>QGSO01000171.1:3739728-4339728 GCA_011037825.1 Carya cathayensis
GATGTTGATGATGGTATAGTATTTAACTTAGGTTAATACTTGTACTTTTGAAGTTGTATCTCAAGTATTCTTTTGATCACAACCATTTTGGACTAGTGTGGTGATCACGGCTTTTTAGTATGCCTTTATGTATGAAATATGTTTCAAGTATTTGGGATATTTTTAGTTTGGTGCATAGTATTGCTAAAGAAAAAAAAATTATCCGCTGCGAATATTGCATAATGCTAGATGCATGTTAGGAACATTGCATCTTATATGTCATGAACGGGGGCAGGTAACCTTGTGTTGCATGTCCCGACGTTTCAAATGTTCGTTCAATCCCAAGCGGAATTTGGGGGCGTCACACTATCGGTCATTTCCTCAAATGTTTTTGCGTATGTTTATTGAAACGTTTTTAGACGCTATGATTTTACGTTTGGCATACGTCTATTGATTTGTTTTCTAGGTGCTTTCTCTAAGTCCAAGCTGATTGGCAAGGTTGATCTTCATAATGAGCATAGTAGAGGGCATGGATTTCATTTATAAGGACACCAACGCACCCGTAGAGGCTCGTATAAAAGACTTGCTTTCTTGGATGACATTGAAAGAGAAGATCGGCCAGATGACCCAGATTGAGCGCCGAGTTTCCACTCCCGACACAGTCAAAGACTTTTGTAATACACCCAATTAACTTGGGATGGGCATGCTCGATAGGCCTCATAATATCCCTTTGGGCCTAGTTGTTTACAATAGTAGTTTATTAAACGATGTAGTTTGCTTTATGTTATATGGTGTAGTTATACTGGTGTTGAAGGACAATGGTAGAGTCAAGGGTATTTTTGTAATTTCATGTCACAGGTTATTAAACCCCATGCCAGGGAAGGGGGTGATCATGAGGCATTTAGGAATTTGTGTTGAACCTTTGTATTTTCATCTAGAAGAATTGGGTGACCTCGAATCATCTATACATATATGAAAGTTGGGTGTCGTCAAAGGAGGGAGGCGAACAGTTGAGGGGAATGGAGGGGGTGAAATCGTTGCATGCACCATGTGGAAGTGGTGAGCCAAGGGAGCAAGGGGAGTTTGAAAGTGGAAGTCGAGAAGAAGAGGGAGGGGAGGGGGTGTTTAAACCCTAGGTCGAAATGGCATGCTAAATGACTCCATTTCATTTAGTTTTTTTTTTTTAAAACAAACTACAGGGATAAAACGAAGTAATTTCATTTATTTAAGTGAAACAACGTTGTTTTATATATGTATAATTTTTTCAAATATATATAATCAATCGATTCAGCAGTTTGAACTAGGTTCAAACAGAAACCGAACTGGCTGATGTTAGTTTTAGGATATTTTTGCTACTGGCCGACCGGTTCCTTGCCAGTTTTGTACTCTGGCAACCAATTTGAGTTTGTTACAAATGGTTTTTGTACAATCCTATTTGACTGGGTTCTTGTTTGCTGCTCTAGTTTTGACATGGCTTTTGTGCATGAGTGGTATTGGTATATATCTATCTAAGAACCATTTAACTAAGTATGGGGAATTATGGGATGGACTTAGTATCAGGTTTGTAACTAAATGTGATACTAGCAATGCATACAGCCCCATGCAAGATGTTGTAGATTCTGTAGGATTGGGGTTGCCACCATTATGATATATGGCCTTATATGGGAGTACAAACCTGCCACACTCCAATTTATGCTACAGTTGTCTATATTTTGGTTAGTTTTAGCCTTGATGCAATGTATGGCATAGCTGTGACTGCCCTTGAAATAATTGGGTAAGGATTAAAGGAACATAAGTACATGGGTTTGTTAGACCATTCTCCAGCTGCGATCCCAAGTTGGCAGAAGGGAAGGACAACAAGTGAGACTGGAGGCAACTACCTGGGCTGACAAAGAATTGTCTCTATGAAATTAATCAATGCAATGCTGCATTGATAGGAGTTCACCATGGAGGAATTCTCTATGAAATTGTGCCTCTGTTGCTAATTGGGAAGTTGATCCTTGGGGTTACTAGTATCTGTCTGTAGAGATTTTGACACGTAAGGTTGCACTGGAAGGCTCCATATGCCAGGATATTTAGCAGACTGTTAGTGCTCTAAACCTTGAGGAAAAGGTTCTTTGGAGGTAACGGCAATGTAATACACCCAATTAACTTTGGGCTGGGCATGCTCGATGGGCCTTAAAATATCCCTTTGGGCCTAGTTGTTTACAATTGTAATTTCGCTTATGATTAAATGGTGTTGCTTACTTTATGTTATACATTGTAGTTGTAATAGTGTTAAAGGACTATATTAGAGTCAAGGGTATTTTGATAATTTCATTTTATTGGCTGTTAAACCTGTGAGCCCCAATTAACTTGGGCTGGGCATGCTCGATGGGCCTTATAATATCCCTTTGGGCCTAGTTGTTTATAATAGTAATTTCGCTTATGATTAAACGGTGTAGTTTACTTTATGTCATACGGTGTAGTTATACTAGTGTTAAACGACCATGGTAGAGTCCTCAAGGTATTTTTATAATTTCATTTCACAAGTTGTTAAAACCCACGCTAGGGAAGGGGGTGAGGCATTCTAGAATTTCTCTTGAACCTTTGTATTTTCATATAGAGGAATTGGGTGACCTCGAATCATCCATACGTAATTAAAATATTACTTCATCATCCTTATTAATCTCTGCCATCTTAACAGTCTCTATATTACGTTATCTAGTAATTTTACAGTGTGAGGTGAGTGAGATTCATGACAACTTCTCCATCGGTAGTCTCTTCTCTATCTATAATTTGGTACAAACTTATATGTACGTCGTCATTAGTTTGAGATGATTTTTAAAATCAGTACATATTTACTGCTAAATATTTGTGCCTGATGATCTAAAGCAAAATTCATATACAATTGACAATAATTTTATCCGAATTACCATTAAAAATGAAAAGTATTTATATTACTTGCAGTATTTCTATTACATACAACCGTGAAGTACGTAAACGTCGCGTAATTACTTTGAAAAAAAGTGGAATCCACTATTAAACAATTATTTTTTTACGTGAGTCTCATATTTTATTCATTTTTTTTTAAAGTTATTATGCGGCAGTTACACAATTCACAGTTGTAAATGTCTTTTCTCTTACAAGATGTAATGAGGCAACATCTATTGTAATGGACTTCTTGGTTGGTCTAGTGATTTTATAATGGATATTGATCAATTTCATTACTAAATTCTGTATGGTTTGTAATAGATTTTAAAAATACAATGACCTTGTTTTCTCTATGCTTATGTATATGGTGAACAGCTTGTTGGTTTATAATGTGTTGATGTATGCCAATATAAGGGAAACATCAATAACTATATAAAAATATTGATTCTTTTGTAAAACTAAAAAGAAGTAGCAACAAGAATTTAATGTGATTGAAAACTTACCTACGCCTAAAGGACTTTTTCTATTAAATAAAGGACTTTTTCTATTAAATAATGAAACATAGCAAAGTATTACATAGAAAGAGAACCACATTTCACTCAAGTCAACTCTCTTACTTTTCTCTCAAGCTTACCTATGCTCTCACTCTCTTTCTCCTGTCGGCTTCACACTCTAAAAAAGCTTCATTTTCTTTCTCTCCGTTCATTTTTCTTCTGGAGCAGTTGATTACTTGATAGGAATAATAGGTGCACACCAGGACAAAATTCTTTTCGGTGCTTTCAGCTTGGTCAATGGTCATCCACTAATGTTAACTCCAGATTCTGTAATTTGTGTTGCTGTTGATGTCCATGGGGAATTTTTTAATATAATAGTTAAGAAAATGTTTTCTAATAAATTCATATTATTTTAAAATTTTAAAAATTAAAAAGTACACCGTCACTCTCGGTAGCTATAGCCAATAGCAATCAGTCACGTATTATTATTTCAATAATTCTATTTATTATCTCACACACTACACAATATATTTATTTTAAATTTTTTTTATTTTCTTATAATAAATACAAGAAGTATAGATAATAAGTAAAAAAATTCAATTAGTTTAATAAAAATAAAATAAAATAAAAAATAATATTAAAAAATATATATATATATTTATTCACATATAGACTATCTCGAAATGGGTATCAAAATATTTTGTTATAGTATTTTAACTGTTGATGAATATGTTTCTTGGTTTTGTGAGGAATGTGAATCAAAGTCAAATGCATGCACCCAGAATGATTTTTTAAAAAAAAAATACATTTTGGTTGTTTGTTTCCATAAAAACGTGAAAAAATAGAATTTTTCATGGGAATCAAAGTCAAATGCATGCACCCAGAATGATTAAAAAAGGAAATTTGCTTTTTGGTGGTTTGTTTCGCATAGAAACATGAAAAAATAGAATTTTTCTTGTTTGTTTGTTTATGCAGCTATTGCTTGGATGTATGGCCTGTAATTGTTGATGAACATGTTCCTTGGTTTAGTGAGGATTGTGAATCGAAATCAAATGCGCACATCCAGAATGATTAAAAATTGTTTTTTAAAAAAGCACCCGGAACAACTTCGTAATACAAGCACCAAGAACAACCTATGGACCAATGTTTTAAATACTATACCGGTATCAACTGGTGTGGCAGGTATATGTCGTACTGGCTATTGGTTAGGTACATGTATTATATATTTTCGTACCATCTCAAATATCAGGTCGGTATTTGGGTTTTTACTTTTTTTTTTTTCTTTTTCATTTTTTCAAACTTCAAGTCTATTTTTTTATCCTCAATTCAGATCATGTTATTTATAATTTATATATATATATTTATTCATATATCGACTATCTCGAAACGGTACTGGTATCGAAATATTTCGTTATAGTATTTTGACTTGTAACATCCGGTACAATATTCAAAACTATGCTATGGACTACAACCACACTGTGGAGGAGAAGAATCTGGTGGAGGAGGAGGTCGCCGATTGTTGGGCTGAGAGCTTGAGAGAGGAAAAACCGAGAATCAAATTTGGTTTATGAGTTTTGGCACAGCGATCGACTGGGATTAATTTAAACAATTACTTCATACATACGTGCGTACGTGTGTAGGATTGCAAAGGAGTCCGAGGGGACTGTACGTAGCAGCTCCCCTTGATCAGCAGTGCGATTGAGTTACAATACAAGCTTGCACAGAAGGCAAGTAAGGTGCCACCGTGCCATGTTCTTTTTCTATTCAAAAAAAATAAAAAAAATAAAAAAAACCATAAAACTTTTATAGAAATCGTATTTTACCAGGATAGTTCAGCCTCGGTTTTTTGGATTGAGGGGGCTTTTAATTTATTTCATTTTATTATTATAATTTTTATAAATTTTTATATAAAATATAATAAATAATTCAATTTTTTCAAATTTTAAAACAATAATATATAATATTAAAAAAATAATATTCTAATAATATTTTATTCAACTTTCATCTTAACTAATTATCCAAACCTAACCTCAATGTTATGCCTTCGATCATGTTATGCTTACAGGTTTTGGAAAAATTGTAAGTATTGTAAATTATAAATTCTCTAGAAAATTGATAAGTATTACAGGCTTCTTTGTTATACTCTGTCGCCCTATTCTCTGAAAAATGCAAAGCAATTGCAGGAATTAAAACCCAGCCGTGTTGATAACTTCGATGGGCTTTTGTTTCTTTATGACATATAAACCATTCATGACATATTCTTTTGACTTGCCAGTGGACTTCGTCTTTTGCAATGGAATAATCTCTTTTTTTAACTAGTGGCTTCTGTTTTTGCTTGCTGGCCAGTGAACTTGCTCTATTTTAATGTAGTTGTTGGTTGTTGGTGGGATTGCTTTTTTGACTTGCTTGATTAGTGGTGGACTTGGTCTTTGGTAATGGAATTACAAATGTAATGAGGCACATCTATTGTAATGGACTTGTTGGTTGGACTAGTGATTTTGTAATGGATGTTGATCAATTGGAAAATTATAAATACTACATTATTATCTCATTTTTATCTCACTATGTAATATGTAGTACATTTATTATAATTAAATTATCATTTGTTAGATGATTCTCTATCATCTAATGGAGATAAAGATGACATGTCATATATAGTAGAATGAAAGTGAGATGAAAGTATGGTGTATAGTATTACTCTGATAAATTTTATTAATGAATTCTGTATGGTTTGTAATGGATTTTGAAATGAAAGTTTGCCACATAATGCAAGGACCGGATTTTCTCTTTGCTTATGTGGTGAACTTATTGGTTTATAATGTGCTGATGTAGCCAAAGGCATATGGCCTGATAGACATTATACCCAGCCTCTAAAATAGAGCTCTGGAGTTTGAAACCCCCCTCCACAAATGTATCCAAAAAAACAAAAAAAAATGTGATGATGTATGCCAATATAAGGAAACATCTATAACTATATAAAAATATTGATTTGGTAATTTGTGTTGCTGTTAATGATCTATATGGCATGAATACTAGGGGGAAACTTGATGCCAAGGATGTTGTAATTCCATTTGTATCTACTTGCCTTTGAGTGTCTCTATGTAGTTAAGTTTCGTATCTCCAGCTTTGTGGTGATTAACTTTAGAGTCTTGTGCAGTTGATTGAGCTGAAGGTAACGGTAATAGAGATTATGACAAAAATAAATTAAATAAAAACTAATAATAAAAATATTAAATTAATAATATTTTATTATTATATAAATAGTAGATGAATAATCCTATGTAAGGGATAAGATTTGAATGAAATAGGCAAAATCCAAATTGAATGAAATTAGCCAAAATTTGACTTTGCATTTACCTAGTCCAATGAAAATGTTCTAAGTAATGTAAATGATGTTACCTACACCTGAGTTACAAATAGAAAACCATTTTCAATAATCTTAAGTAATTTGTGAATAGTAAAAAGAAATTAAATTATTTATAAATATTAATTAATAATAATAAAATAGTATGAGATTATTACACATAATCAAACATAGCTTTATTATTATGGAAAATGTTGTATCCACCGGGGATACCCTTGGATAAAAGCCACCATTTTTTATTATTTTTTTAATTTAACAATTCTGAAAGTATTATTTAATAAATTCGTATTTTTTAAATATTTAAAAATTAAAAATTACACTGGCTATATATAGCGATCACATATTATTATTTTATATCAATTATTGGGTTGGTAGGCCTTGACGTAAACGCCGTGGGTCTTCCAGCTCATACGTACAATGACAACATTTTCCCGTCAATTGGGGTAGTGATCTGGTCGAGTAATCTAATGAAAAAACAAACAAATAAAAACAAAATGTCCAGACCACTGATTTCCATTGACCTGGTCAACTGATGACCATTGACCAAAAGAGCCTTTTTGCTATGATTTTTTTTTTTTTCGAAATTGCTACCAGTTTGCTCAATATTACAGCTTAATATTTTATTTTATTTTATTTTAATAATTAATAAAGTAACTATTAATAAAATTATATATATTTTAATAATTTTAATAATTAATAATATTAAAATAATACTTAAAAAAACAAAAAATAAAAATAATAATTTGAAATACAAGACACGACCAGCACAGTAATAGCTGGGCAGCCCCTAGCATGGTCGTTTCTTCTATTGAATACTATTATTTTTAACTATAAAATGATATAAGTATAATTATTCAATAAAATATTATTATTGTTTGAATTCAAACTCTTCAAGATAAAATAAGTTTTAAATAAGTTTAGAAAATAAGAATATTTTCTTATTTAATATAAAATGGCACATCAAATGATATTTTCTTTTCATCTCCCTTTGCTGACTCCGGGTGCATGTAATATAGTAATATACATCCTTTAGATCTCCATGTTTTTCTATGTCCATTGTACAGAGCGCTCGTACTACTTTGTTTAGTCATGTATTTTTGCGTTTTATTTGACTTAAAGTCATGGTTTTGAGATTTTTTTTTATTTCTTCTTTGCTGTCTCCGAATTTTTTTATAATATGGTATTCTTCCACTATAAGTGATGATAACTTAGAAAATTGATAGTTCCATTCCTCTTTCTTTAATACAAAAAAAAAAAATTTGATAACCAAATTTGCCTGAGGCCTTATTTGTATGCAAAACTCAACTCATTTTATCTCATTTAATTATTATAATTTTTTCAAATTTTTAAATAAAATACAATAAACAATTCAATATTTTCAAATCTTAAAATAAAAATAATATTAAAAATAATATTTTAACAATATATTATTTTATTCAACTTTCAAATTTTATTTAAATTCATCTTATCTCAATTCTCTATTCAAACCTTCCCCAAATTAAGTGAAAATTAATATTTTGCCTCATTTTTTTAAAATACTGCTACTTTTTAAATGAAAAATGACTTTTCAACTAATATTTCCTAAAAAAATTATGGAGATTTGAAAATATATAAATAAAAGAAAATTCTATACACTATATTATTAATTTATTTTTATTCTATTACGTAAAATATAATACATTATTATTAAATAATAATTAATAATAAATATATCATATCTTAGATAATAAAATAAAAATAAGAATGAATTATAGTGTATAACATTCCTGTAAATAAAAAATAATAATTTTAACTAGTTGAGTCCTTTTTTTTTCGGTTTTAAACAGGTTGAGTCAAACTTAATAATTAAATGGTATGCTACCAAGAAGTATTTTTCTAGCTAGGCTTACGTGTATTTTTCCCGAAACCCACGGCAAAGGATGACTTTGATCTTGAATTTTTTTTTTTTTTTAAATGCCAGTCCTTTCATCGTTTCTCACACGCAAAGGATTCTTTTATTTGAGTTTTGTTACATACAAATAAAATTATATATTAATCTATATATTAATATTAATTTCTTTATATTTAAAATTTAAATTAATATTATTTTTAATCAAATCAATTTTTTGATCAATCACATTCGATTAGTACACATATTAGTATACAGTTGTACTTGCAATTAGATTTTTTTTCTTTTTATTTAATGCTCCCTTTAAAGTTGTATTAATTTATAAATTTTTTTTTATATAATTTTTTTATAATCAAATCATTTTAAAAAAAAACACTTGTTTTTAGGAACATCCCAGTGGTTAATGGTATATTTATCTATTATAATAAGCGCCTATGCGTTAATTACAGTAAAGTACAGTAATATTTGTCGTTCCGTTTCCGTGTGTAATAAACAGTATAAACAGTAATAATAAACAGTAAAACTCTCATTCCGTTTCCGTGTTTGAAAAAACGAGAGAGAGAGAGAGAGTGGAGAAAGAGGGAAGAAAGAAGAGAGAAGAGAGATGAGAGCATAAGAAATAAAAGGGAGTTGTCAGAGAAAGAGGGAGTGGGGGCAGCAGGGACCCACCCTTTCACCTACTCCCACGATCATGAGATAGAGAAGACCCACAAAAAAGAAAAAACGAGAGAGAGAGAGAGAGTGGAGAAATCAAGATAAAGAATCTTGATTCAAAACTTGGGATGAGATAGAGAAGATGGAGAGAATTATTATGAGTTATTTTAGTCCAACTTGGGATTGAAAACGACAAATCAAGATAAATAAAGACAACCCCACGTTTTTTGTTTTTATGTTTGAACTTTTGGGTTATTAGCAAAGAATCTTTCCCACCACTAATCTCTAATTTATTAAAAAAAATTAAATATTAATATTAAATATTTACGTTTTTTTTTCTAGCTTTTCGTGCAAATGATTTTATTGCTTTTAAAGTTATTTGGGCACCAATAATTGTTACTCATGACATGCATGCGGACACCACATAGGAAAAATCTAATTATAAATATAATTGTATATTAATATGTGTACTAATGATTGATTAAAAAATATATTTTATTAAAAATAGAATTTTAACTTAACGATGTGTTTAAAATATTTTCTTGATTTTATCGTTTTTAAAGTTATTTGGAGCACCAATAATTGTTACTCATGACATGCATGCGGACACCACATAGGAAAAATCTAATTATAAGTATAATTGTGTATTAATATATGTACTAATGATTGATTAAAAAGTATATTTTATTAAAAATAGAATTTTAACTTAACGATGTGTTTAAAATATGTCCGCGAATCTGCTCCCAAATATCATCACCTCAATCCCATCCTCCCGCTTTGATAAAAGAAAATAAAAAAAATAATATTATTTTTTTACATAATTATTGTTAATCAAAAGTAAGTTTGTCATTTTTCAAAATAAAAATTCTATACGTAGATTTTTTTATAGATTTTTTTTACACTTTAATATTCATCTCTATTCAATTATATGAGAGGACCTTCACCGACAGTAATATAATAATTCCAAAATGCACAGTAAAGATAATAAAAAATTCGAAATGCACAGTAAAGATAATTATTTCTTCTTCTTTCTTTCTTTTCTCTTCCCGTGCGTTTTTCTTTTCTCTCCCGTGCTTCTTTCTTCTTTTCTCTCTCTCCCCGTGCTCTCCCCTTCTCTTTTCTCCTTCCCGTCGCCCCTACTTCGGCCGGCCATTGCACCCCCGTCCGGTGGAGGTGTCGTACACCACCCACCCAGTTTTCTTCCCCTCTCACCGGTGAACATCCCCACCAAGTTTCACCTCCATCCGAGCCACTCGTTAGCCACCTACAGCCCATCTAAGCCGACGGTTTTGAGCCGTTTCCGGCGCCGTCGCACCACCTCTGCCCACCATCTCTTCACAGTTTATTTTATTCTTATCAATTTATATATAAATTTTAAGGGCAACACTTAATGAATCACTACTTGAAGAAATTGTTGAAAAGAGAGTACCTATTTCATCAGCATCAGCCTCAAGTGTTAGTATTCGATCCATAATAAAGATTGATGATGTTGCTGCTTTCCTGAAGGCTTTACAACCTATGATAGTAACATTCTACTTTTGCAATTTTATTATTATATTTTCTGTATATAAATATGATACGCTATCCACTTTATACACATGTATGTTTTCATTTTTCATATAGAAACCAAATTTCTGGATTCGTGGACAAATATTTGTAGTTGATCTCCATCAGATATTTTTCTACATGTCTTGTATTGGATGCAACAAAGGAACGAGATATGCCTATAATGATAAATTCTTATGTTATCAATGCAAACATATGAGCATCGCACAACCACGGTATATATGTTTCCTTCATATTTTGATTTATAACTTCTGATATAACAATTTCCTCAAATGAATAAATCATTAAAATTGACAATTCTATTTTTATTTGTTACAGTCGTCGAGCCTATGTTGAGATAGATGATAATACAGGACGATTGGCAGCTGTTTTATTTGGAGCAATTGCAGAAAACGCAATGGGTTGTACAGCAATTGATTTTATGAACAATACTGGCGAGGTAATGAAATTATTTAATACAATATTTTATCATATAAAATTTCTATCAATATCTTCTAAATTTTTAAATTTATTTTATGCAGGAACATTTACCATACGTGCAAAATATTACAACACATGTGTTAGAAAAAGAATGGGCCATACACGTTACTGCAAATATAGATGAATTAAAAAAGCAATGACACAAGAATTTTACCGTCATATCTATGCATCCAATAACCAAAACAACAAACTGAGTTACATATGTATATATTAACCTCAAACTGAACAAATAATATTTTGTTAGCTTGGAAAAGCTTTTATGATATGCATATTGTTCCTAAAAACTAATCTATTTTATTAATCTATTTCACAACATATTTCATTTTTGTGTAAAAAAAATTATCAAAATCGACATTTGCTATGAAATATGTGCCTTGCACATTAGCGCCTTACTAGTATATATATATATATATATATATATATATATATATATGTGTGTGTGTGTGTGTTTTGGAGAACCTCTGTGGCCACTACCCATTGTCCTGTCTTTATTTAGTGTAAATTGTTTAGATAAGTAATTTCCATAGTTTTAGTATTTGCATTTCGAATTTTATAAGATTCTTGATCTAATTTTAATATTTGAAATGCGAGAAACTTAAACATAAAATGAGTTTACAATATTTATTGCATTAAACTCTAACATCGCGCACTTATTTTTTTGATACAATAGGGAGGGAGGTTTGGAGACGTGGGTCTTGCACTATAGGGCGAGAAGTCGTTGGCTCTCTAACATTGCGTACTTGACCTTTTATTAATGGTCAAGATTTATCATTTATTGAAGAAAGATTCTACAAATCTTACTCTCCTCCTATTATGATAAGGTGGTCCATTCAGCTTTAATTTTTTTTTTTAAATAATAGATAATTCAAGAGTGATAAAAGTCGTTAAATTATTTAGACAAAAATATAATATAAATTTTACAAGGTTGAGAGGATAGGAGAGACAATTAGTCATGATTGAAAAGCTATTAATATATAAATTAATTAATTAATTAATTTTTTTTTGTCCATTTTAGTAAGTGCCATTCTTAGTGCAAGTTCGTATTGAACAACGCATAAAAACAAATGGATTAAGATTGATAATGTTGTTTTTGTGGTGTCACCTCAATGCTAAGTTCGCATTGAAACCACCTCATCATGACAAATATGGGTTAACATTTTCTTATAATTACTTTTTCTTAACTGAGAGATAAATAAAATAACAATCATTTATATGCTAACTCTCTATCGTTTGGTTACACAATGCAGATAAGATTAAATGAGATATTTTGTTAAAAGTTGAATAAAATATTATTATAATATAATTTTTTAATATTAATTTTGTTTTAAAATTTAAAAAAATTGAATTGTTTATTATATTTTGTATATAAACTTGAAAAAGTTATAAGGAAAGACTCACAAATGCGGAGCGACCCGACTCAAAATTTTACGTGTTGGGTTGAACCCGTTCTTTACTCTGCTTTCAAACCTTCATTTGCAGAGTTCCAAAACCATATCTCTAATCTTACGACTTGCGTCCTTTCCCACAGCCGCCTCCTCTTCTTCCACCAAAATCAAAGTTACCCAGTTTGTATTATGGCCTGGTTGGGATAGGAACTGCGGCTCTAGCTCTGGATGTGGAAATTGGTGTTGGTATTGGTCGAGGTAATCTTTCGACTGGCGAACTCAGGACGAGCTCGAAGACAACGCCGCATTGCCTGAAGACTCCCTACGCCTCATCGAAGAAGAAGAAGAGGGAGCTGTATTCACACCTTGATTTGGTTCTGCCATTCTACATACGGAGAGAAGTTAAGATAGAGTGAGTGAGAGATTCAGAGGAAGAGCCGAAATTTGAGAAGGGAAATTGAAACCCTGGCCCTAACGATAGGGATTTTTTTTTTTGGGGGGGGAGGGGTGGTGGAGAATAGGAACCTTGGCGTCGCGGAAGAGAAAGGTCCATGGAGTGAGAGAGTGAGACAAACAGACAGGGAGAGAAGCTAAAAATTGTACCAATCGATTGTCGTGTTCTTCGCAGGAATGGTAGTTGGAAAGAGTGACGGTTATAAAGGGTTGTTGAAACTTCGCAGGAATGGTCGTGTTCTTCCCCAAACATTACTTGAATATCGTATCAAGATTAGAAACTTGCTCCTGGCCTATAGATCTCCAGATCGATCGAACAAAAAAAATCCAGATAGACCCAACAAAGAGTAACAAAAGCGAGAAATGACGGAGGGGTTTCGCTTTTTCAGATTTTGAGTCGGGTTCAAATTTCGTCCAATATTAGTTGGATTGGAGGGTTGTTGAAACCGACATGCACCCAATCTAATTTTAACGGGTTCGACCCAACTTGGTTGTGCGGTCCAGCGGGTATTTTGCACATGCCTACTTACAACCTCCCACTACTCATTTATTAATCATTTTATTTGTTTTAAGATATTTTTACTTAATGGTTTAGGAAGTAACTCTCGGGCAACGTTTGGTTACCAAGTCTAGTTCAACTCAATTTAACTCATCTCATCTAATCATTATAATTTTTCCAACTTTCAATACAAAATATAATAAATAATTCAATTTTTTCAAATCTCAATTTAATTTTTTCAAATTCCAATTCAACATTTTCAAATATCAAAATAATAATATTATTAAAATTATATATATTTTTTAATAATTAAGGTTGTTAAAAAAATATTTTAAAAAATAAAAGAATAAAAATTTTAAATATACTAAAAAGTAATAAAACTACTAAAAAATTATAAGACTATCGTTATTCTAAGTCATACCATGTGTATTCCTATCTTCTTTTTGCTTTTTTAAAAAGGCTAAAAGCTACACTGACAAGTCTTTTTTGTTGCTGCTTTCTCAGCAAAGAAAACCACTTCTTCACATTGACAGATTGGCTTCCTAATAAATATTTATTTTAAATTAGTCTTTGTTTATATTAATTAGTTTTTCATTCATTAAGAGCATGTGTGTGTATTGTTGACTTGACAACATCTTTCTATTTTATTTTAAATGAAGAATCTTGCATGGGTTGGCAAGCAATATAAAATATAAAATTTTTATCTCATCTTATTTTATTATTATAATTTTTTTAAATTTTTACATAAAATATAAAAAATAATTTAATTATTTTAAATCTCAATTTCACTATTTTAAATATCAAAATAATAATAATATTAAAAAATAATATTTTAAACTTTTATCTAAAACTAAAAATTCTCATCTCATTTACCAAATCAAAAATCTAAACTTTTTCATTTCATCTCACTTACCAAGCTATATTTGATATCAAAATCACTTCAATTTATATCAAATCAATTATTAATAAAATTTACTATTTTCTTAACTTTTTTATTAAAAGTCTAAATTCATCTCAACTTATTTTATATATTTAAATACATGTCAATAAGATTAACAAAATATTACTATTTAATAACAATTCAAATTATTTGAGATCATCTCAATATCTAAACGCAATCTAAATATCTCAATAATTCATAGTGCTACAGCCGCACACACGTAGCGTTAATGAAAGATATACCTAAAATAGATTCTATAATTTTGTTAAACGTTTTACGTGATATCAATCTTGTCAAAACATTTTTTTAATTTAAAAAAAGCAAAAAAATGCGTTGTACGACTAACGTGTCAAACTTATTTGACACGTCTATCCGATTATAACGAATATTTTGGAGAAATTCTTGCGTGACGCGTCATTGTCTCATTTATTGTGGGATTTATTATGATTATAGAAATTAAAATGTCGATACATTTTATATCATTTGGAAATATTTATATACCTAGAATGTAAATTACAAAATATTAAAATTGGTTAATATATACGAATTATTTTATTCTTAATTCGGTATATAAAACACATCATTCATGTTATTTAAATAATTTATAAAATTGAAAATTGAAAATTTATTTTTTATTAAATTATATCATAAAATTATTTTAATTGATATATTTTACATATATGCTCGANCAAATTTTTGGTAGAACAGAATCTCATATAGCGGAGCTTGAGGATCGGATAAAGGAATTGGAAATTAGATTGCAATCTGATTATTCAAACGATGTGGAGGATGATCTTGTTGCCACTCAGCTGGATCTTTCTAAGTGGTTGGACAGGGAAGAACAACGTTTAGCAAATCTGGCTAAACAAGGATGGATTCAGAAGGGAGAAGCAAATTCTATGTTTTTCCGTGCAGTTAGTCTCTGTAATCATAAAGAGGTTACAGAGATGAAACTAGAGGATGGTAATATTCTCTCCTCACCAGAGCAAATTCATGAAGGGGCAATATCCTATTTTTCTCAATTCTTGCAGGTTGGTAACCGATGTCAAGAGCCTAATCTGGGGGATTTAGTCCAACCTATTATTTCTCAAAGTGAAAATGATCTCATCTCTCGGGTTCCTTCTACTCAGGAAATTTATGATGCTCTTTGTTCCATTCCGGAAGATAGTAGCCCGGGCCCAGATGGGTTTGGGTCGGGTTTCTATCGATCTTGTTGGCATATTGTGGGGGTCGATGTTGTTGAAGCGGTGGCAGAATTTTTCCGTGGTATGGCTCTTCCTCGGTTTTTTAATGCTACCTTCATGGTTTTAATACCTAAGGTAGATAACCCAAAGAGTTTTGATAAGTTTAGGCCGATTAGCCTGTGCAATGTGTTCTATAAAATATGCACCAAAATTATGGTAATCGCCTATCACCTCTACTTGCTAAAATTATTTCTCCTGAGCAAGGTGCCTTCCTTCAGGGTCGCAGTATCTTTTGAAAATATCAGTTTAACACAAGAGATGATTCATTCTATTAATAAACCTACTCATGGGGGGAATGTTGCTTTGAAGATTGACATGGCAAAGGCATATGATACGGTGGATTGGTCTTTTCTTATGCATGTTCTTAAAGCTTTGGTTTCTCTGATTTTTTTTGCCAGTTGATTCGTAACTGTATCTCTAATCCCTGGTTCTCGGTTGTCATGAATGGGGTTCCTAAGGTTTTTTCAAAGGTGGTCGTGGGTTGCGACAAGGTGATCCCATTTCTCCTTATTTATTCATTCTTGTGGAGGAAATTTTTTCGAGGATGTTAAAAAATCAGATACATATGGGTAAGATTATTCCTTTTTATCACCACAGGGGTACTCCTATTATTTCTCACCTTCTTTATGCAGATGATATGGTGCTTTTTTGTAATGGGGGAAAGGCTTCATTGAAAACTATTACTGAGGTGTTGAGGAAGTATGAACAGTGGTCGGGGCAAGCGGTTAGTAAGAACAAATCCTCTATTTTTTTCTCTTCGCAGGTCTCTGCAAGTAGAAGGCGGGCTCTTATTCGGTTCACTGGTTTTACGGAAGGAAAATTTCCTTTTAAATATTTGGGTGTTCCTATTATTTCTGGAAGAATGAAGATTGCTCACTTTGATGATTTGATTGCTAAAGTTCAGGCAAGATTGGAAGGTTGGCAAACCAGATTGTTATCTAGCGGGGCGCGGTTGATTCTTATTAAACATGTTCTTCAAAGCATTCCCATCCACAGTCTTTCTATTTTAAGGACTCCTAAAGCCGTGATTGAGAAGATACAACGAATCATTAGCACCTTTTTTTGGGGTGTTAAAGATGGAAAGCCTAAGAAAAAATGGCGATCTTGGGTGGACAGTTGTAAGCGGTATCGGAAGGAGGGTTGGGCATTCGCAGTATCCATGATGTGCAAACTTCTTTACACATGAAATTAGCTTGGAATCTGTTGCAAGGTAATTCTCTTTGGTCCAATTTTTTTCATGCTAAATATGTTGGTGATAAACATATATCTGTAGTGGACTCTACGAAAGGTTCTCCTTTTTGGAAGATGATTTTGCATAATATTCCTTTAGTGCAAGCAAATTCTAAATGGAAAGTTCGGGAGGGTAATCTTCATTTTTGGCTGGATAAGTGGGCGGATGATGCCCCTATTTGTAATGATTCTCATTTTTCTGAGCAGCCGAATCTTAAATTGAAAGATTGTAAATCTGGGTTGAGCTGGGATATGGAGATTTTTACTCGGTTGGTGGGGCAACAAAAAGCCGAGGAATTGATTTTGCAACTGGGTCGAGTTAATAATGGGAAGGATATTCTGATTTGGCTCCCTAATCCTGATGGGCATTTCTCTACTAAAAGTGCATGGAACTGTATTCGCATGAGGGGCCCTGAGTTCCTTGGGCAAAATGGGTCTGGCACACTGCCCTTCTAAAAAAAAATGTCGATATTATGTGGAAGGCCATTCACGATTGTCTTCCGGTGGATGACAGAATTTGCAGAATAGGTATACCTATTGCCTCTCGTTGTGATTGTTGTTCCAATTTTGAGTATGAAGATCTAAATCACAGTCTCGCTAGAGGTGACTTTGCTGAAAAAATTTGGCGTATTTGTTCGGTGGTGATTGGAGTTCCTTGGAGAAAAGGTTGGACTTGGAGACAGAGAGTGGAGTATTGGTATAGGCGGGCAAAAAATTCTCTCGATCTGGTCAATTGTTGGGTCTTCTGCCGGCAATCATTACTTGGCGTTTATGGGGTCGGCGTTGTAAGGCCAGGATGGAAGGATTGATGGAATCGATCCAACAGGTCTGGTGTTCTATCAAATATTGGGTTTCCTGGATTGCTTTAAAGCTTAAGGATGTTAATTTACTCACTAAGCAAGATGAAGGAATTCTTCATTGCTTCAATATGCCGATTAATGTTCTGAGAAAAGAGATTGTTATTCCGGTTAAGTGGATGCCTCCCAAACAGGGTTGGGCTAAATTGAATGTGGATGGTTGTTCTCTTGGTAATCCTGGTCCTTCGGGTGCGGGCGGCATTATTCGGGATGATAAAGGGAACCTGCTCTGTGGGTTTGCTGTTGAGACTGGGCATAATTCTAATAACCATGCAGAGTTGATGGGATTACTGTATGGGCTTCGACAAATTGGTTTAATGGGTATCTTATCTGTGGAGATTGAGCTTGACTCCATGTTAGTTCTTAACTGGTTGAGGAACAAGCGTTGTGGTTTGTGGTACATGGAAGATTATTGGGAAGAAATTCAAGATCGTCTAGCTGGGCTTCAAGTTTCTATTGTTCACTGCTATAGAGAATGCAATTCAGTTGCGGATGGTTTTGCAAAACTGGGTGCCAATGGTCAATCTGGATCCTGGATTTCTTTATCCGAGATGCCTGCTCACATTAGAGGTAATATTCGGATGGACAAAGGAGGTTTTCCTTATCTACGGAAAATGCGGAAAGGTTGCTAGAAGTTATGGGGGTTTTTTTTCTCCAGGTACGTCTCTCTTTGCACTACATTTTTTTCCTTTCTTTATCTTTGTTCGTGCAGGTTGTCTTTTGCAGGGCTGGTTTTGCGGTTCTTTTATTTGCTTTCCTAGGGCCATGTATTGTGTTTGAGTCTGTTTTGGTTTTTAAGGCCTGGGTTCTGGTTTTTTTGTATCCCCCAGGCCTAGGGATGTAACCACGGTTTTCCTCCGCCATAAGTGAGGGTTTTATTAATAAACTTGGGACGGGGCTGCTATGGGGGTGGCTACCGGTTCTTTTTTAAAAAAAAAAAAATATATATATATATATATAAGGGGCAGGACTCGGAACCCTCATGCAAGTGGACATGAAAAAGTTGTGTGAATTAAGAAAAGAAAAATGACATTTTAGACTTTAGTGCGAAAAGTCCGCACATTGTTTTAGAAAAAAATAAATAAGTATAAATTTATATAAAAAATTAATTTTTTAATATAAAATTTTATTTTTTTAAAGTAAATATGCATAATCTATGACTATATTTAATATTATTCTTACAAAAATTAGTGTGTATTTTGAACAATCTTGCAGTCGAGCATGTATGTAAAATATATCAAAAGGTTAGTGTTTGACTCTGTCCTCGGTTTCTTACCTAATTAGGCACTTTTTGGGCAAAACTAGAACAGGAAACAAAGAAAGATCGTGAAAAAAAGGAAAAGCCCTTAAAAAGTTTGCTTTATAGACTCTAAATCCAAAAAGTGCATTTAAATAACTATATCCCTTGATTTTCTGTTCTGTATTTATCCAAAGAAAATCAAAGTCGGATATGCACCTATACCACAAATTACCAGTAAATGTTACAATTGTAACATCTTGGAATCGTTATAAATTGCAAGAACTTATCCCTTTCAAACTATATGAGATTCTCTTCACCACCCTTTCATATTAAATATAAGTATTACAGTTTATGGGAGACTGTTGGAGGAAAGATGGAAAATGGGAGTTTGAAGTCTTAATTTACTAGCAAATAGGTCTATGGACAGAGTACTCCATCTTTAATTTCTCATACGACCATCTTATCAGCCGCCAGCTTAGTTTATGCTTTAGCCATTGAAACGTAGGGATAAAAACCATTTCTGGGGAAGCTAAAGGACAAAGGACTATAACAGTTAACCCTACGCATTTCTTTGATCTTCTTAAAATCCCAATGCAGCCAAATGGAAGGTATTTGGCCCTTTTGCTTCAGGACCACTTATATTGTAAAACTTATGATAGGGATGCAGATTTGGTTCGAAAGATTGGGGAAGCAACGGCACTAGAAGTTAGGGCTAGCGGCATTCACTATACTTTTGCTCCTTGTGTGGCTGTAAGTACTGTAAATGTGACCTTTTGCTGGGCCATTATTTGTTTTAAGTGGTTGATGCCTGCAATTTGGCAGTGGGCTTATAGTTTTAAGAAGTTATCAGTTCTTTATGCTTTTCATATCTGTGGGGAATATTGACTATGTTTCTCTTCAAATGTTGCTGCCATTTCAATGAGTTAGGGATCTCTTGTAGTGTAAAGAACTAACAAACTAATTTAAGTGTTGAGAAGCTCGAAATTTAATTCATGAATAAGTGATATTATGCTAGTGTTATGCCTGAGGTGTTACGAGTGGTAGGACTAAAGATTAGTGCACTATCCTTTCAATAAGATGCCACACCTGGGATTTAAAACTGCGAATTGGATTTGAATGGAACATAGATTCTTGTTATTCTTCTATCTTCTTTCACGTGTTTTTCTTCTAAACACTCTTTTTGTGGACAAAAAATTATCAGGAAAACTCATTTACATAAGTTCTGATAGGTTTCAAGGGATCCCAGATGGGGGAGGTGCTATGAAAGTTACAGTGAAGACGCTGGAATTGTTAGAAAGATGACTTCCATTGTCACAGGGCTGCAGGGCCAGCCACCATCGACACACCCAAAAGGCTACCCTTTTGTGGCTGGGAGGTAGTGAAAAGTCTTTGATATTCTAATTGCATTTATTTAATGACTATACTTTTCATATATTCAAATTTACTCCTTAGCTAGTTCATTCCACATTCATCATCAATTTAAATACGTTTGTTAATGTATGAGAGAAACATATGGCGACTGGGAAAAAAAAACTGGGTCTTCCTGATGTTGTCCACTGGTTATATTATATATTGTGCGTCTAAAACTTTTTTGGTCTCGTTTTCATATTTTTCAATTCTTAAATAGTTACGTAACTAACTTAACTCTTCATACTTTCAATCTTTGTAATACTCATAATGCAAAGAAACCCTGATTGTCAATTCCTCTGTTAGCAGCCATCCGATTGACTCTCTCAAAATCCCAATGTTGATTGCAGAAACAATGTTATTGCTTGTGCAAAGCATTTTGTAGGGGATGGGGGTACGGAAGGAGGAATAAATGAGGGGAATACCATATTATCATACGAGGAATTAGAAAGAATACATATGCCGCCTTATCTGGACTGTATTTCTCGGGGAGTTTCCACTATTATGGCGTCCTATTCTAGCTGGAATGGGCGTAAACTGCATGCTGACCATTTTCTCTTGACAGAAATTTTAAAAGATAAGCTTGGTTTTAAGGTAAAAATCTTGATATTACTTGTATATTCTGTAATAACTCATGTTCTTTTGTTTTTTGGTCAATTTACCATATCATAATAGGGATATGGATAATCACCGGAAAATAGTTGGTAGAAAATTTTAAGGGGTCAGGGGTAGGGTAAGCTATTAGGGAAGTTCCGTTTATAGTAATCATTTCTTTCTTGGGCTCTTGAGATTATAGTTTCTGCACATCTAGATAAATCTTGGGAAAATATTCTGCTGCAGGGTGTTGTAATTTCTGACTGGAGAGGACTTGACAGACTTAGCGAACCTCATGGCTCAAACTATCGTTATTGTATTTCCTTTGCAATTAATGCTGGAATAGACATGGTATAGATTGAACTCCAATTCCAAAACCTATAACAAGGTTTCTTCATTTATTTGTATCTTCTTTGCCTGACTGAGAAAAGATGCAGGTGATGGTGCCTTACAGATACGAACTGTTTGTGGAGGATTTGACATCTCTGGTTGAATCAGGGGAGGTCCAAATGGCAAGGATCGATGATGCCATTGAACGGATACTTAGAGTGAAGTTTGCTGCCAGTGTTTTTGAATTCCCTTTCGCGAATAGATCTCTGCTAGATACAGTTGGATGCAAGGTGACTTTTGAAGAATTTAGCAAATGGTGGTGCTGACATTTTTGGCATGTGCACGACCTTGGGAAGATGCAAAAGCTTTCCCTTCATTCGTTAAACCAAATCGGCCATCTCTCCCTTGTATTAATGTCAAAACGCATTAGAAATAGTTGCATCACAACTGTTTTCATTCTAATTATTTAAAAGATATCATATTAGAAGGCATGGGGGAGATAATCAAATGCTTTCAGTTAGCAACTAACTGTAACATCAAACTCAACTGCTTTAGTACTTAAAAACTGAGATAAATTTTGGCATTTGAAATTTTCTGCAGCTGCACAGAGATTTAGCACGTGAAGCAGTCCGCAAGTCTTTGGTTCTTTTGAAAAATGGAAAGGATCTGAAGAATCCTTTTTAGCATGAGAAACCCACATTTGCTGAAATTTAAAAGAAGGATATCCATACCGTACAAGCTGATTTTTCAGAGAGACCGCCATAGGTGAATGATCCGAAGAGGTGCGAACCAAGTATTCCATATTAGCATCGGGAAAAACTGGAGAGCAGCTGTATTAAGAAAACACCGATCAAGACGCGCCCAGTGCCTGGAATTTCCTGAATGACCATTACACCAAGATAAGAGTTTCCACAGAAAGGCATATCAAGAATCCCACAAGAATCCACCCAACCATTAAACTCCTCCATAGCCAACACCAACCGTGGCCTACCCCCTCTTCTCTCCGAGTCATTTCTAATAATATTAAAATCTCCAAGCACCATCCAAGGGGAATTATGAGTATTAGCATCCATCAACGAACTCCATAGACGCCTGCGCTCCAAGTAAGAGCATTTCGCATAAACAAAAGTAATACGAAGATCATTAAGATTCTTGATAATAACAGTCAAAAATTGGTCCCCCATGGATTCAACAATAAGATTTAAATTCTGAGACCAAAACAACCATAACTTACCACCGTCGTCAGCATTAGAACCACAACAATCAAAACCCAACCTATTACGCCACATGTCTAACCGAGAATTATTCACCATAGGCTCAGCAATAGCAAGAATTTTAGGATGGAATTTCGAAACCAGTTTTTTAAGCCTCTTCCTCGACGTATCAACCCCCCGAGCATTCCAATATAAATATGAAAAATTCATAAATTAAGGCGAGAGGGCTTGCTTACAACCCTGGATGAACCCCTTAATTTAATACCTTTCCTTTTCTGTTCTTTTGTCGACTGAATATCCGAGTCAGATACCACAAGTTTGTGTTTAGCTAGATGTTCCTGGTCCTCCTCCGAATCTGTATCTGAATATACTTGACCATCCGAACCATCATTTTGCCGTTCTATATCTGCATTAAATGGGACCTTTCCGTCCTGGGCCATGACTTCATTTATGGGCTGATTGTCTTTGTTCCTTGTAAAACCTTCCTCAACGAAAGTTACACCAGTATTAGTAGCTTCCATGTGTGTAATGCATTCGGTTACCAACTCTTCTTGTTCAGCTGTCTGCCGAAAAACTTCCAGAGCAGAATCTTTCTGTATTCCCTCCGTTAAATCGGTTCTCCTGTTAACATCTGCAGTAACCTCACTCGGAATAACAAAATTTAATTGGTTTACCTCTAAAACGTTAGAACAGCCTGCATCTGAATTTTCAACCTCTCCATCTTCAACCTCCTTTAATAAATGATCCCTCCTTTTCGATTTTTCTTTATTGAGATCCTTAGTTTTGGTCACTGTCTCTTGCACCGTTCATTCACCCAACTTACTAGAGTCTTCCTGTTGAACTATTTCGGTATTACCTTTCTCATTCTTTTCCTTGATCACCCAAGTCAGAGTTGGCTTTTCTTTCTCAGGTATTTCCTTCAACTTAAGACTCTGTTTTTTCCCTTCCCATTTGCAAGTCTTAGCATTGTGTCCTTGTACATGGCATCTTATACGATAAGCAGGAAGAGTTTCAAAATCTATGTTTTGATAAAAACTTTGAGGATTTCTGGGCGTACCTATCTACAGACCCTTAATCGGTTCTTGCGTGACATCCATCTCTACGCATACTCTGACTCCGTCGGTGCGAGTGGCACATCGAGTGGGATTATCTCTCTTGAGAAATCTGCCTATAGGAGCCGTGATATTACGGAGAAAGGACTCATGGTAGAAGTTTGGAGGAAGTCCCGGCAGATTAATCCACACCGGCACACGAACTGGTTCTTGTTCTTCACGAAAATCAGTGGACCAGTGAAAAAATCTGTAAGGAACGCCATTGATATCACAACTTTCCCGTGCAAAAGCCTTTACAAAATCATCCTCCAATGAGAGTCGCACAAATACGTTCCGTGGTTTACGCATCGATGAAACGATCGGTTGGTTCAACAATCCCCATCTTGCTCGGATGAATGATCTAATAGAATCCAGAGATGGTCTTTGATGTAAAAACTTCAATACCAGAGAAAACTGGAAAGATTAATTACATTATGCCAGGGAGATAAAGTGTTTTTCTACTCTCAAATTGGTCATGTGTATAACACACCATCTACAACACTTAAATGGTAAAAATCAAATTTGATTTGTAAGATTTAAATTTAAATTTTTATTCTTTAAATCAAATTATTCCACATAAGCACTTTACTAAATGTACATTACACATTGACTTCATATTATAGTTTTTTGAGAGATAAACAAAAGGTTAAATACAAAAATAGTCTCTATGGTTTGGGGTTTGGATAGATTAATTACTATAATTTTAAAAATTATACTTCCCATTGGTTTAAGATCTCACTAACGAAGCTTACATCACATAAGCACAAACATAAGATAAGCACCTATAGAATATAGCAAAGAAGAAATAAACATATTTTTGAGCTGAAGTTTGAGAGCCCAAAGAATTTAATCTCTGCATCACACAATGAGTTGGAGGAGTTTCAAAATGCACAGACTGTGTTTAAAAATCCTCTGACTTCAACTAGAAGGGTAGCTTGAGCTATTAAGTGGCTTAAACCTGATGAAAATGTATGCAAGGCAAATTGGGATGCTGACTTGGATGTAATGAGTAAGAAAATGGGGTGTGGAATCATGGTAAGGGATTGGTAGGGAGAGGTAATTGTGGCTTTGTATTTGAATGAAGATGCAGTCACAACTCCCACTATAGCAGAAAGGCAAGCACCATAGCAGAAGGGAAAACACTAAGGAAAGCACTAAGCAGAAGGGAGAGCACTACGGACAACCTTGTGCAACCATCAAGCGACGGTCGCGCATCACTCTCTAATCTCACGAGAGAGGCGTGTGAGTATTATTTTTAATAATAAAATCTCGTTTAATTTTTGATATTTTTTTTCTTACTTTTCTTTTTAATTGATATACCAAAATTCTTGACATGGCATGACACGTGCTTCGTTGGTAGGATGGATGGAATAGTGAAAGAAGAATTGGAATATCAAAATTGAAATCACAAGATTAAAAAAAAAAAAAGACCAATCATTAAGAGGATAAAATAAAGCCAAAGTACGCGATGGAGACCAATCATTACGAGGATACGAAAAAGAACCGATGAGCCACGTGATGGTTCACGTGGTTACCTACCTATCGGTCATTTCTTCAAATGTTTTTGTTTATGTTTATTGAAACGTTTTTAGACGCTATGATTTTACGTTTTGCATATGTCTATCGATTTGTTTTCTAGGTGCTTTCTCTAAGTCCAAGCTGACTGGCGAGGTTGATCTTCATAATGAGCATAGCAGAGGGCATGGATTTCGTTTACAGGGACACCAACGCACCCGTAGAGGCTTGTATCAAAGACTTGCTTTCTTGGATGACATTGAAAGAGAAGATCGACCAAATGACCCAGATTGAGCACCGAGTTGCCAATCCCGACGCAGTCAAAGACTTTTGTAATACACCCAATTAACTTGGGACGGGCATGCTCGATAGGCCTCATAATATACCTTTGGGCTTAGTTGTTTACAATAGTAGTTTCGCTTATGATTAAACGATGTAGTTTGCTTTATGTTATACGGTGTAGTTATATTGGTGTTGAAGGACAATGGTAGAGTCAAGGGTATTTTTGTAATTTCATGTCACGAGTTATTAAACCCCATGCCAGGGAAGGGGGTGATCATGAGGCATTTAGGAATTTCTGTTGAACCTTTGTATTTTCATCTGGAAGAATTGGGTGACCTTGAATCATCCATACATATATGAAAGTTGGGTGTCGTCAAGTGAGGGAAGTGAACGACTGAGGGGGATGGAGGGGGTGAAATCGCTGCATGCACCGTGTGGAAGTGGGGAGCCAAGGGAGCAAGGGGCGTCTGAAAGTGGAAGTCGACAAGAAGAGGGAGGGGAGTGGGTGTTTAAACCCTAGGTTGAAATGGCATGCTAAACGACGCCATTTCATTTAGGTTTTTTATTTTTTAACAAACTGCAAGGATAAAACGAAGTAGTTTGACTCATTTAAGTGAACAACATCATTTTATATATATATAATTTTTTCAAATATATATATAATCAGTCAATTCAGCAGTTTGAACTAGGTTCAAACAGGAACTGAACTGGTCGATGTTAGTTTTAGGATATTTCTGCTACCGGCCGACCGGTTCCTTGCCAATTTCGTACCCCAACGGCCAATTTGAGTTTGTTACGGATGGTTTTTGTACCGTCCTATCTGACTAGGTTCTTGTTTGCTGCTCTAGTTTTTACATGGCTTTTGTGCATGAGTGGTATTGGTATATATCCATCTTAGAATCATTTAACTAAGAATGGGGAATTATGGGATGGACTTATTATCGGGTTTGTAACTAAATGTGATACTAACAATGCATACAGCCCCATGCAAGATGTTGTAGATTCCTGTAGGATTGGGGTTGCCACCATTATGATATATGGCCTTATATGGGAGTACAAACCTACCACACTCCAATTTATGCTATTGTTATCTATATTTTGGTGAGTTTTAGCCCTGATGCAATGTATGGCATAGCTATGACTGCCCTTGAAATAATTGGGTGAGGATTAAAGGAACATAAGTACATGGGTTTGTTAGACTGTTCTCCAGCTGCGATCCCAAGTTGGCAGAAGGGAAGGACAAGAAGTGGGATTGGAGGCAACTACCAGGACTAAGAAAGAATTGTCTCTATGAAATTAATCAACGCAATGCTGCATTGATAGGAGTTCACTATGGAGGAATTCTCTATGAAATTGTGCCTCTGTTGCTAATTGGGAAGTTGATCCTTGGGGTTACTGGTATCTATCCGTAGAGATTTTGACGTGTAAGGTTACATTGGAAGGCTCCAAATGCCAGGGTATTTAGCAGACTGTCAGTGCTCTAAACCTTTAGGAAAAGGTTCTTTGGAGGTAACGCAATGTAATACACCCAATTAACTTTGGGCTCGGCATGCTCGATGGGCCTTGAAATATCCCTTTGGGCCTGGTTGTTTACAATTGTAATTTCGCTCATGATTAAATGGTGTAGTTTACTTTATGTTATACAGTGTAGTTATAATAGTGTTAGAGGACCATAGTAGAGTCAAGGGTATTTTTATAATTTCATTTTATAGGTTGTTAAACCTGTGACGGCAATGTAATACACCCAATTAACTTGGGCTGGGCATGCTCGATGGGCCTTATAATATGCCTTTGGGCCTAGTTGTTTATAATAGTAATTTCGCTTATGATTAAACGGTGTACTTTACTTTATGTTATATGGTGTAGTTATACTAGTGTTAAAGGACCATGGTAGTAGGGGTGGGTAGCGGGCCCCGCACCCCACTACCCCGCCCCTTTTCGCCCCACCTCTCATGGCGGGGCGGGCACACTCGCTCCGCATCTCATCCCCTAGCGGGGGTGGGGGGCGGGGAGGGCCCAACCCCTCCCTGCCCTTGCCTATATATATATTGTATATATAAAAACATAAATATTTATATATATAAAAACATAAATATATTTTATATTTTACAAATTGTATATTATATAATATATATTACAATTTGTTAGACTTTTTACAAAGTATGTATTAGCAAATTTAAAAATATATAGTTTAAAAATACTACACACAACTTATACAAAATATCACTAGCAAATTTAAAAATTACATAAATTTTTAAATTATAGTCATATTTCAAAATTTAAATTTACAATTTAAATCTAAAAATATATTTTGACCACTTTTAAATCTAAAAATAATTTTAAATATAGTAAAATGTAGTTTATATTTAAAGTAAAAATAAGGCGTGGCGGGATACTCTGACCCTGGTATGTGGGGGTGGGGAGCGGAGGGGAAAATCCCACCCCCGCACCATGCGAGGAGGGGTGCGGGGAGGGGGCTACCCCGCACCATACGGTGCGGGTAGCACCCCTACATGGTAGAGTCCAAGGAATTTTTATAATTTCATTTCACAAGCTGTTAAAGCCCACGCTAGGGAAGGGGTGAGGCATTTTGGAATTTCTATTGAACCTTTGTATTTCTGGGTGCTTTTTCTCTTTTTCTTCTTCTTCCTTTTTCCTCCACAACCTCCCAGCTCGTGTGTGATCTCCCTCTCTTCCCTCCCGTGTGTCTCTCTCTCACTACCATCGGCACCACCGTGCGCCATCACTCGGGGTCACCGCCTAGCCCACGACCTACCCCACCCTCTGGTGAGCTCAACCAACTCGACCACCACCCCTACACCCCAACCTTCTCGCTCCTAGCCGTGTAGAGCCAGAATGGGCTATAAATTCATTGCACCGTCGTGCACCACCCAACAGTGCCACCACCACCACCAAAGCTTCCCCTCCCACTAGCCAACATCCTCCACCAATCTCAGCCCCTAACTCGCCGACGTTTGCTCCCACGAAGCCCACCAAGCCGTACGGTTCTTAAGCTCGTGTACCACCGTCACGCCGCCGTTGGCCACCACCTCTTCACCACCGACATCCCAGCTACCTAACCCACCCTTGCTCAACCCTGATCTGCCACCCTTGAAGCCCATTGAGCTACATTTCTGATTTATGATTTTTGGCTTCCAACTGCCGCCCACACCACCACCCATGACCAACCACCACTACTATTAGCTTCACCAACACCCCTAAGTCTTTCCCTAGCTATCCCAAGTCTTCGTTTGTTCCTGTTCAAAAGTTGGGTTTTTGAGACCCACTGTCGTTGCTTGGAAAACTCAGATCCACCACTGCTCCGCCATTTTTGGCATGACCTTTGATCTTCCAGAGTGTCTTTCATCATTGTAAGTATTTTCCAAATAACATTTGAGATTTAAATATATTTTACATTAATAAATATTATGTGAATTGGTTGGTTGTGCAGGACTGAGTCGGAAGAGTCGGGGGTCAGTTGGATTGGAGAACAGAGTTGTTTGTATGATTGGTTGAGGTTGGGATTTGTTGATTGTTGGATAGTTGTGTCTTGTCATACATGACATAAGTGCACGCATATTCATGTTTGTAAAGGAAAATTGGGTTTCCCCATAATTGCATGCATGTTTATGTGTTAGAAATGAAAACTTAGTTTTCATGTGTAAATGGATTTTCGGGTGCGTGTGTATCACGACCCCAAGCCGAGATAGGACATTATCTCGGTGGAGCTCCTCTAGTCAATCGGGAGTTGAATATACTGAGTGACGCCTCCTGGATTGTCGTTGGGCGATAATAGGCTCGGTCGATATGATAACGCCGTCGTACCAACTCCTTGGTCCCTTTGCTGCCGGGGGCTAGAGGGTGTCTGGTTATGGTATGCGTTAGGCGCATAGTTGGGTATCGTTTGTTATGAAGTCACATGTATGGTCGTTACCTGCTGTGTGGGAATGAGAGTCAGAGTGTGCGGATGATCTCTAGTTAAAATTATGGTGCATACGGTAAAATTGGATATTTGGGCCATTTTCTGGGAAAATAGCAGGTTTTGATAAATTGGATTTCTGTAGACCATTTTCTGGAAAAATTGTAGATTTTCTATGTGGGCAATTTTTTGGAAAAATGACGAGATTTGGTTAAAGGATATGAGGACCATTTTCTGAAAAAATAGTGAAATTTATGTTGGGTTTTCTTGAAAAATGGCAGATGTTTTAATAGAAATATTTTGGACTAAAATGGGATTTTGGCATACGTGAAAAAATATTCATTTTCGAGAAAAATGATTTTTGGGCCTCGTGCATCTGTCATCATGTGCATGCATATTATTGTTGCATAAATGTATTTTTATCTTGTGGGTTGTTTGGATTATTACTTACCTGCGGTGCCATAGATTTTGATGCAGATGTCGAGGAAGCTGAGCTTGAGAAAGTGGCTCTGCCAGAGGAATGATTTGATGCCACTTGCTTCTATATCGGAATTTATTTCCCACTTTTAGATCTTGTATTGTGGTTTTATTATGTTTTTACTGGACAACTGCAATATTTTTGAAACGCTTGTATTTAAACGAATTTGTATTTAACAATTCTGGTACTTAGTTGATTGACTTCAAACTATCCACTGCGTTGTTGTTCTTACACGTGTTGCATGTGCACACACTTTGCACCAATCTTTAGAGTGTGTGACCCATGTTATCATCATCCTGACGTCTCGATTTCCACGTGTCCGTACATGAGAGTTGGGGATGTCACAGTTTGTAAGGTATGTTGTATCAAATGTCACAACATCCTCAAAATACTTATGCACTACTCTACTACGTGCATCAGCCCAAAAGATATTTTGTAATCGTCTTTCATCATCCAAATCCATCAATGAGTAAAACCCATCATTTTTATTTTGCATTTTCTCAAAATAACCACTAAATGCAACAGCACCACCTTTCCCAAGTCTAAGATGTAGAGCATTGTTAATATAGTTCCGTGCATCTTTCTCAATAAGTGAAAGTTTCTCAAATCAACCAGCCTTGACAGCCAATGCGTTAAAACTTTTACCTATCCCAAATCCTGTCTATTTCCCATATTGCTTATAGTAGTCAATGAGTTCTTGCTCAGTTTTAAAAAACATCCCCGGCGTTGACTCTAAAACCCCATTATCATCATTTATTGGTGTTGGCTCTAAAACCCCATGATCCTCATTTCCAAGTATTGGCTTTACATCATCGTCATTCCATGGCGTTGGCTCTAAAATCCCATGATTCTCATTCCCAAACATTGGCTCTATAACCCCATCATCATCGTCGTTCCATGGCATTGGCTCTAAAACCCCATGATCATCAATTACATCCTCATCATCTCTCACATTTGGGGTACTCATATAAGTATTGCTTTCAGAAAAAGAACAACAATCGCCTAGTAGATGTGCTTTCTTCCCATTTCTCCATCAAGAACAATCTTGAAATATTAAAGCACAACATGAAATTAAAAAAATTAAATAAGTATAAAAGTTTGGTACAATAAAGACAATATTTGTTCCAAATAAAACACCACACTGGCTTATTCTAACATCACAAAGGACAGGGGAATTGATACTAAAAGTATATTTTTAGTGTATAAAATTGATACTACAAGCTGCTTTTAAGTGTAGAAAATTGGATTTGGATTTACTTTTTTATTTCTTTTTTTTAAAATGTTTAACTCATTGAAAATTGGGGACCAGCTCACTCTTTTTTCTCCATTTTTTTCCTCAACAAAAGATATCGTGCAAATAAAAAATCATATGACAGTAGAAATTTATTTGCCTAAAGTTCTATGTTCATAAAAACAGATTCCACATAGTGGTTGTAATTTTCCGATGAAAATAACAGCTGTTTGCTTTTTGGTTGTTTGTTTTGAATAGAAACACAAAAAAATATAATTTTTCATGTTTGTTTGTTTATGCATCTATTGCTTGGATGAATGGCCCCTAACTGTTGATGAATATGTTTCTTGGTTTTGTGAGGAATGTGAATCAAAGTCAAATGCATGCACCCAAAATGATTTAAAAAAAACAAATACTTTTTGGTTGTTTGTTTCGCATAGAAACGTGAAAAAATAGAATTTTTCTTGGGAATCAAAGTCAAATGCATGCACCCAGAATGATTAAAAAAGGAAATTTGCTTTTTGGTGGTTTGTTTCGCATAGAAACATGAAAAAATATAATTTTTCTTGTTTGTTTGTTTATGCGGCTATTGCTTGGATGTATGGCCTGTAACTGTTGATGAACATGTTCCTTGGTTTAGTGAGGATTGTGAATCGGAGTCAAATGCGCACATCCAGAATGATTAAAATTTTTTTTTAAAAAAAAGCACCCAAACAATTTCGTAATACAAGCACCAAGAACAACCTATGGACCAATGTTTTAAATATTATACCGGTACCAGCTAGTGTGGCAGGTATATGTCGTACCGGTTATTGGTTAGGTACACCTATTATACCTTTTCATACCATCTCAAATATCATGTCCGTATTTCGGTTTTTATTTTTATTTTTTTTTTCTTTTTTATTTTTTCAAACTTCAAGCTTATTTTTTTATCCTCAATTCAGATTATGCTATTTATAATTTATATATATATATTTATTCATATATCAACTATCTCGAAACGGTACTGGTATCAAAATATTTCGTTATAGTATTTTGACTTGTAGTATCTGGTACAATATTTAAAACTTTGCTATGGACCAGAACCACACTGTGGAGGAGAAGAATCTGGTGGAGGAGGAGGTCGCCGATTGTTGGGCTGAGAGCTTGAGAGGGGGAAAAACCGAGAATTAAATTTGGTTTGTGAGTTTTGCCACAGCGATCGACTGGGATTAATTTAAACAATTACTTCATACATACGTGCGTACGTGTGTAGGATTGCAAAGGAGTCTGAGGGGACTGTACGTAGCAGCTCCCCTTCAGGAGTGTGATTGAGTTACAATACAAGCTTGCACAGAAGGCAAGTAAGGTGCCACCGTGCCATGTTCTTTTTCTATTAAAAAAAAATAAAAATTATAAAAAAAACCATAAAACTTTATAGAAATCGTATTTTACCAGGATGGTTCAGCCTCGGTTTTTTGGATTGAGGGGCTTTTAATTTATTTCATTTTATTATTATAATTATTATAAATTTTCATATAAAATATAATAAACAATTTAATTTTTTCAAATTTTAAAACAATAATATATAATATTTAAAAAATAATATTATAATAATATTTTATTCAACTTTCATCTTAACTAATTATCCAAACCTAACCTCAATGTTATGCCTTCTATCATGTTATGCTTACAGGTTTTGGAAAATTTGATAAGTATTGTAAATTATAAATTCTCTAGAAAATTGATGAGTATTACAGGCTTCTTTGTTATACTCTGTCGCCCTATTCTCTGAAAAATGCAAAGCAATTGCAGGAATTAAAACCCAGCCGTGTTGATAACTTCAATGGGCTTTTGTTTCTTTATGACATATAAACCATTCATGACATATTCTTTTGACTTGCTAGTGGACTTGGTCTTTTGCAATGGAATAATTAATCTTTTTTGAACTAGTGGCTTCTGTTTTTACTTGCTGGCCAGTGAACTTGCTTTATTTTAATGTAGTTGTCGGTTGTTGGTGGGATTGCTTTTTTGACTTTGCTCGATTAGTGGTGGACTTGGTCTTTGGTACTTGAATTACAAATGTAACGAGGCGCATCTATTGTAATGGACTTGTTGGTTGGACTAGTGATTTTGTAATGGATGTTGATCAATTGGAAAATTATAAATACTACATTATTATCCCATTTTTATCTCACTATTTAATATGTAATACATTTATCATTATTAAAATATTTTATGTTAGATAATTCTTTATAATCTAATGGGGATAAATATGACATGTAATACATAGTTCAATGAAAGTGAGATGAAAGTATAGCGTATAGTATTACTCTGATAAATTTTATTAATGAATTCTGTGTGGTTTGTAATGGATTTTGAAATGAAAGTCTAACACATAATGCAAGGTCCGTGTTTTCTCTTTATTTATGTGGTGAACTTATTGGTTTATAATGTGCTGATGTAGCCAAAGGTCTGTGGCCTGATAGTCATTATCCCCAGCTTCCAAAATGGAAGTCTGGAGTTCAAAACCTCAATCTCCAAATGTATCCAAAAAAATAATAATAATGTGCTGATGTATGCCAATATAAGGAAACATCTATAACTATATAAAAATATTGATTTGGTAATTTGTGATGTTGTTAATGGTCTATATGGCATAAATTCTGGGGGGAAACTTGAAGCCAAAGATGTTGTAAATCCATTTGTATCCGCTTGCCTTTGAATGATGTCTCTATGTAGTTAAGTTTCGTATCTCCAGCTTTGTGTTGATTAACTTAAGTGTCTTATGCAATTGATTGAGCTGAAGGTAATGGTAATAGAGATTATGACAAAAATAAATTAAATAAATACTAATAATAAAATTATTAAATTAATAATATTTTATTATTATATAAATAGTGGATTGATAATCCAATGTAAGAGCATTCGTATTGGAATATCCAAATGTAAATAAAATAGATAATTTAGTTAATAAAAGATGAAAATCATTGCAATGGATTATCTAAATGTAAACTAATGACTTTCACCTACAATAAATTAAATCTCTCTCTTCCCTCCATTTTTCCTCCCGCCAGCAAATTCTGAAAATAAAACTATATAGAGTACGTATAGTTGTTGGGTAGAAAAAAAATCTGGAAATAAAAAATATAAGATAGGAAATATAGAAATTTGATTTGTAATTAAGACATTTATATAGAATTTTAGATGGATTTAATTAGACATTTGTGATTAAACGACAATTGAAACAATATAATTTTTTAACCCATAATTTAATTAGAATATGATTACTAATTAACAGATAATAGGTAAAATAGTAAAATATGATAAAATAAAATAAATTAATAATTAAAAAAATAAATAAATTTTAAATTATTAATTAGTCATTACTATATAATAAATAAATAGGTAATCCAATACGGAGATTTGATGTGAATAGTAAAAATTAAATTCATCTTATATTATTTTATTTTTTATATAACGAAAAAATAGTTATTCCAATGTAGAGACTTACATAAATGGAATAGTCAAAATCTAAATTCATTTTACATTCATCAAAAGTATCTTTTACATAAGGAGATAAGATTTGAATGAAATAAGCAAAAAGCAGAACATATGAAATTAGCCAAAATTTGACTTTGCATTTACCTAATCCAATAAGAATGCTCTAAGTAATGCAAATAATGTTATCTACGCCCGAGTTGCAAATAGAAAACCATTTCCAATAATCTTAGGTTACTTTTAAATGCTAAATGATCTTAAATGATTTGTGATTAGTAATAAAAATATAAATAATAGTAAAAAAATAATAAAGTAGTATGAGATTATTACACTTAATCAAACATAGCTATATTATGGAAAATGTTGTATCCATCAGGGATACCCATAGATAAAAGCTACCATTTTTTATTCTTTTTTTAATTTAACAATTAAGAAAGTATTATTTAATAAATTCGTATTTTTTAAATATTTAAAAATTAAAAATTACACCGGCTATATATAGCAGTCACATATTATTATTATTTTATATCAATTATTGGGTTGGTAGACCTTGACATAAACGTCGTGGGTCTTCCAGCTCATACGTACAATGACAACATTTTCCCGTCAATTGCGGTAGTGATCTGGTCGAGTAATCTAATGAAAAAACAAACAAATAAAAACAAAATGTCCAGACCACTGATTTCCATTGACCTGGTCAACTGATGACCATTGACCAAAAGAGCCTTTTTGCTATGATTTTTTTTTTTCGAAATTGCTACCAGTTTGCTCAATATTACAGCTTAATATTTTATTTTATTTTAATAATTAATAAAGTAATTATTAATAAAATTATATATATTTTAATAATTTTAATAATTAAGGATATCAAAATAATACTTAAAAAACCAAAAAATAAAAATTTAAAAATTTGAAATATAAACATTTGCTATGGTCCTTTATACTATTATTTTTAACTATAAAATGATATAAGTATAATTATTCAATAAAATATTATTATTCTTTTAATAAGTTTAGAAAATAAGAATATTTTCTTATTTAATATAAAATGCCACATCAAATGATATTTTTCTTTTCATCTCCCTTTGCTGACTCGGGGTGCATGTAATATAGTAATATACATCCTTTAGATCTCCATGTTTTTCTATGCCCATTGCACAGAGCTCTCGTACTACTTTGTTTAGTCATGTATTTTTGCGTTTTATTTGACTTAAAGTCATGGTTTTGAGATTTTTTTAGTTCTTCTTTGCTGCCTCCAAATTTTTTTATAATATGATATTCTTCCACTTATAGTGATGATAACTTAGAAAATTGATAGTTCCATTCCTCTTTCTTTAATAAAAAAAAAGAAATTTGATAACCAAATTTGCCTGAGGCCTTATTTGTATACAAAATTTAATTTATTTTATCTATCTAATTATTATAATTTTTCAAATTTTTAAATAAAATACAATAAATAATTCAATATTTTCAAATCTTTAAATAAAAATAATATTAAAAATAACATTTTCACAATATATTATTTTATTCAACTCTCAACTTTCATCTAAATTCATCTTATCTCAATTATCTATTCAAACTTTCCCCAAATTAAGTGAAAATTAATATTTTGCCTCATTTTTTTAAAAATACTACTACTTTTTAAATGAAAAATGACTTTTCAACTACCATTTCCTAAAAAATTTATGGAGATTTGAAAATATATAAATAAAAGAAAATTCTATACACTATATTATTAATTTATTTTTATTCTATTACGTAAAATAAAGTATATTATTATTAAATAATAATTAATAATAAATATATCATATCTTACGTACAAAAATAAAAATAAGAATGAATTATAGTGTATAACATTCATGTAAATAAAAAATAATAATTTTAACTAGTTGAGTCCTTTTTTTTTTTGTTTTAAACAGGTTGAGTCAAACTTAATAATTAAATGGTATGCTACCAAGAAGTATTTTTCTAGCTAGGCTTACGTGTATTTTTCCCGAAACCCACGGCAAAGGATGACTTTGATCTTTATTTTTTATTTTTTTTAAATGCCAGTCCTTTCATCGTTTCTCACACGCAAAGGATTCTTTCATCGTTTCTCACACGCAAAGGATTTTTTTATTTAAATTTTGTTACACACATATAAATTTATATACTAATCTATATATTAATATTAATTTTTTTAAATTTAAAATTTAAATTAATATTAATTTTAATCAAATTAATTTTTTATTAATCACATTCGATTAATGCACATATTAATGTACAATTGTGTTTACGATTAGATTTTTTTTTCTTTTTATTTAATGCCCCTATTAAAGTTGTATTAATTTATAAATTTTCTTTTATATAATTTTTTTATAATCAAATCATTTAAAAAAAACACTTGTTTTTAGGAACATCTAGTGGCTAATGGTATATATATATATGTTTTGGAGAACCTCTGTGGCCACTACCCATTGTCCTGTCTTTGTTTAGTTTAAATTGTTTAGATAAGTAAATTCTATAGTTTTAGTATTTGCATTTCGAATTTTATAAGATTCTTGATCGAATTTTAATATTTGAAATGCGAGAAACTTATACATAAAATGAGTTTACAATATTTATTGCATTAAACTCTAACATCGCGCACTTATTTTTTTGATACAAGAGGGAGGTTTGGAGACGTGGGTCTTGCACTATAGGGCGAGAAGTCGTTGGCTCTCTAACATTGCGTACTTGACCTTTTATTAATGGTCAAGATTTATCATTTATAGAAGAAAGATACTACAAATCTTACTCTCCTATTATGATAAGGTGGTCCATTCAGCTTTAATTTTTTTTTAAAAAATAATAGATAATTCAAGAGTGATAAAAGTCGTTAAATTATTTAGACAAAAAGATAATATAAATTTTACAAGGTTGAGAGGATTGGAGAGACAATTAGTCACGATTGAAAAGCTATTAATATATAAATTAATTAATTAATTAATTTTTTTTTGTCCATTTTAGTAAGTGCCATTCTTAGTGCAAGTTGGTATTGAACAACGCATAAAAACAAATGGACTAAGATTGATAATGTTGTTTTTGTGGTGTCACCTCAATGCTAAGTTCGCATTGAAACCACCTCACCATGACAAATATGGGTTAACATTTTCTTATAATTACTTTTTCTTAACTGAGGGATAAATAAAATAACAATCATTTATATGTTAACTCTCTATTGTTTGGTTACACATTACAGATAAGATAAAATGAGATGTTTTGTTAAAAGTCAAATAAAATATTATTATAATATAATTTTTTAATATTAATTTTGTTTTAAAATTTAAAAAAATTGAATTGTTTATTATATTTTGTATATAAACTTGAAAAAGTTATAATGATTATATGAGATCAGAGAGTTTAGTTTTTGTTAACCAAATCAGCTTACTTAGGTCAGAATACTCTGTTAAGAATATATAATATATACATAGGCTGCTATTAGGATCATGTCGGTAGAGAAATCACTTTATATATATATATATATACACACACACACACAAAAGGGGATGGAGGTTTCAAAACCAAAATTTTCATTTAGAGAATCGGGTCATATGCCACAGGCCATTAGACTCTTGACACTTCTGCTCATTTCTTCATTCCCTTTTATTTAGCAATATATATATATATATACACACACATCAAGAAAAAAAAAATCTTCTCAAATTTAGGTTCAACATGAGATAATCACGGTAGACTAAAACTTGAAAAACCTTAGGTACATGGATAATAATATGCTTACAACTAGGCCTACACAGAAATCCGACCCGTACAGATTTTGGGCCGACCTGACCCGACCCGACCCGACCCACAAGGAAAGACTCACAAATGCGGAGTGACCCGACCCAAAATTTAACGTGTCGGGTCGAACCCGTTCTTTACTCTGCTTTCAAACCTTCATTTGCAGAGTTCCAAAACCATATCTCTAATCTTACGACTTGCGTCCTTTCCCACAGCCGCCTCCTCTTCTTCCACCAAAATCAAAGTTACCCAGTTTGTATTATGGCCTGGTTTTGATAGGAACTGCTGCTCTAGCTTTGGATGTGGAAATTGGTGTTGGTATTGGTCGAGGTAATCTTCCGACTGGCAAACTCAGGACGAGCTCAAAGACAACGCCGCATTACCTGAAGACTCCCTACACCTCGCCGAAGAAGAAGAAGAGGGAGTTGTATTCGCACCTTGATCTGGTTTTGCCATTCTACATACGGAGAGAAGTTAAGATAGAGTGAGTGAGAGATTTAGAGGAAGAGCCGAAATTTGAGAAGGGAAATTGAAACCCTGGCCCTAACGATAGGGATTTTTTTTTGGGGGGAGGGGGGGGGGGAGGGGGGGTGGAGAATAGGAACCTTGGTGTCGCGGAAGAGAAAGGTCCATGGAGTGAGAGAGTGAGACAAACAGACAGGGAGAGAAGCTAAAAATTGTACCAATCAGTCGTCGTGTTCTTCGCAGGAATGGTAGTTGGAAAGAGTGACGGTTATAGAGGGTTGTTGAAACTTCGCAAGAATGGTCGTGTTCTTCCCCAAACATTATTTGAATATCGTATCAAGATCAGAAACTTGCTCTTGGCCTCTAGATCTCCAAATCGTTCGAACAAAAAAAATCCAGATAGACCCAACAGAGAGTAACAAAAGCGAGAAATGACGGAGGGGCTTCACTTTTTCAGATTTTGAGTCGGGTTCAAATTTCGTCCAATATTAGTCGGATTGAAGGGTTGTTGAAACCGACATGCACCCAATCTGATTTTAACGGGTTCGACCCAACTTGGTTGTGCAGTCCAGAGAGTATTTTGCACAAGCCTACTTACAACCTCCCACTACTCATTTATTAATAATTTTATTTGTTTTAATATATTTTTACTTAATGGTTTAGGAAGTAACTCTCAGGCAACGTTTGGTTACCAAGTCTAGTTCAACTCAATTTAACTCATCTCATCTAATCATTATAATTTTTCCAATTTTCAATACAAAATATAATAAATAATTCAATTTTTTCAAATCTCAATTCAACCTTTTCAAATTTCAATTCAACCTTTTCAAATATCAAAATAATAATAATATTAAAATTATATATATATTTTAATAATTAAGGTTGTTAAAAAAATATTTTAAAAAATAAAAGAATAAAAATTTTAAATATACTAAAAAAGTAATAAAACTACTAAAAAATTATAAGACTATCATTATTCTAAGTCATACCATGTGTAACGGTCAAGTGATAATCTGGCAGATTTATTCACTAAAGCATTACCAACTGCAACATTTAAGAAACTTGTGCAGAAGATTGGAATGCGAAGACTTGAAGACCTATTATCATGCACTTTTCAGGGGGAGTAAATGTCTTGAAGATTTGTGCTGATTGTACTCTTTTCCCTTCGCTAAGGTTTTATCCCACTGGGTTTTCCTTTGCAAGGTTTTAATGAGGCAATCTTAAAGCACTTGACGATATACAGAATATTGTACTCTTTTTCCTTCGTCATTGGTTTTTTCCCACTGGGTTTTTCCTTGACAAGGTTTTAACGAGGCATATTCTTTATATGTGGTCATCCAAAGGGGGAGTGTTAGAAACCAAGTTCAAATTGTATTGTATGACCACATTTAGCCATCAATGGTAATCTTAGGTACACCTACCCCCCAATAGTGATTTTAGGTACACCTAACCTCCTTTGTACTCTTTACCATTGGATTGATGACAAGTGTAACAATCCTAACCATCCTTTGTACCAAGAAATCCCTATAAATAGAGGGAGTCCTCATTTGTGTAAGACCCCAAGAAATAAGAGAAAATAAAGTTCTCTAAACATCTCTCTCTCTTTTGCTCTCTATCTTTTCATTAGTTTCATAACATCATTTTCTTTCTCTCCGTTCATTTTTCTTCTGGAGCAGTTGATTACTTGATAGGAATAATACGTGCACACCAGGACAAAATTCTTTTCGGTGGATTAGGTAGCCATGTTGCATTGAAAAGCTATCACATGTGCTTTCAGCTTGGTCAATGGTCATCCACTAATGTTTACTACATATTCTGTAATTTGTGTTGCTGTTAATCACCCATGTGAAATTTTTTAATTTAATAGTTAAGAAAATGTTTTTAAATAAATTTATATTATTTTAAAATTTTAAAAATTAAAAATTACACCGTCACTCTCGGCAACAATAGCAATCAATCACCTATTACTATTTGAATAATTATATTTATTATCCTCACACGTTACAGTAACCACGTATTATAATTATTTTTATTTTTTTTATTTTTTTATAATAAATATAATGTATATAGATGATAAGTAAAAAAATTTAATTAGTTTAATAAAAATAAAATAAAATAAAAAATAATATATAAAATATATGGTTTGGGATGAATAACATCCCTCTTATTATTTTATGAGAACTGCTACAAACACAAAGAAATTATATAAAAATAAATTTATAAATTAATATAATTTCATATGATCTCTTTTATATATTTTTTACATTAAAAATAATTTTATAATATGATATATTACATCAAATTATATTAATTTATAATTTTATTTTTACATAATTTCTTTATAATTAAATATTTCACTAATTTTATATCAATTATTGGGCTGGTAGACCTCGACATAAAGGTCGTGGGTCTTCCTGGTACAATGACAGCATTTTCCCGCCAATAATGCCACTAGCTATGGGTTGGTAGGGTGATATAAAGGCAAGCAAACAAATTAAAACAAAATGTCCATACCACTAACTTCCATTGACCTGGTCAATGAACCGATAACCATTGACCAAAAAAGTCTTTTTGGTATAATTTTTTTATTTTTATTTTTTATCGGATACTGTTATTTTTAATTATAAAATTATATAAATATAATTATTCAATAAAATAGTATTATTCTTTGAATTCAAAACCTTCAAGATAAAATAAGATAAAATATTTTATCTTGAAATTTAAATATTGTTCAAAAAAATTTTAAATAAGCATAAAAAATAATAATATTTTATTTAAAATTGTGTAAATATTGAAAAATTAACCGTGTCAATATCATTTTTGTTTTCAATTACTTTAATTGGTATAACATATTTTCTTATTTAATAGATTGATATAAAATGCCACAAAAGTGTGACATCAAATGATATAATTGAGAATGACAAATCAAGGGCGAAGATATAGGAGTTTCTATTTTATTTTAAATAAATGTAAAATAGATAAAATTATATGTGTCAAACTTTCGAGTCATGAAAGGAACAAGTGGGCATCCTTTCAACCTTAGTTCTTATGCCCATTCTTAGGGAATTATGATTACGTAGGTGTAAATCTCTCTTTGAAACTATTCCATTTTAATGCAGTGTTAAAAGTGATTAAAAGAATTACTAATTTGTCACTACAACAGAAGTGATTTTTTGGGACAAAAATTTTAATCCAAAAAATTAGTGTTTTCGTCTCAAAATATTTCTTAGGATGAAAAAAAAATCATCCTAAGGTCGTTCCAATAATAGTGTTACAAAAGATATTTTAGGACAAAAATATCAATTTCGTCCGAAAAATATCTTTTGAGATGAATTTAAGCAAAACCTTTTGATCGCATTCAAACGGAATTTTTTTTGGGACGTTTGGATTTCAGCTCAGAATGACGTTCGAACGCATCCTTCGTGAGTGGTCGATCGATACCAATCCATTCGAACGTTCGAACAAACAATATAATAGTCAAATAGTAAAATATATTTAAACTTATTGAGTTAGACATTCACTCGAACAATAATAGGATCAAACGACTTTTTATGAGATAATGTTCAAACATTTAATTTCATGTTCGATGATTTCGTTCGAACGGTTTCAAGTACCATTCGAATGTTTAATACCGATTACATTCAAATGTTCTGTATCAATGTTTAAATGGTTTTACTTATTTTTTTCAAACGGTAACTATTTCATTTTACCCAATAATAAAAAACCAAATAGTCATACATAATATTTAAAAAAATACATTACAATTTGTTCAATATCCACAAAAGTAGTTTAATAAGTGCAAACTAAATAAATAAAATTGTAGTACTAGTGTTCTTCATATAGAAATAGATCCTAAAATTTGTATGTATGATGTAAATCAGTTGCTTAGAGACGTGAACTGTTGCATAAGCATATGCATTTGAAGTTGCACCTCTCCTAAACTCTTCTTATTGTTTTTCTTGTTGTTTCATGGGCATCTCCATGTTTGTTAGTTTCGCTAACTGAGCTTCTAACTTATGCTGCCTTGTAGTCAATTTCTTTGATTCTGAAATTTGCTTTTTCTAACGCTATAGAGACGTTAGAGGCAAATTCGGACGATAAGGAAGACCTAGAAGGCTTTACAAAGTGACTCAAACCCCTAAAATATCCTGAATGTTGACTCAAAACTGGTGTAGAAACTTCAACATCACTTGTTAAGGAATTTTGATCTGACACAGATTCAACACGTAGGAAAATCATTTTATCCTACACACAAGAGAAAGAATTAATATCGTCACAAATTTTCAAATTTGTTTAATTAAAATAGATTATAATACTTACATAATCTTTACAAGCATCGGGATGAGTCCACTCTCTATTATGATCAGTATGTGATACAGCATATAATTTTATCAGATCATAATTGGCATATGAATCTTGCTACAAGAGACATTTGTTGAGATATGAAGTCATTAGAATACCTTCAAATAACAAACTATATCTAATAAAAAATAAAGTAGAATTACTAATTTCTTAGAGATGAGAGGAAAGATCTTGAGCATGTATGATGATAAATCTTCAACTTTAATCTATTTGTTTTGGTTATAGAACTTTGCTCCTGCATATAAGTTATAAATATTAGGAAGCGAAAATTATAAATAGGACACGTAAAAAAATTCATTTAATTATACTTTATATGATGGATTCTCAAGCATGTCACAAAATGTTTTCCCAATTGAAAGGTCAGACATCCTAAAAAGGTTGTTACTGTGCATCTTCCTTATTCTCGAACTTATTATAATGCTTATAACACATTGCCTTATATTTGTAGAATGCATTACACATAACCTCATCGATAGTCTTACGCTATTCTTTCCGACCAAAATTTAGTTTGAAGTCATCCTTAAAAAAATATATATGCAAAGATATTATCACCCAAATTATTCTAAATTTTGCATACATATTAAATAATATAATATAAATTAATTATTTAAACATTATCAAACCACACTTCTTGATAAGCTCTTTCACATCTTGGAGTACTTTTTGCCATGAACTCATAGTCAAAGGTGCATAAGTTCGTGTAAGAGCACCCACAAGTGATACAAACCAAACTGCTAATTGTCATTCGCCTCCGATATGTTCGTCAGGAATGTTAACCTTAATTTTACCCATTGTATGATATTTTCCCAACTTCACATCTCTTATTTTATATAAAATATAATATTCATTGTAGAAACGAACCAAGTGATGGTTAGAAACGATATAATATGTCTATTTTATGACCTTAATTGAAACAAATTGACTATTAGATTCTTATTTTGTTCTGTAGAGTCAATCTCTAGTGGTGAATTAGATGGAGAGCTAAGAACAGGTGAATATAAGATGCTAACTTCCTTCCTCTTCGGTGTAGTTTCGAAACACTAATACATTCATTACATAAAAGATTTGTCATAAAGTGTAATATGAACACAAAACTGGTCAATCATTTATATCAGTTTCATTTGACTATTTACTCTCATCATCTATAGATACTTCAGATGCCTTAACATTTTGCTCAACTGTCATACCAATATTTTGCTCATTTGGTCGTGTGCACCTACGAGTAACACGTAGATGCACCATCACCGAAACTGTATATCCGGAAAACAACAAGGGATGACTCAACTAAAATCATAATTTTGGATGCTAACAGGCATAATTGGATAGTTTGGGATAATGATCTTACAATCTCAAACTGTCCACTCTGGACAATTCAAGAATTATCAATCAACCGTTTAATAGAATTGATAACTTTTGAACGGGCTAAGGTTTATTTCGATGCAACATATATGACACGAGAGTAATAATAACAATAATGCAAGATACGAGAATATATCAAACAACAACTAAAAAAATTTCTGATTTGATATTAAATTTAATAATTAATTGAGATTTTAATTTGTTCTATATGTTATTAAATATTCGATTTTCTATGATCTTCTTGTAAATATGATTATTATTAGAATAAGTTAACAAGTTATTAACTATTAACTATTTTTTAATATATTTTAAAAATATTTTAAGTATTATGTATTTTTTAATATTTGTTTATACTACGTTTATGTTAAGTATTAAGTATTTTTTTTATACTATCCTTATTTTAAGTATTAAGTATTTTTTAATATTTTTTATACTATTATTATGTTAAGTATTAAATATTTTTTAATATTTTTTATATTATCCTTATGTTAAATATTAATTATTTTTAAATACTTTTTTATACTATCCCTATTTAAGGATTAAATATTTTTTAATATTTTCTTTTATACTATCCTTATTTTAAGTATTAAGTTTTTTTTTCTTTATACTATCCGTATTTTAAGTATTAATTATTTCTTAAATACTTTTTTTTATTATCCCTATGTTAAGTATTTTTTAAGCATTTTTTACACTATTCTTATGTTAAGTATTAAGTATTTTTTAAGCATTTTTTTTAAACTATCCTTATGTATTCTATGATTTTCTTGTGAATACCTTCATGTAAAATGTATATTTGCTATATATGTGTAATTTGTATTTAATGCAAGTTAACTTTCGAACATATAAAACTTATGTTTGAATGAAACTGTACCGTTTGAATGGTAACATATGCACATTCAAATTGTATTTAATTTCAACGTTCAAACGATTAGGGATTTGATCGAACAATGTAATAGAAAATAGTTTCTAATTGTTTTAATTTGTATATAATTTTGTGAATATTCATGTATTACATTTTATAAATATATTTTATTTTTCAAATTTCAAGTTGATAATGTCTTATAGGGGACGTAAGTGTGGCAGACCAAGGCAACCTTCTATCGAAACAGTTCGAGAGCGGACTATTTTACTAGAGCATCAGGTGAAGGTTTTTGACTTTCTAACTTTTATCTGGGAGGGTCATTCATTGATATTAGTCTTCATTGATCATGGTTGGACACCAATCCTCAACCAGAAGGACAAAGCATAGACCTCATTCCTTATAATGGCATCGTCTCTGAGTTCTATAAAAAGCTTGGTGGTGCCAGCCCAGATGACGGAGGGGCATACATAATCTCTATCCAAGTAGCTTCAATTATGTTTTTAGTAGACAGACTCACTGATTTTATTTGTATTTCTAGATTGCGTACTGCATATCCGAATGTGATGCCCAAAGAGTCTCCAGCTTTGGGCGATGGGGAGATGCCGAAAGACAAGGGATCTTATACAGATGAACTTGATGGCCTTGCTAATCATGAGGTGAGGGAGTTGGTTGTTGGTCCAGATGCTACTCTCTATGATGGGACGAAGAGCATCAAACATGCAATCTATTTGCTTTTTTCAAGATCATGAACTTGATCATCGTAAACAATATTGATTCTCGGCAGTACAAGACATAGTTTGGTATGGATTGGGCGAAGTTTATGATACGCATTGCTTGTGGTGTTCCTATCAACCTAATGGGTTGTATATTCGATATGATTCAATCAGAGGCCCGATACATTACAATGGATATATTGCGATTCAGGATTCTAATCACTTGATTTCTGCTACATATTGGGATCTTGCCAAGTATTGCTGAGCATGTCCTGGAGCCAATGAGACCGATCAACAACTCCACCCTGTCACAAAGCACAGGATGCTCAGGCTTCATCTTCGTGGTCCTATTCCAGACCCAATCGATACTCAGAGAGATGCACACCCAGGAGATCCTAGAGTATCAACCGATGAGACATCCATGCAAGCCAAGGCATCATGCATAGCTACTCGTGAAGAGATGGCTGATATAGTGTGTGCAAAGATTAACAGACAGATATCAGCAGTGATCGATGCAATGCTTAAGGAGATCCATACTGCCATGTCTGACTTACGTACAAAGATTAATGCTAGTCTCTTTGACTTACGTACAAAGACTCATACTAGCAACTTTGACTTACGTACAGAGATTGATGTCATGTCTGCAACTTAGGTCACGATCAGTATTCGACTAATACAACTAGAGACACACCTACCTGCAGTCAAGGATGTATGTAGAGAGTTGGGATCTTAATAATTTCTATCTTTTATTTACATTTTATTTGTTTTTGGTATGGACAATATTTGGTGTTTTGTAAATTTAATTTAATTATGAATTGAATCGTTTTTGTCTTTACTAAATTAATTATTGATTTCTATTATTCCTATTATTTAATTTCTAAATTTTATATTAATAAAATATTTATCCATAATTAAGTAAGGTATTTTGTTGCCATCAATAATTGTAAAAGTTATGTAACTATTTGAACGGAATATATCACGTTCAAACGTTTCTCCATTCCCTCTAGATATTTTTGCAATAAATTTCAATTCAAAAAATTTATTTTACATTTGAATATTGATTAATGTATTAGTTCAAACTAGGCTTGAGCTCCAACTCCGACGAAGTCAGAGGAGTGCCTTCCGACCTCCAACTCCGACTGGAGGCAAAATTTGTGTGACGCCCCCAAATTCCGCTTGGGATTGAACGGACATTTGAAGCGTCGAGACATGCAACACAAGGTTACCTGCCCCCGTTCATGACATATAAGATGCAATGTTCCTAACATGCATCTAGCATTATGCAATATTCGCAGCGGATAACTTTTTTCTTTAGCAACACTATGCACCAAACTAAAATATCCCAAATACTTGAAACATATTTCATACATAAAGGCATACTAAATAGCCGTGATCACCACACTAGTCCAAAATGGTTATGATCAAAAGAATACTTGAGATACAAATCCAAAAGTACAAGTATTAACCTAAGTTAAATACTATACCATCATCAACATCGCACCGTAGCCTAGATGACCGTATTCAGTTGGTCAGATTCCAATTCTCCTTTGGGTCCTGTAACAAGATCTACCATTCGGGGGGAATGGTAGTTGGGACTACCAAAGTGAGATTTGATTACAAATCTCAGTAAGTTAACATAAAACTCACACACAGGTTAAAAATGCATGCATGGCAGTAAAAGCATAAATGCATAAGTAAAGTCGTACATAAGCATAGCATAACTTGACATATAACATGACATAACCAGAACTTAAACGTGAACTGAACTTGACTTAACATGACATGAACTTGAGTTTAAAACATAACATGGACTTGAAATGTAGCATGAACGTAAACATGCATAACATAAATATGAACTTGAAAATAACATAAACTTGAACATATCATGACATAAACGTGAACTTGAGACATACTGTAAACGTGAACTTAACATGATGTGAACATGAACTTGGAACATAACTTGATCATGAACATAACATGTACGTGTACATAACAAAACATGAACTTGATCTGAAACTTGACTTATCATGCACTTGATCTGAAACTTGACTTAATACGTACTCCACAGTTGTTGTGGCCCCACGTATTCTACGTGTCACAATTGCTGTGTCTCACGTAGTGTATGCTCCACAGTTGTTGTGGCCCCATACTTCATGCTCCACAGTTGTTGTGGCCCCATGTATACACGTAACATAAAATATAATACGTACTCCACAGTTGTTGTGGCCCCACGTATACACGTAACATAAAATATAATACGTACTCCACAGTTGTTGTGGCCCCACGTATACACGTAACATAAAATATAATACGTACTCCACAGTTGTTGTGGCCCCACGTATACACGTAACATAAAATATAATACGTACTCCACAGTTGTTGTGGCCCCACGTATACACGTAACATAAAATATAATACGTACTCCACAGTTGTTGTGGCCCCACGTATACACGTAACATAAAATATAATACGTACTCCACAGTTGTTGTGGCCCCACGTATACACGTAACATAAAATATAATACGTACTCCACAGTTGTTGTGGCCCCACGTATACACGTAACATAAAAAATAATACGTACTCCACAGTTGTTGTGGCCCCACGTATACACGTAACATAAAAATATAATACGTACTCCACAGTTGTTGTGGCCCCACGTATATACGTAACATTAAATATAATACGTACTCCACAGTTGTTGTGGCCCCACGTATTCACGTAACATAAAATATAATACGTACTCCACAGTTGTTGTGGCCCCACGTATTATACGTAACATAACATGTCTTATCTTTCTTAATGCATGAGATATTAATTAATATCATATACTTTTCTAACATGGCGTATACTTGTAAATGACACAATATGATTTAATCATAACATTTCATGGCATACTTAACATGGCATACTTATAACATACATCATTGTATGATAGAAAAGATTATGTAACAGATAATTATTCATGAGAGATTAAATCATACGTAGCAGATAAACATGTAATGACATAGCATGACATGGCATATACGATAACATACATACATAAATTGTAGTTCTCTTACCCATCACACATACACAATAAACTGATAGTAAGTTAGAGGCTAACTTACCTCGATTGTCACGTTCTACGAGAATAAAGTGCGATATACGAGAAACTGTAAAAGGTCATTCTAAAAGTTAGAAATTTAATTACTAACAATTAGAAACATGGAAACAAGTTATCTTAGAGTAAAATTATCATTTTACCCTCTACATGTGGGAAAACGACCATTTTACCCATAACTTAAGGATTTCATATCCTAACTCCAAAAATTTCCAAAATTTACATTCCTCATGTAAATTTTGTTCTAAACTCAAATATCAACTCAGAAAAAAATTTAAAACAAAACAACACTATGGAAAACACACTATGGCCGAAACATCCATAGGCCATTTCTCTTGATTTTTGTTACAATTCCTTCCAACTTCAAAACTCATGCTTAAACCAAAATTTTACAACAAACATCTTCCAATCCTAAGTTTAAAACCATACTTGAAACATCCATTTAGAAAAAGCTAATAATCAACACCAAACTTTTTTGTAAAAAGATCAAAACACTTGAATCACAAGCTTTGTCCTTAAATCAAAACATCTCCAAGAATTCCAAAAAATCTAATCTTACTTCTAACATATTCATAACATCATCCTCAGATAAACCATGCTTTAAATCATCAAACTAAAGTCACCAAAATCACAAAAATAACACTTGGAGTTTTTGATTTTACACTTAGTCCAAAAACAGAAACTTTTTCTTAACTAGCTTTGATAAATCTCTTGATCAATGGCTTAAGAAGGTGAGATCTTTGAAATAAAGTATCACATGGTTTAAAAACGTGTCCTAAAGAATATCCAACCATCAAAATTAAAATCACATGGCTAAAACCCAATAAAACATGGATCTAACCTAAAAACATCAAATCTTAGGCCTAACCGAAATTCTCTTGCATAGAAAAATCATATCTTTGAAACTAATACTAAATATCTCCAAAATAACATCCTAACATGAAAATAAGAGACTTAGGATCATCATATAAAAATATCAAAGCCTTTAGAGTAAGATCAAACCTCAAAATATTCAAACTTTATCCAAATAAAAACTGTTTTGTCACTTCCAGTTTTCATGTTTCTAGATCTAATAAAATCTATCATCAAAATCTTTATTCATGCAACAAAACCTCAATGAAAACTCTTAAACACATTCTAAGAACACTCCATAAAATTTTCGGACCAAGATATATCCATTAGCTTGGTCAAAAACTCCAAAACATAACACACTCTCCAGATTCACGCCCAGAATGACCTTTCCATGGTTAAAAATACTTTTGACCGACCAAATGACCATGGAATGATACGAAAAATACATCTACGGAAACTAGACTCAAAGAGGAACAACTTTTATGAAGGAGTCATCGTGTGAAAATACTTACAAAGGGTCGAAAAACTCCACGCAAAAAGACCCAGAAATCTGCCCGAGAGAGCTCTTTTGGGTTTCTCTCTAAGAACGGGGTGAAGAAATGATTAAAGTGAAGTAAGTGTGTCTTGCACGACTCAAGACTTCTGTAGGGAGAATATTTGGACCTTAATGATCATTGAGTGGAGGTGTAGACATGTGACATAATGTAGAGGATAGTGGGGGGCAAAAGACAACTTACAAAGGCTATGAGACATGGGACTTGATGGGGTGGGTTCCTCCATATTAATGAGTGCAACTTGATGCAATGAATGGTCTGCCAAGTGGGGGAGGAAATTTCTCCAAGAAGCTATGCCAAGGTGGCCAAAATTCGTGGGCTTTAGTGGGCCTTAGTGGGCCTCAACCAAGTGGGCTTCAATTTGGGGTTTAAAGGGGGTTTGGTTAGGGTTTGAGATGCTATCAAGCCCAAATCCAATTTTTCTTGGCCCAATCAAATTTCTAAGGTTTAAAATGTTGGATAAAGATGTCATAATAGGAATTTGAGAAATTAATAGCATGTGAAAGTGATTTAATCAAGTGATTAAACACAATACTAGAAATTGGATCAAAAAGGGTTTGAATGCCAACTTTAGGGTTTGGGGAAACCGTTTAGGGTTTCGGTTTCAACCAAGTTTTTGGGGTTTCAAAAGGATTCCAACCATTTAGGGTTTTACTAGGGTTGAAACCCTCTTCATCTAACTCAATTTGGTTGATCAGATGAAAAAAAACTGTTTTGCTTAGGTGGCATGATCTCACACATTGATTTCCTTCACAAATCCATCTAATGGTTTCTCTTTGTGCCAAGTATCTAATACTATTCATTATGTGTGGTTAAGATCTTGCCAAGTGTCCAAATAAAACTTCTCTAACCTAATTTGGACATTTCACACTGTGATTTTGAAACCACTGCACTTAGTACGCTTATCGAGGTTACTATTCACTCCGAAAAAGTGCATAATAAACTTAGTACTGAAAAATCCTAAATATTCAACTGAGTCTAGTGGCGTAAACTATAACGTAATCTGACACTTCTAACTACCTCAAACAAATAAAATCACATTTCTGGCACCATAGTGAGTGATAAAACTAATTATGTTGACATACTAGAACTTATGCGATTAGCCGATTCGTAAAAACTTATGGGGTTTTCACGAGATTTCTAATGTCTATAGAAATTCCACCATTGAATTTCTAGCGGGCTGTTACATCCTCCCCTCCTAAAAAAAAGATTTCGTCCTCGAAATCGACGCAAGTACAAACATAAAACACGCTTAAAACACTGTAGATAGTTTGAAAAAAAAAGAACCGTCCGTGACCCGACAAGTGCTGCAAAGTCTCGGGGCCTACTCTATGAATTTAATACGGCTAGTGATTTGAACAAACGCCTGATGTTGATGACAACCGTGATTGAAGGCTTTGAGTTTCTATAAAGAAACAGGATCATCTTCATCCATCGGAAAGAAAAAACATCGCTTCTTGACCTGTGTTTTGTTTTTCCATAACAAAATAATGGCTGGGCAAAACTCTTCCACTAATGTTCCAGACTTGAATCAGGAACCCTTGACGCATCAACCATCAATCTTCTCTCCTGAGGTCGTCAATACTACGATAGGAGCAGCGAACTGTTCTTCTAGTAGGACTGATTCTGAGATTATTACAGAATCATGGAAGCTCAGTAGTCAATATGCTGCCTCTGTTACGATCATGTCTCGGAGGTTACTGGCGAGGGTAAGTGAGATTGATCATCTTAACATCCAAATATCTGAGTTACAACAGAAGCTTGCTAATAAGGATAGAGAAAATAAAAGGCTACAGCAAGAAAACCAAGAGTTGAAGAAATTTGCAGATTGGTATGCTCATGATCTGCAACCACGAATAGAAGAGCTGGAACGAGAAAGGATTCAGATACAGGGTCAACATCGGCAGATAACAGCAGAGGTTCATCGTTTTCTAGAGAAATAGGGACAAACTACTGTTAATCTAGCTGGCTTAGTAAGAAACTTTTGACAAAGCGTGTCCAGCATATCTTGTATTTCTTTTGACTAAATAAGATTTGAAGAGAAACTAGTTTGTCTTCTTCTTTATGTTATCTCTATAAAGTCAGTCTTCAACTCAATCCAATATGCATCAAAACTTATTCTCATCTCTATAACTCCTCTGCATTCCTTCAACATTCTCGCCTTAAGTTTTCAGTTCTTTTCTCAATGGCTCAATCTTCTAACATTTCCCTAGATCCATCCATGAGGTATTCAGCACCTCAACCTCCTGTCCTTTCTGCAGCTGCCATAGGTGCCATGCTGCAGCAAGAAAATACTAGTATGGCTAATAAGTCAGACTCCGATGCTGTCTACGACTTGGTGAGTCTTGGGACTCGCTACTCATCTTCTATAATTGCTTTTTCCCAGCGGGTACAAGCCAAAAACCAAGAGGTTGAAAGGCTTAAAGAACAAATTGTTGTACTTCAACGAATTGTTCAAGAGTCTCACACCAGGGAAGGAATCCTTCGGCAGCAGAATAAACAGCTGAAAACTCTACTGGATTCTTCATTCCGCTTGCCAGCTCCCATGAATAGGGATGATATGATATTGTATGAAGAGAGTGAGCGTCTCCAACATGAGGCTAAGAACCTCAAGTTTATGTAGAAGCATTTTATTAAAAAAAATATCTCTTTATATTTATGAACTCTGGTTTTATCCTTTAAGAGATATTCGTAACATGCTTCATACCTATTTCTCTTCTAATCATATATAATCTATCTTCTGGTAAAGGTTTTGCGAAAATATCTGCTAACTGATCATGTGTGTTTGTGAACTCTATTACTATATCGCTTTTCTGCACATGATCTCGAAGAAATTCAAGCCTAATGAAGACTAAAATCTCAAGCCTAGTATTTGGTGCATTTCCTAAGGACATGTGGATTTACAACCCAGAGACGTATTGCTCTGATACCACCTGTGACGCCCCCAAATTCCGCTTGGGATTGAACGGACATTTGAAGCGTCGAGACATGCAACACAAGGTTACCTGCCCCCGTTCATGACATATAAGATGCAATGTTCCTAACATGCATCTAACATTATGCAATATTCGCAGCGGATAATCTTTTTCTTTAGCAATACTATGCACCAACTAAATATATCCCAAATACTTGAAACATAATTCATACATAAAGGCATACTAAAAAGCCGTGATCACCACACTAGTCTAAAATGGTTGTGATCAAAAGAATACTTGAGATACAACTCCAAAAGTACAAGTATTAACCTAAGTTAAATACTATACCATCATCAACATCGCACCGTGGCCTAGTCGACCGTATTCAGTTGGTCAGATTCCAATTCTCCTTTGGGTCCTGTAACAAGATCTACCATTCGGGGGGAATGGTAGTTGGGACTACCACAGTGAGATTTGATTACAAATCTCAGTAAGTTAACATAAAACTTATACACAGGTTAAAAATGCATGCATGGCAGTAAAAGCATAAATGCATAATTATAGTCATACATAAACATAGTATAACTTGACATATAGCATGACTTAACCAGAACTTAAGCGTGAACTGAACTTGACTTAACATGGCATGAACTTAAGCTTAAAACATAACATGAACAATCAACATAACATGAACGTGAAACATAACATGGACATGAACATAACATAACATGAACGTGAGCTTGAACGTATCATAAACGTGAACATAACATGATGTGAACATGAACTTGGAACATAACATGAACATGAACATAACATGTACGTGAGCATAACATAACATGAACTTGATCTGAAACTTGACTTAACATAAACTTGGAATCTTATTTAATTGTCTTGATTAATAACGTGCATTAATACGTACTCCACAGTTGTTGTGGCCCCACGTATTCAAGTAACATAAAACATAATACGTACTCCACAGTTGTTGTGGCCCCACGTATTCTACATGTCACAATTGCTGTGTCTCATGTAGTGTATGCTCCACAGTTGTTGTGGCCCCATACTTCATGCTCCACAGTTGTTGTGGCCCCATGAATTCACATAACATAAAATATAATACGTACTCCACAGTTGTTGTGGCCCCACGTATTCTACATGTCACAATTGCTGTGTCTCATGTAGTGTATGCTCCACAGTTGTTGTGGCCCCATACTTCATGTAACATAAAATATAATACGTACTCCACAGTTGTTGTGGCCCCACGCATTATAAGTAACATAAATATAATACGTACTCCACAGTTGTTGTGGCCCCACGCATTATAAGTAACATAACATTAAATATAATACGTACTCCACAGTTGTTGTGGCCCCACGCATTATAAATAACATAAAATATAATACGTACTCCACAGTTGTTGTGGCCCCACGCATTATAAATAACATAAAATATAATACGTACTCCACAGTTGTTGTGGCCCCACGCATTATAAATAACATAAAATATAATACGTACTCCACAGTTGTTGTGGCCCCACGCATTATAAATAACATAACATAAATATAATACGTACTCCACAGTTGTTGTGGCCCCACGCATTATAAGTAACATAAATATAATACGTACTCCACAGTTGTTGTGGCCCCACGCATTATAAGTAACATAAAATATAATACGTACTCCACAGTTGTTGTGGCCCCACGCATTATAAATAACATAAAATATAATACGTACTCCACAGTTGTTGTGGCCCCACGCATTATAAATAACATAAATATAATACGTACTCCACAGTTGTTGTGGCCCCACGCATTATTATAACATAACATGTCTTATCTTTCTTAATGCATGTGATATTATTTAATATCATATACTTTTCTAACATGGCGTATACTTGTAAATGGCATAATATGATTTAATCATAAACATTTCATGGCATACATGTATCATATGGCATACTTAACATGGCATACTTATAACATACATCATTGTATGGCAGAAAAGATTATTTAACAGATAATTATTCATGAGAGATTAAATCATACGTAACAGATAAACATGTAATGACATAGCATGACATGGCATATACGATAACATACATACATAAATTGTAGTTCTCTTACCCATCACACATACACAATAAACTGATAGTAAGTTAGAGGCTAACTTACCTCGATCGTCGCGTTCTATGAGAATAGAGCGCGAGACACGAGGAACTGCACAACAGCTGGAAGAGGAACACTCGAGTCCTTAAGATTTTCACTTCTGAACTCAATTGCCATATTGTAAGCACTTGCAACACCACGGCCAACTTGAGGTTTCACTATACTCGGAAGAGATAAATTGACTTCAGAAAGCCTTTGCACTAAAACAAGTTCATTAAAATTATCAATAACAACCAAACAAACAACTCATTTCTCAATCCATATACTCTTAGCCATAGTCAACCACAAGATGACACCAGTCATCCCGGACTATAATCCATATCATCACTGCTTCGGGACACTGTCATACAGTTTCCCAACATTACACCATACGCTCCACACTTCTCTGCTACGCCATTCAACCCTTCGTGACACGCCATCCGATGTATCACGACTTAATACAGAGTACACTCACGTGAACTCTCTTCCATCCACACTACAATACCCATCACTGCGATACACGTCTCACGGTGCATCGCTACGCGACACGGAGTACGCGCTACGCGTACTTCCTTCGCTACAACTCTCATCAACACGATGCACATCACACGATGCATCGCCATACAACACGGAGTACACTACATGCGTACTCCCTTCCTTCTACGACACACATCACTACAGTGCACGTCGCGCGGCGCGTCGCTGCATTACACAGAATACGCTACACGCGTATTCTCTTCACACAACCCGCCGTATCACATCTACGGCATCCATCTCACGCCTATACTTCACAGCACAGTCCACAAAATACACAATCAAACGCAACACTTCACAACCACACTTCGCTTCACAACTACGCAACGAATTCCACAAATACAACTACACAATCCACAAACCAACCAACTATTTTAAACGTAAAATAACTAGAGATAGAAGGTTATACCATCGACGGGATAACCCGTGCGTCGCTCGTTGTTCGTCACGAACATGCGTCGGAGGAACGTACGTGGCGGCGTACGGTGGCTGTCCACCACATAAAGTGGTAGTTTGGGCTTGAGAAAGGCTAGGCGTGGTCTTGGAAGACTCATGATTTTACAGCTGTCGGTGAAGAACAAAATACGTGATTTACGGAAAAGATAATCTATACGCGTGATTCCAGATGAGGGTAAAGACGAGAGAGATGTGATTGCTGTCGGGAAATAATCCAAAACTGATAATTTTAGCGGGCTGTTACAATTTGGCTCCGAGTTCGACTTGGAACGGAGGTTGGAGTTCAACTCCGATCTAAGGTTGGAGTTCGGAATGCTAATCGGAACGCCGATCGGAGCTTGGGCTGGGACTTTAAATAGTACTCCTCGTCGAACATGGCTCCTGCACAAAAGATGGGGAGGAGATTGAGATAAGTAGAGAGAATGGGCACTGCATAAAGACGCAGAAACTCAAAAATGAGAGAGAGAATTAATCGTGGGTCTATCATCTGTGGAAAATTTGTTTTCAAAAAGCTTCCAAACTCCAAAGAATGGGCACTGCACAAAACAGAGAAATGAGTCAAGACATAGAACTAAGAAAAATATAGAGGATGGGCACTGTACAAAGACGTAGAAATGAGAGAGAATTAATTGTGGGTCTGTCATCTGTGGAACAATTGTTTTCAAAAAGCTTCCAAACTCCAAAAATGGCGCTACACAAAACAGAGAAATGAGAGAGGGTTGGGGAACATTTGTTCAAAAAGGTACCAAAATTCACGTGGGGGGAGTCAGGACTACTCATGGGTTTTACTTTTTAATATTTTATTAATTTTAGTCTACACTTGTTCACAGACTACCTTTTAGTCTCCAATAGTTTTACTTTATTGATTTTATTCTCAAAAATCATTTGTTCACTGGTCGTTGGGGTCTTGAACTCCAGTAATGGAGTTTAATAAAACTGGTAATGACCATTAGGCCAATGAAACATCCTTTACATATATTGTAATATTAAATATATTAAGTATATTTATCGGAGTTCAGAGTTCGGAATTCGGAGTAACTTTGAACTCCAACTCCGACTCCGAACTCTGAAAATATTTTTGAAACTACTCCGATTTCGACTCCGATTTTTGAACACTCCGACTCCGTCGGAATCGGAATCGGAGCGGAGCTCAGATGGAATCAGAATAATCGGAGATTTGCACAGCTTTAGTTCAAACTGTATAGTAATATGTTCGAACGGTAAGTCATTTTTCCCCTAAATTTATTGATCAAACCCGCCATTTTCCTGTTCGATCATATATAATATCTATTTGAACATTGATTAACAATGATGTTCAAACGTTACTGTATGTTGTTCGAAAAGTAAGTCAATATCCCCCTAAATTTTGTTACTTAATGAGCCAAATTGTTGTTCGACCATATATAATATCCGATCGAATGTTTATTTTATTTGGTTCAAACGTTTTTTGTGAATGTTCAAACTATTATTTTAATAGGGATGAAATTTTTCCTCCCTATATATACCGTTCGAACGGTTAACACCTTATTTCATTTTTTAGAAATGAAATTCCGTCCATACATCTCATTTTTGGGGACGATTTTCATTTGCTCCCAAACAAAAATGGCCCCAAAAACAAATTTTTGTTGTAGTGAGTTTTTTGAGATGATCATGTTAGTCAAGCCATCTCTCCTAGTCATGCGTTTAAGCTTTTTGTGTTCTTTACAACCCTAAATATGATACCTCTCATCGTTAAAAGTGTGAAGCCTTTTTTAAATTAAATGGTTAACCCTTGTAGTAGGTTGAATGCAATTTAACATTAATGGTTCATCTCTTGAAAATTTAGGTATGGTTGAAAATTTCGGTATGGTCCGGTGGTCTTTATAGGGATCATTATGGCAAATTATTATGAGGTGTATCATAATCTTTAGGGCATGGTTTAAATGTTTAAAGAACAAGAGTCCTTTAGTGTCCCCAGGACGACGAGAGTGGAGGATGACCACATGCTCAAGCAACATCAGCACCAACCCTACAAAGTTAGAATCAAATATTTTTGTTGGCTTTCCCAAAATCCATTCGCAAATAAGAATTGAAGGGCTAAAACTAATTGAACTCTCTACCTTACATCATGCTTTGCTTTACTTTTTTTTTCATCATTGATATTAATTCAATAGTTAGCACTTTTTGTTCACTGGCCTGTTTAACTTCTCTTCTATTTCCTAATTCACCTTCGAATTAGTTCAAACGCTTTTCTTGAACATTAGTTCTATTCCTCCATGGAAATTTATGGACCTTTGGCATTGTTAACGTGTAAAATTTTCAAAATAGACCTTAATGGTTGAAAGATTGATTCCTAGGCCACAGTGGTGACTCGGGCTTCGATACTATGCTCTTCGCGTCCATCCATATAACATAAAATAATAAGAGGATAAAAATAAATAAAGAGAGACACGTGGCTTTATGTAATTCGACATAATGCCTACATCCACTGGTTATTTGGGGGCGAGATCCACTATAATGGGTGATTCTATAATCTCTCATGGCCATATCTCACAATAAAATGGATGAATTTAGTTTAAGCATAGAGAAGTTGTGGTGAGCCTGGGCATAGGGAGTTTCTATGGAGAGAGCCTCTAGAGAGTTTGACAGATTTGTGGGGGATCTCCTTGGAGTGATTAAGTCTAACTTGCCTTGTGAAGCTTTTTTCTTTTAGAAGTATGAGTTTCTTTCCTCGTAGAAGTCTAAGTATCTTTCTTTATTTCTTCTTAGCCTTATCTTTGACTGTTAGCTTTATCTGGAGGCTAACTTTTAGGCTATTGATTAGACCCCTACAGATGCTCACGATTCTTAAGGTCGATTTGTTCAATGAGAAGGCCTTGAGAATCTTTAAGTCAATAATTTTTAGAATAAATGTTGAAAATTTGTCCCTGGTTTTCTGTTTGGTCCCAGGTTTTCTGTTTGTTTTGTACTAAGCAGTGAAGAGCTCAGTATGGAGAGATAGACATGAAATGTACTCGACCGCATGAGGTGCAAACATGGAGTTTGATCTCGAGTTTGTTTATTTGTGTGGAATTTTGCCCGAAAGATTGTTTATTGTTGGTGAAGAGTGCATATTTTCATGATTGGTTTGTTGTGTTTATTTTTGTGCTCGTTTTTTGCTTTTGTTGGTAGTAGTGGATTTTTTGCCCCTTGGTGTAAATTTTAGTTATTGTTTCCATTTCGAGATTGATGTTAGAGTTTGTTTATAGTAACCCGTGCTTAAGTGGTCAGGAAGCTCGTCAACTCCCTTGGTCCACATTAGGTGGGTCGTGGGGTCTTCTGACCTCCACGCCCATTCCATCGCAAGTTTTTGGACTCGACTTTGGTGGTTGAGGATCATTATTCACCGCGAGTCTAGGGTCTTGGCTTTAGTTGGGCCGTTATTCACCATGACTTTAAGGACTCGACTTTGATTTTTTAGGGCCATTGTTCACCATGAGTCTAGAGACTTGGCTTTGGTGGGGCCGTTGTTCATCGCGAGTCTAGGTACTTGAATTTGGTATTTGAGGGCCGTTATTCACCACGAGTCTATAGACTTAACTTTATTGGGGCCATTGGCGCTACTGTGGCGTGAGGCGAAGTTCACCCCTCTTGAGAGGTTTTCTCCAAAAACTAAATAGGTAAGTGTAATACTAATTACGAGTTTGAAATTTGTAAACCTAAGCCATTTTGCTAGAGCGTGATGAAGGCTTCAGGGTGCTTGTGATATAGAGCAATCTATTTTGATGAAGAAAGATTAAGATGCCCAATAGGGCTTTGTAGGCAAAGTTCGCCTGTCCTTAGAGGTTTTTACCATAAACCAAATAGGTAAGTATAATACAAATTACAAGTTTGAGAATTATAAATTTGAGCTATTTGGCTGATGAAGGCTTCGGGGTGCCCACGAGACCAAGCAATCTATTCTAGTGAAGATAGATTAAGATGTCCGAGAGTGGCTTTGTAGGCGGTGTTTCGTGCCACATGGGAGATTTCCGCAGTAAGCACTTGGATTCCCATAGAATATCAAGGGGTTTTGCGAGGAAACTCCAAAAATCAAATTTGTTAGTAGAAAAATGGAATTCAAATAATAAATTTGAGAGAGACAAACCAGAATACTTTCACCATTATTTTCCATTTTTCTCAATTGGAATTGTTCGTTGATGAATGGTTTTTGCCTAGGGAAGTTGTCCATTTTTTAGCATTTTTGTAGCAATGGAGATTGTTTGTTTCTGAAGTTTTTTTTTTTTTTTTTTTTTTTAGCGAGCAGCTAAGTAACTTGTCACTAGATTGCTTCTCGTTACTAGGTGCAAGCGATTGTGGATGTGTACATAGCATAGTAGTAACCTGTCACGAGAAAAGTGAGTCACAATGGGCGGACAAAGGAGCTTGCCCGCCATATGATTAATTGCGGTCGAGCTAGGGAACTTGCCCGCTGTATAGTTGGTGAGTTCGCGGCTTGCCAACACAAGTCTGCTGTGACTAGTAGTTACTGCCCACCACGGGCAATGCCCAGGAGGGACTATTGCCCGCTATGGGGTCGAAGAGGGTAGCAAGGAGCTTCCTTAGTTGACGAGGAGCTTCCATGATCAAGGTAGGTGGTAAAGTAAATCACTGTGATGAGTAGGCAGTTGAGTAGACCAACATGTAGGGGAGGTGGTCAAGCATACCACCGGTGGGCGAGATGACTGTGACCCAAGGCCTGTGTGCATGGCGAGCTATGGAGTTCGCCATTATAGCTGGACGTCGAGGCCAAGGAACACCTCATCGAAGATAAACACAGCCAAAGGTCCTGAGGTTGGTTGTTGGTGGCCCCCACTGGCCCACAGTAAGTGGGCAAGGTGGGACTTGACTATGTGCACTCCCTGTGCACACAATTCGTGAGGCAGATGTTGCCTCCGTGGTTGGGAACACTTAGACGATGACATAGGTTGCTGTAGGTCCCTGGAGTTGTCGGGATCTTTGCCAGTCCCCCAATGAGTGGGTAAGAAAGCTTCGACTGGGTGCATGTTACATGCGTGCGATCATTGTGACGGGCGCCACATTCGTGTGGGGGTGGCCGAAGACTACCCTAGCAGAGGCAAAGGTCGTTGGCAGTCCACTTGTGGCTGTTGACATCTCTGTTGGGCCATAGCGGGCTAGGTTGTGTGGCCCTCCTTGGCCCAGCCTATATCGTGCATGGCACAAACTCAGTCTCCACAGTGCATGGCAAGTGTGCATGCCATCCATGGTCGAGATGCCCCTCAGTGCATTGTGCACTTTAAGTGTACAGTGCATGTAGCGAGACTCTCTTTTTGTGTGGTGTGTTGGGGGCATTTTTAAGTGCAAAGTGCATGTCCTACTTTGTGTTGTCGTTCTTTAATTTTCAAGCAACAATATTTATGAAAGTAAGAGTTATAAAGTTGAGGGCACTTATATGAGAGGAGTTCCATGTGCTCATTTGGGGATTATTTTGTACACTGGAAAATCTTCATTCTCTCCACTTTCGGTGTAGAGAATAATAGTAGTGAGGAAATAAAATAATAGGAGCAAAATAATAGGTGCAAGGTCGAGGAACTTATTTGATATTTTCTAGAGAAGATCTCGTGAGCCGAAGAATCACCCTTCTACCTTTACTGGAAATAATGAAAAGTCATATCCCATAATATTAATACATAACATTTGAACAACGGACCAAAATGGAGGAAAGAATGATTCCCGACCCACAGTAGTGACTCGCGCTTTGATACTATGGTCTTCGCATTCATCCATATAATAAATAATAAGTAAGTGAATAAAAATAAATAAATAGAGACATAGGGATTTATGTGTTTTGACATAATGCATACGTCCATGGATTGTTTGGATGCGAAATCTACTATAATGGGTGATTTTACAATCTCCAATGGTCTCACATATCTCACAATATAATGGAAGAATTTAGTCTAAATATATAGAAGTTATAATGAACCTGGGCGTATGAAGCTTTTGTGGAGAGATCATGTGGAGAGAGCCTCTGGAGAGTTTGGTAGATTTGTGGGGGATCTCCTTTTTATATAGAGGTATATTTTTTTGGAGTGATTGAGTCCAACTTACTTTATAAAACTTTTTCCTTTTAAGAATCTGAGTGTCTTTCTTTTAGGAGTCTGAGTGTCTTTTCTTATTTCTTTTTAGTCTTAACTATTAACTTTCGACTTTATATAAGCTACTAATTTGACCCCTACATGATCATATATCAGTGTTGAGCTCTTGTTTGAACGTTCTCTTCAACATGCATGTCAGGAATTAAGCAAACTCAGTGGCTGATCTCATAGCAAAGCAAGGATTGTTGAGTATTTTTTTTTTCTTTTATTCTTTTCATCTTCCTTTGCTGACTCAAGGTGCATATAATATCCAAAGTTGAGATCTCCATGTTTTCTTTGTCAATTGTACAGAGCTCTCGTACCACTTTGTTTAGTCATGTATTTTTTTGTTTTATTTTATTGATTACGTTTGGGTAATGAAATAATATCAGATGATTTATAAATAGTAATAAAAAAATAATAAAATATTAAATAATAGTGAAATGATCTGTCTGCTCAAACACAAGTTACACAACCTTAGAGTCTTAGTTTTGAGATTTTTTTTTTCTCTTTGTAACTTTTAAATTTATTTATAATTTCTTTCGTCCCACATGATGATAATTAATAAAATTGATAGTTCCAACTTCCGTTCATCTTTCTTTAAATAAAAATATATAAAATCTAACAACCAAATTTGACTGAATTAAGTGAAAATTAATATTTTGAGTCCTTTTTTTTTTTTAAATCTTGGTATTTTTTAAATGAAAAATGATTTTTCAATTGCCTTTTCCTCTAAAAAATATGGAGATTTGAAATATATATATAAATAAATAATAAATTTTACTGGTTTAGTCAAACTTCATTTTTAAATGGTATGCTCTCAAGAAGTATGTTTCAAATTCAAGTGATCGATTTTTTCAAATCCAAATACTTTTTTTTTTTTAATTTTTAAATCATGACTAACTAACAAATTTAATAAATAACCCTGGCCCATTTATTTCCCCCGACCTCACCGTAAGACACAAACTCTCTCTCTCTGTATTATCTGTATATATATTATATTTAATTTTTAAATTTATATAAACCTTTCATTTTATTTTTCTAGCTAGGGTTACGTTAAATATTCATATTCGCATGTCTTTTTCCCTAAATCCACGGCAAAGGATGACTTTGGTCTTGATGTTCTTTTTTTTTTAATGCTAGTCCTTTTCATCCAGTAGTGTTAGGTTGCTATCCACCTATGGTTGATGTAACACAAATTCGTTTTATTATTATTATTATTATTATTATTATTATTATGTTTTACATTTTTTTTTATTTATTTAAATATTTTAAAAAAATAAAAAAATATATCAATATACTAAAAGACAAACAAACAGAGAAGAATTCTTTTTATATTTTAATTAAAAACAAGAAAGCCAAAAAGAAAAGCGGTAAAATACATGTCAAAAAGGACGGATTACAATTGGATAAACTTTCAGTAGACTTATAAATATGTGACGGCCTGTAAAGACAACACATTTGTTTCTTTTCTACCATAAATGTCAGATCTAAAAGGTGTGGCGGTGGTGAGTCCAGTGATCTGACATGTGTCTCGAGAAGAGTAGTTGAAAAGGGTGATGCATGAGAACCACACGCAGTGATTTTTACAAAACTACTACTTTTATCCAAACGATTTTCGACCTGTGAATCTACTTGTGACACACGTGTGTCTCAGAAGTTGCCAAAAACTGTAGATCTGTCTTTTTTTACCTTGATTTTGCAAAATAAAATTAAGTAAAAGAAACCTTGATTGAATGGAGAAATGAATGAAGGAGAGGGAGGATAAGGAGGAAGACGATGTCTCATTCCCGGCTTCCTTCCCCTCCAACAAAAATCAGATTTAGAGCCCTTAATTTTTTTCTTTAGAGATCAAATTTTAAGATTTGAAATCCAAGAAACTAGCACGTAAAATGAGTTTATAATATTTATTGCACTAAACTCTAACATAGTAGTTGACATGTTATTAATGGTCAAGATTTATCATTCAAAATTTTTATATATAGTTATTTTTACGTATTTTTTTATACATTTTACTAATGTGATTGATTGTGTATTGAAAAAAATTGATGCAGTTAATCACATCAATAAAATATATAAATAATACGCAAAAATGACTATATATAACATTACTCTTTATCTTTTATATAAGAAAAACTCTACAAATCTCCCTCTCTTTCTGCTACGAAGAGGTGGCTTTGCCCAACTTTTAACTTCTTTTTAAACAAGAGAGAAGATAATCAAGAGTGATAAAATTTTTGTATTTCACATAGTAGGATAAAATATTAAGACAGAAATATAATATCAATTTTGCAAAATTGAGAGGAAATGAGAGACAATTAGTCATGATTGAAAATTTATTAATATAAAAATAAATAAATTATTTTTTTTGTCCATTTTAGTAAGTGCCATTTTTAGTTCAAGTTGGTCTTGAACAACGTATAAAAATAAAGAAAATGCTTGTATACGAGTTTATTCTTTTGTTTTGACTGTTTATATATTTATTTTTAAAAAATTTTTTCTTTAATTAATGATTAAAAAAGTAACTTTTAATGTATTTATATATGTTTTACTTTTTTAAAATTTTTGAATATTTAAAAAAAATTAAATTTATATTATTAGGCACCGCCAGGCGCCAGCTTTGACCAACACCAACCTACAAATGGACTAAAGATAGATAATGCTGTTTTTTTCCTTTTGGTTGTCACCTAAATGCTAAGTTGGTTACCTCATCATGATAAATGTGGGCTAACATTTTTTTATAATTACTTTTTCTTAATTGAGAGATAAATAAAATAACAATTATTTGTATGCTAACTTTCCATGGTGAATGAATTAAGACTTCTTATTTCAATTCCATTTTAATAAAATAATTAGTACAGAAATTTGAACTTAGGTCTGAACACTCTGTTAAAAATATATAATATATACATAGGGTGCTATTACGATCATATTGGTAGAGAAATCACTTTTTTTTTTTTTTATAAGGAGTGAGGTTTCGAATCTAGATGTCGCATTTAAAGAATCGGATCATATATCATCAGGCTCTTTACACTTCTTATTATTTATTCATATCTTTTTATTTAGCAATATAATATATATATATATATATATACACATCAAGAAAAAAAAATATTCTTAAATTTAGATTCTAGATAAGCAAGGTAGACCAAAACTTTGAACAGGTCCATACCCATGTGTATTCCTATCTTCTTTTCGCACCAAATGTTTGAAAAGGCTGAAAGCTACACTGACAAGTCTCCGTTACTGCTTGCTCAGCAAAGAAAACCACTTCTTCACATTGGCTTCCTAATAAATATTTATTTTAAATTAGTCTTTGTTTATATCAATTCTTTTTTAATTCATTAAGTAAGAGCATGTGTTTGGAGCTTTAGCATCTCTCTTTTCAAATGGAGTCGTGTTTAGTACAGGCCCTGTTGGGGGCTTGCGTGTGCACGTGAGGGATTCGACAGAACTATAGTCTTATCTTCTTCGATTCTTATCTCTCTTCCCAATATACTGCCTAGACACGTCAACCCAAACCAAAGTAGTGGCCTTGCGTTTTGAGTGTTCTGAAAACAGATCTCTACCATTTGAGTTCCCTCTGCATTTCCTCCACCACTGTCAGTATGTACAATCTCATTCAAAGCATTTCCCAAATACTTTTTTCCCAAATGCTCAGATATTAAAGTCATTACATACAATTTCTCAGATATTTGAAGTGGGATCATTGGCATCTAACAAGACTGCAAGCCTTGAGGATATTGGAAATGAAAACAAGTGGTTTTCTTTTTATGAGAGAAATGTTGTACCTCCTAGATACCAAGAATTTTGTGAACCGAACCAGATGGTCTTCCAACTAGAGAGAGTACTTCCTGAAATTCAACCATGGCTAAGTAAGGGGAGGTCTATCGGATTAAATAAACAAGAACTGGATACTTGTTTTTTTGTAAGCAGAGTATGAAATATATATCGCTTTTACTATAGAAAGAAGAGGCTAGTTCCTGCCTTTGTCTTTCTAAAAGTCTTCTTAGAGCTAGAGAGAGTACGCTCGCTGACTGACAATCAAGGCTGATTACCAGAATTATGAGCCAAGTGGAGGTCTTGGATTATTGCATTTACAAAGACTCCAATGCAGCGGTGGAGGCTCGCATCAAAGACCTGCTCCTTCGAATGACATTGAAAGAGAAGGTCGGCCAGATGACGATGATTGAGCGCCGTGTCGGCACCCCCGACGTCATTAAAGACCTTTCCATTGGTAAGGACTATTGAAATATAACAAATTCCTCTACTGTTAGTTTCTAGAATTTGTATTTGGTTGTGTGGTGCTCTGCTGTTGAGTGGTACTCTGCTGATGTAAATCACGATAGCTCTGCAGTTGCCCTCCATTGCTTGTTGCAGTGTCATGCCGAGTGCCTTCATTCCGTTTGTGAAAAGGTGGCATATAATCATCTATTTCAATAAGGGCCTCTTTCTCTCTCTCTCTCTTCCCATGTCTAGAAGTTGCTTACTGTCGTTACATGTATGTGCCCTTCTGTGCATGTTTCGTTTCTGCAGTTTTGCTGACATTTTGTGGACTATTTTCTGTAGGGGGCATGCTGAGTACTGGTGGGAGTGGACCCTTCGGGAAAGTGAAAACAAAGTCGTCGGATTGGGCCGATATGGTTGACAGGTTTCAGAAGTCGGCGCTTGATTCACGGCTAGGGATACCTTTAATATATGGGATTGATGCGATTCATGGTAACAATAGTATCTATGGTGCCACCATATTTCCTCACAATGTTGGCCTTGGAGCTACAAGGTTAGTGTTTGACTCTGTCCCGGGTTTTTACATAATTAGGCACTTCTGGGCAAAACTAGAACAGGAAACAAAGAAAGATTGTGAAAAAAAGGAAAAACCTTAAAAAGTTTGCTTTATAGACTCTAAATCCAAAAAGTGCATTCAAATCACTATATCCCTTGATTTTCTTTTCTGTAGCTATCCAAAGAAAATCAGAAAAGAAAATCAAAGTCATATCTGGACCTATACCACAAATTACCAGTAAATGTTACAATTGTAACCTCTTGAAATCGTTATAAATTGCAAGAACTTATCCCTTCCAAACTTTATGGGATTCTATTCACCACCCTTTCATATTAAATATAAGTATTACAGTTTATGGGAGACTGTTGGAGGAAAGATGGAAAATGGCAGTTTGAAATCTTAATTTACTAGCAAATAGGTCAATGGACAGAGTACTCCATAACCACTTTAATTTCTCATAGGACCATCTTATCAGCCACCAGCTTAGTTTGTGATTTAGCCTTTGAAACGTAGGGATAAAAACCATTTCTGGGGAAGCTAAAGGACAAAGAACTACAACAGTTAACCCTTATGCATTTATCCGCGCTTCTTAAAATCTCAAAGCAGTCAAATGGAAGGTATTTGGCCGTTTTGCTTCAGGACCACTTATATTGTAAAACTTGTGATAGGGATGCAGATTTGGCTCAAAAGATTGGGGAAGCAACGGCACTTGAAGTTAGGGCTAGCGGCATTCATTATACTTTTGCTCCTTGTGTGGCTGTAAGTACTGTAAATGTGACCTTTTGCTGGGCCAGTATTTTTTTTAAGTGGTTGATGCTTGCAACTTGGCAGTAGGCTTATAGTTGTAAGAAGTTCTCAATTCTTTATGCTTTTCAATATCTGTGGAGAATATTGACTATGTTTCTCTTCAAATGTTGCTGCCATTTCAATGAGTTAGGGATCTCTTGTAGTGTAAAGAACTAACAAACTAACTTAAATGTTGAGAAGCTCGAAATGTAAATCATGAACAAGTGATATTATGCTAGTGTTACATCTGAGATGTTACGAGTAGTAGGACTCAAGTATTTTACTGCACTATCCTTTCAATAAGATGCCACACCAGGGATTTAAAACTATGAATTGGATTTGAATGGAACATAGATTCTTGTTATTCTTCTATCTTCTTTCACGTGTTTGTCTTCTAAACACCCTTTTGTGGACAAACAATTGTCAGGAAAACTCATTTACATAAGTTCTGATAGGTTTCAAGGGATCCCAGATGGGGGAGGTGCTACGAAAGTTACAGTGAAGACACTGGGATTGTTAGAAAGATGACTTCCATTGTCACAGGGCTGCAGGGCCAGCCACCCCCGAAACACCCAAAGGGCTACCCTTTTGTGGCTGGGAGGTAGTGAAAAGTCGTTAATACTCTGTTTGCATTTCTTTAATGACTATACCTTTCATATCTTTAATCAAATTTACTCCTTAGCTAGTTCATTCCACATTCATCATCAATCTAAATACGTTTGTTAATGTTTGAGAAAAACATATGGCGACTGGGAAAAAAATTGGGTCTTCCTGATTTTGTCCACTCGTTATATTATATGTTGTGCATCTAAAAATTTCTTTCCCATTTTCATATATTTTGATTCTTAAATAGTTAGATAACTAACTTAACTATTCATACTTTCAAGCTTTGTAATACTCATAGTGCAAAGAAACCTTGATTGTTAATTCCTCTGTTAGCAGCTGTCCGATTGACTCTTTCTCATAATATTCCAGAAAAAATGTTATTGCTTGTGCCAAGCATTTTGTAGGGGATGGGGGTACGGAAGGGGGAATAAATGAGGGGAATACCATATTATCATACGAGAAATTAGAAAGGATACATATGGCACCTTATCTGGACTGTATATCTCGGGGAGTTTCCACTATTATGGCGTCCTATTCTAGCTGGAATGGGCGTAAACTGCATGCTGACCACTTTCTCTTGACAGAAGTTTTAAAAGATAAGCTTGGTTTTAAGGTAAAAATCTTGAAATTACTTGTATATTCTGTAATTACTCAATTTCTTTTGTTTCTTGGTCAATTTACCTTGTGAAATGGGGATATGGATAATCACCGGAAGATAGTTGTGCCCATTTTGTTCATTATCTACTAGCTTTTTAGTCTCCAAATTTTCTTATTGTTGATCAATCGGTAGAAAATTTTAAAGGGTTGGGGGCAGGGTAAGCTATTAGGGAAGTTCCATTTACAGTAATCATTTCTTTTGTTGGGTTCTGAGATTATAGTTTCTGCACATCTAGATAAATCTTGGGAAAATATTCTGCTGCAGGGTGTTGTAATTTCTGACTGGAGAGGACTTGACAGACTTAGCGAACCTCGTGGCTCAAACTACCGTTACTGTATTTCCTCTGCTATTAATGCTGGAATAGACATGGTATAGATTGAACTCCAATTCCAAAACCTATAACAAGGTTTCTTCATTTATTTATATCTTCTTTACCTGACTGAGAAAAGATGCAGGTGATGGTGCCTTACAGATATGAACTGTTTGTGGAGGATTTGACATCTCTGGTTGAATCAGGGGAGATACAAATGGCAAGGATCGATGATGCTATTGAACGGATACTTAGAGTGAAGTTTGCTGCTAGTCTTTTTGAATTTCCTTTCGCGGATAGATCTGTGCTTGATAAAGTTGGATGCAAGGTGACTTTTGAAGAATTTAGCAAATGGTGGTGCTGTCATTTTTGGCATGTGCACGATCTTTGGAAGATGCAAATGCTTTCCCTTTATTCTTTAAGCTGAATCAGCCATCTCTCCCTTGTATTAATGCGAAAAAGCATTAGAAACAGTTGCACCCCAACCGTTTTCATTCTAATTATTTAAAAGATCTCATATTAAAAGGCATGGGGGAGATAATCAAATGCTTTCAGTTAGCAACTAACTATAACATCAAACTCAACTGATTTAGTACTTAAAAACGGAGATAAATTTTGGTGTTTGAAATTTTCTGCAGCTGCACAGAGATTTAGCACGTGAAGCAGTCCGCAAGTCTTTGGTTCTTTTGAAAAATGGAAAGGATCTAAAAAACCCTTTTCTTCCATTGGATAGAAATGCGAGAAGAATTCTTGTTGCTGGGACACATGCTAATGATCTTGGATATCAGTGTGGTGGGTGGACAGCTGATTGGAAAGGAAGCAGCGGCAACATTGCAATTGGTATGTAATTATGTTGTTAATGTTATAAGTATTAAGCAATAGTTTGACTTTCACCATGATGGTGAAAACATATTTAGCTTTGTAAGAGTGATTTGTTTCTGTAGAATCACTGTCATGCTCGCTAATATTTTCATTGTTATTTCTTATTCTAGTTTTCGTTACTTTGTAAGATTGATTTTTAGTTCTCTGTGTCCGGTTATTATTGAAGTCATTTGGCATCAAAGTGGTGTGGGAGGGTGCTTCCCACAATGAATATAGGAAGGACCTTCCTTTCCAAAAACAGCGTGGATTACAGGAATGGAAAGCCAGAAGGAATCCTTCCACAGTGGTCCATTTGGTGAGGTATTGTGAACAAAATTGGCACTACTGTAGTTCTATATCAATCACGATGGGCAATATTTTCCGATTGTTGGTTATCCCTGGGTTTTGTATGGTATGTATGGCAATAGAGACAGTCAATGAGTCTCCTTAAATGAGGTTGTCCATACCCAGTTTGAATGGTTCAAAGGAGAGAGTTGTTTGGCTTCTCCAATGTTGGGGTTGGTGTATTGATCATTTTAAGTCGAAGCATGGTGATTGCATTGCATCATTATAAACAGTAGCTAACATGGAAAATTTATCCTCAACTGCAGCATTATAATTACTTTGTATTGGTTCCTTGGTTGGCTCAGGTTGACAGCTTGTGCAGGGGAAGTTGCTAACATGCCAACTGAAGTCCCCTACCTGTTTTCCTCATCTGGTAGTGGATGACCTTTTTAAAAAAAAAAAAAAAAAAAGCAGCAGGTTAGCCACAAAGTAATCCATGGGTGTCCATTGGATCTGGTGTCATCCATTTCTTGGTTAGGACCAAAAACAGAAGATATTTTTTGGATGGACAAAATAAAATTAGAAAATAATAAATGGTTACAAAACTTTAAACTTCAAAATTATTTTCAATTTAAACAATTGAAGTATAAAACTCATTATGTGGCTCAAAAGGAGCGAAAGTTCTGTTTCGAAAATTATATATGTTATAGATGTGTTGGAAGCACGATGGCGATGAACTCATGATGTCATTGTGTTTTAGGCACAACTATCTTGGATGCAATTAAAGAAGCAGTTGGAGATGAAACAGAAGTAGTTTATGAGCAATATCCATCGGCAGAAACCTTAGCACGTCAGGATTTCTCTTATGCAATTGTAGCCGTTGGGGAAGAACCCTATGCAGAGACACTTGGTGACAATTCAGAGCTTGTAATCCCCTTTGATGGAGCTGACTTATTAAGTTCCGTTGCTGGTTGTATCCCCACTTTGGCAATTCTGGTATCTGGAAGACCCTTAGTTCTTGAGCCATGGCTTTTGGAGAAGATAGATGCTTTTATTGCTGCTTGGTTGCCTGGAAGTGAAGGAGGAGGAATTGCAGATGTTGTCTTTGGGGATCATGACTTTGAGGGCAGACTGCCGGTGACATGGTTTAAAAGGGTTGAGCAGCTGCCCTTGCATGCTGAAATGAATGCATATGACCCTTTATTCTCACTAGGCTTTGGGTTGACATTCAACAAGGAGAAATCTCCAAACTGCTAAAGTTGGCAACCCAAAGCCTAAGGAGAATAAAGGGTCAACAATTGGTTAGCCACCATCGTGAAAATCAAGGAGGTGGCTTGGACCACCCATTGGACTTCATGGGGTGGCCCCATCAACCCCTTGATATTGACAGGTGACACACTGACACTTGTGCAACCCATAGATATTAGGAAAAGTCTTGTTACAAGCAGATTGCGTAGACACCCGCGCACCAATGCTGACATGTCAAATGAAACGGTGCGTTTCATTTCATTTTTCTAGTTGCTGCTTATCATCTGGAGGAAAGCGAATATCATCTTGTGTCTTGAGCCAGAAATGAAAACTCGCTTATGCCTTCACCGAAATCTCTTGTTTCCACCGAAATCTCCTCCCACTTGAAATCATCACCATCGACGGCTCCTCCCCCATGTGAAATCGCTAACCCCTCCTCCCATCCGAGGCAGGAAGCCGAGTAGATAAAGATGACATCTTTCTTCTCCTTCCAGTCAGCTTCTTGAAGGTAAATTTCTTGACTTTTTCTTTCATCGATTTCTTTCTCCCTCTATTACTTGTGATTTTCTTTTTCATTTGTTGGTCCTTTGGTTTTTATAATCTCCAATGGGTTTCTCTTATTTTGAAAATTTTGTCGTGTTTCTCTGGGTCAATCATTTTCTTCTGATAGGATTTATCCTAGATTTCCAATGCTATGTATTTTTCCACAAGTCGGTCTCTTTTCATAGAATACATGTGTTTTGCCTTAATTGCATGTCGTCTGATTGTGCAATAAGCATAATAATCGTCTTTGTTTTTGTGTGACCTTTCCTATTGGACGATGTGGTATCATTCCTAGCAACGAAATGAAGAATTTTTGGTTAAATTGAAGGGAAACTCGAAAAAGTGGAAATTTGGACCGATTGTTGGTTTGTGGCAAGAAGAAGTCTTCATACAAGCGACTTGCGTATCCCCCTGCAAAGGTGTGTATTTTGGTGTGGTTACTCTTTTTTTCTCCCCGCAATTTCTCTCAAATGTTTCTTTTGTTTCTCTCAAGTGTAATGTTTGTGTATTTGATTTGTTATGGGGATTTCTAGTATATGATTTGAGTGTTAAGTGAATTCCTTTTTTGGCTGGCATTCCAAGCATTGGCCTCCCACATATTAATGTAGCTGGATGGTTTTGGAATCCGGTACTATGTTGGTGAGTGATAGCTATTTTGTTTGTAGGTTTTCTCAACATGGGTATATAAAGCCTGTAATGGTTTTATGACTCTGGGTCATAAAATCGTTTATAGACATTTCCCAATTTTTTTTTTCTGAACAAATGTTTTTTAAAGTAATTGATATGCTCTGAAGATTATAAAGACTGGGTGATCAAATTGCGCTGGACAATATGTTTTGTGTTGTGTGCATTGTATAGAGGGTTTCTAGAAATAATCTACACTGTATGTATTCCATGTGAGTAGGCAAGCCCAGAAATAGCTTCCATGAAGCTGTCAGAGACCTTCTTAACACAGCTAATACTCCTCTTAGGCTGCTAGATGATCTTGAGGTGGATATCAGTTTTCTTGGAAGTTCCTTTTATGAGTATATTTATTGATTTTGTGATATCACATTATCATCAGCAAGGGACTATCGTGGAGAAAGTTACAGAAGAAACTTTGAGGGACTGTAACTATTTTAAGGAGCTCCTTTCCATTTGTGAAGGTAGAGTATTTTATAAAAATTCTGTTGTTTTCTGATTTTTTTTTTTGTAATGTGGTATATTATTGCAGCTCAAAGACAGATAGGGGAGACATTGCTGAATGAGAGAAGTTCCAGATCTCGGCAAATTATCAAATTGGTTTGTCCCTTCTCCTTCCCCTTCTCAAATTAGATCATATTTTTACATGCATTGTTCTTGTTTTTAACCAAACCTTCTCTGGGTATTCACTGTTGTAGACAATCAAAAGTTCTGCTCGCGAGTTCTTAGGCAAAGGTTCTACCACCCTTGCAGCAAGTGTGGTATGGACAAATGATTTCCTATTCAATTGATGTTCAATAACAAAACATTTCCCGTGGGTTTTATCAAAAGATTCCAGGGCACAAAATTAAATGCAAAGGTAGTTATATTGTTAAAAATTGTGAAGTCTGTGTGTGTGTGTTTATATGCGGAATTTTATAGATTTGGCAGGGAGCGAGCATACATCTCAAGCATACATCTCAAGCATTATCGGCTGGGGCAAGATTGAAAGAAGGTTGCCACATAAATCATAGTTTACTTACTCTGGCTCTGTTATTCGCAAATTAAGGTAGCCTTCTTCTTTCTTAACAATATTCTCCTACAAAATCATTCGCTAGTCTAAGAATTTTCTAACCTATAATCAATTAGGGTGGGTGTGGCTATTTGTTAGTTACTGATCGTGTCTATTTCACTCCGTGTAGAACACTTCTATAAATAGAAAGCTTTAGTGCAGTTCTATATTTGTATGGAGTTGCTATCACAAAAATTGAGTTGAGAGTCCACAACGACCAATGTGACATTCAAAGGCAACAAGCGGCATCAACGCAAACTTCTTCGTATCTATTGGCTAATTATTATATTAATGTCATTATACTTGTTGCAACACAATGATGTCGGACTGAATGTAGTCATGTGTATTTTGTTCTAATCGATGTAGTCATGTGTATTTTGTTCTAATGGACGTAGCCATGTATATTTTGATTTAATGGACATGTTCGTGTGTATTTTGATTTAATGGACGTAGTGATATGTATGTTCTTCACTTTGATTTAATGGATATAGTCGTTGGATCTAATATGTCTGCTTCTTTTCTCTAATGATCATAGATCACTCACATGGCTTAGAACAGCTTTTAATTGGGAATTAAATAAAATGTTTCTGCCAAGTAGCAGATTTTTAAAATCTGTAAAACCCAATTGTCTAACACATTTCACTTTGAAATCCGGAAGTTTTTTTTTTTCGTCCTCTTCCTTTGTCAAGTAGCATGTCAATTAATTCTCATGACAATTATATGCATGAAAATTCATGGATCTACGGCTTTTCTACTCTGCTTCTTCCTGAAATCCATGACATTTAATACTTATTTAATTCTTGAAATCAGACATGCAGTAATTTCAACATTAACATACTACTGGAATACCTGAAATCAAAAATGCTTTTTCACTTCTTCCTATATCATAACCAAAGCACACAACAGTCTATCTATGGACTGCCACACGAGTTTATATACACTTTCTTTAAATCTGAATGATAGCAGTGCACAACCACTGCCCCCAAAATAAATTAATTCTTAATTACATCATATACATCATGTACAATCCTAAACCACCGCCCCTAGGGAATCAAAAAAATAATTCTTAATTACATCATGTACAACCCAAAACCATGCATCCTTGGAACCAAAATACACTTCACAGCAATTTAACCATTTACATCTTGTGGCGGTTGTGTCCCAAGCAAGCTGTCTGGCTGGGTTCCATCCACCCCAAGTTGCATCTGTGAACATATTATAACAATTTAAAACAAACAAGGTTGTAAAAAAATCAATCGCTTTAGAGAGATGACGATCTTAAACAAGATTAATTACACTTTCTTGAGTCTCAAGCACTGCAAAGCCAAAATGGATTCCACTAAAGTCCAACAAGTCAGTAGTGTTTTCAGGCCGCTAACAATACATAAAAAAATATTAGACCAAAGTAACCTGTAGAAAATTAACTTCCTATATCATTTGTATTTTTCATAGGATTGAAAACACAACATCATTTATGCAACCACTTTGATATTACACATACTATGCCGTGTGTTTATATGGACTAGTAATTCTTTTTCTTTTTGTACCTTCATTTTAATCTTGTTTGGTTCAACAGAGCATTAAAAATCTGTGCTACAATGATTGTTGAGAGTCATAAAAGATTGACCTGATTACTGTCACCAGAAAGAATGGGTTTTGTTATGAGTTTGGAGAATCTTTCCAATTAAATTGCACTACTCGAAGAAGATGATTGTTGTTCCTATCACTCTTGCTGTCCGAATATGAGAATACAATTCAATTACATGGTGGTGCAACTTATTGTATGGGTACCCGCGTCATTGAACAAAGACAACTAACTAAAACCATGCATGTTCATTATAACAAAAATAAAAGGAATTTTTAGAAGTACGATAAGACCAACAATTCTCTAAATGGTTCCAGGAATTTAATTCAAGTATCGGACCATAGAATTTAGAATACATTGTCAGAGCTCCTTAAAATGGTTCTAGTCCCTCAAAGTTTCTTCTGTAACTTTCTCCACGATAGTCCCTCATTGATGATAATGTGATATCACAAAATCAATACATATACTCATAGAAGGAACTTACAAGAAAACTGATATCCACCTCAGGATCATCTAGCAGCCTTAGAGGAGTATTATCTGTGCTAAGAAGGTCTCTGACAGCTAAAACCCATAGCATTTTAAGGAGCTCTGACAATGTATTCTAAATTCTATGGTTTGATAGAAGAAAGTTACAATAATGAAAATGACATTGATGCATCAATACTTGAAAATCTAGGATACGGATGCAGTAGCGGTACTTATTAAAAAAATTAAAGAAGTGTCCCTCCATTTCTGGGAGTATCTGAATGGATATACACGATGCTTCATAAACATCGCACAGGGCATCGGATCCCAATGTTGCAGAATCCAGGTCTCCCTTTCTTTCCTTTGAAAGCCGTTGTTTGGATATTCTGGAAGTAATAAGGCCATGAATTCTTTTCTCAACCATGGAAGAAGAAGAAGATAGTGAAAATGTACCTAATCTGGTTTTAGTCATTCAATTCGCTGCAGGAATTGAATTTGGGGATCGTTGGAACCCTAGGATTTCAAAAATTGAAGGCCTTTACGACTTAAAAACGATAATACGACAAGTGGGTTGCTTGCTCTAGGGAAAAGGAAAACATCATCTCATTTATATTCTATTTTAGATGAACAATAAAACTAAAAATGTAGGAGGAAATACCTTTTCGGGAAGATGATTCTAACGATCATAGTGGTATGCTGGGTGTGATTCTCCTGCTAAGACTCCTACACAATATAAGAAGACTTTTCTGGACTCTAATGACAGAAAATGGAGCTCAACGGAGACTATTCTCCATGAAGATATGAAAATGAGAATATGAGAGAGGAGTTGGCGAGCAGAGATGAAAATGACAGAGGAGATCGGTCGCGGAGAAGCAGACGCCACAGATGAGAAAGATGAAAATGGCAGAGCGGGGTCTTCTTCTTGTTTGAATCTCGTTTCCCTCTTTTTTCTGTCTTTTTTTTTTTAATAAACAGTAGCTTGCCATGTAAGCAGTGGTGCGCAAATTCGTCCGCCGTCCGCTTGCGTGTAGAAGAACTCTAGATATTATAGGGGTGGTCCGCACATCACTCTCGAATCACGAGAGTGGCACGTGACTATTACTTTTAAATATTAAAATCCCGTTTAAGTTTTTATATATTTTTTTTCATATTATTCTTTTAATTGATGTATCGAAATTATTCGCGTGGCGTGGCATGATATATGTGCTTCGTTAATATTTTTCTAAAATAAACAAACTTTATTAAAATAAAAAATGGTACATGTTAAAGGGGGTGGATTTTCTTAATAAAAACACCTCAAAATAACAACTATAGTGTAAAAGTGGTAAAAAAAAATGAATTCTAAAATTAATTTCTTAGTCTTTATTTAAGTCTTACAAAGAAGAAATTGTCTTAAAAGATGTTTTGAAAATAAGTCATCCTTAGAGGTGGTACAAGTAGATATACTGTAGTTAAAAATCTTGAAATATTTGTTGGTGAGATTCTTAATCTCTTTTACAAGATTACCAATTAAGAAAAATAATAACTTGAATATATTGGTATCAGAATGACGGATATGCAACGATGAAACAATCAACACACGTCTTTGAAGTGATGCGTGAGGATCCCACGTTAATAAAATGGAAATGGAGTCAGGCCAATATGAAGGATTGGAGGGTACAGAGCTTGCTAGTAATTCGCATGTAGCCACCGAAACTGTTAGAGTGCAGTGGCCCTTGAAGATTACGTGTAAAAACAAGTCGCGCGTGAAGCCTACGTAACGACATTTTTTGTGCAATTTATCATTGTCCCCAACAGATCAGAGTATTAGTAGTGGGCTTAATAATTTTTAGTTAAAATTTAACTAAATAATTCACTTTTACAAATTTTAGCTAGTCGCTTTTTACAACATTAAATAATAGGCTCAACAAATCTTTCATCATTCTATTAAAATATTAATTTTTTGGACAACAGTAAATGTTTAATAAATTGCAAATGTTATAACTTTTTTTATATATTTATTTATTACTCTATGCCCTCTTGATGGTTTAAATGTAGTAACGATCGCATCAAAAAAACAAATAAAACCAGAAAAATTAAAGTGAAAGAAGAATCTAGTATTATTCTACTCTAAAAATAATGTTTAGCAAGTGAAGTTGGCTCAACAAATTTGGCTAGTCATTTGGATGAAGGCCAAATTTACTATACATTTGTTGAGTCTATTGTAGAACTTTTTTTCATATTTTGACTATTTTTTAACTATATTTTAGTTTTGTTGAGCCCACTACTAGTGTTCTCAGCGAGAGGAAAACACCGTAGTGGGCGCGTGCCAAGTGTTCGTAGCCGGATTGCTTCGTTTGCTGACAGGACGGATGGAACAATGAAAGAAGAATTGGAATATAGAAATTGAAATCACAAGATTGAAAAAATTAAAATAAAATGACTAAGGTTGGGTTTGGATGTTGGGTTGAGTTGAGTTGAGTTAAGTTGAGTTGAATAAAATATTAATTTTAAATATTATGAGTGTATTGGAATTTGAAAAAGTTAAATTTTAAATATTATGAGTATATTGGGATTTGAAAAAGTTAAATTTTTTATTATATTTTATATAGAAATTTGAAAAAGTGTATTGGGATTTGAAAAAGATATAATGATGAGATGAAGTGAGTTGAGAGGAGTTTGCAACCAAACGGAGCCTTAATTGATAGAATAAAAACCCAAGTACAGACCAGTCATTACGAGGATACGAAAAGAACCGGCGAGCCAAGTAATCGTTCACGTGGTTTACTTACCTACTGGTCATTCCCTCTAGGCTCTAACTTTGAGAACTAACTTTTCAGACACTACGATTTTACGTTTTTCGTATGCTTATCGATTTGTTTTCTGGGTGCTTTCTAAGTCCAAGCTGATTGGCGAGGTTGACCTTCAGAATGAGCATAGCAGAGGGCATGGATTCCGTTTACAGGGACACCAACGCACCCGTAGAGGCTCGTATCAAAGACCTGCTTTCTCGGATGACATTGAAAGAGAAGATCGGCCAGATGACCCAGATTGAGCGCCGAGTCGCCACTCCTGACGCCGTCAAAGACTTCTCCATCGGTAGCCTCTTCTCTCTCTCTCTCTCTCTCTGTGTACGAATGTAAAAATTTACATTGTGTTTGTGGGTGTGTGTATATGCGTTTGTGTATAAGAAAATGCGCTCTCTCTCTCTCTCTCCGTAGACACATACTGAAGTCATTTGTATCATGATGTGAAAGTGCGCCTTTGAAAACAGTAAAACTTAAAAGTTCACATTCATTTTTAGCTAAGTGGATCTTGATGACTGTATGTATATGTTTCAGTTATGCATTTTTCCATACAATGGGTGGACTCTGTTTTCAGGGAGTATACTCAGTGCTGGTGGCAGTGGACCCTTTGCAAAAGCAGCGTCTTCGAATTGGGCTGATATGGTTGACGGGATTCAGAAGTCTGCGCTTGAGTCACGGCTCGGGATACCGATAATATATGCGATTGATGCGGTTCATGGTAACAATAGTGTCTATGGTGCCACTATATTTCCACACAATGTTGGCCTCGGAGCTACGAGGTTGGTGTTAGACTGTGTCCCTGGCTTTCGGGGTTTCTTACGTAATTAACCACTTCCCGACTAAATTCAAACACTCACAATTGAAGGAAGAATTTTTATTCTTTTAGAAGAAAGAACTAAAACAGCTAGCTTCACCGACTCAGGCAAGCAAACCGGCAGAGGAATCAATCAATAAATGTTGCAAACAAACTCGTATACTTCTCAAAACAAAAATTCTCACGATGCCAGCCTTCAACCACCATCTTAGTTTATGTTTTAGCAGTTGAAACGTCGTAAAAAATGATATCATTTCCGGGAAAGTTCAATGTCAAAGAACCATAACAGCTTCTTTTTTTTTTTTTTTTTTTAACGTACTTTTCTTGAAAACTTCTTAGCAGCCTTTGCAGACTCCGAGACACTTGTGTTTTTGAACTTGTGATAGGGATGCGGATTTGAATCGAAAGATCGGGGAAGTAACAGCACTTGAAGTTAGGGCAAGCGGCATTCACTATACTTTTGCCCCATGTCTGGCTGTAAGTATTATAAATATAATGTTTTGCCGAGGAAGTACTTGTTTTGAAGCGTTTGCACTGTTAACTGGCAGATTAAGTTTAGACTGCAACTCCGATTATGAGTAAAACTTCATTCGGTAACCGTACTTGGTGTAAACAACACATATGTGTTGCATGCATGCTTGCAATCTGGCAATGGGTTTCTTATATTGGAAGAAGAATTTGTTGTTTATGCTTGGAGATTTCTGACAACATACTGACTAAGTCTTATCTTTTAATTTTGTTACCATCTCGATAATTTCTGGTTGTGTTAGTTAACATACTGGTTTAAATTCTTAAGAAGCTCTCCGTATAAATTACAAACAAGATGAAGGGAAAGACCGCTTAATAATACTTTTGCAGGTGATCCATCTCCTAGTATTTAGTTTTTTTCAGAAAAGATTATTATTCTTATCAGATCTCTGCTGTTAATTGGAGCAATGGTTTCTTACCATTGGAAAATTTGTTCAATAGGCCATTAGAATATGGCTGAAGAAAACTAGCTTTAGGTACAATAGCTACTCGATAAAATTTTATACCATGAACGCCTATGTTGTTTACATTAATCCAATCATGCCATTTGTGCACTGGGTCTACTTGGGATTGGTAAATGTCTAGGCTGGCATGTCCTTTTTGATACCCCATGACCTTTACGTCTTTCATCATCCTTGGGGCATTTCAAAACCATAAAACTCATTGTTGCATGGTTGTGGTAAAGGTCAATCCTGAAACCAATTTCGTAGGATCCTGGGTCATCTTCTGCATTAGGGCGTGAGCAGGTGCCCGCACCACAAGATTTCTCTTTCCCACCATGTGAAGTACAAAATTAAAATTATATATCGTAAAACTGTAATCCTTAGATTGGTTGTGCCAGGTGATTTCTTGTCAGATAAAATTGCAGGTCTGGAAAGAGCTAATATTCAATCGAGACATGAGATTGGTACTCTAAATGCCTTTCAATAATGTACCACATCTGGGAAATCAAACTGTGAGCTGGAGTTCGGCCAGAACATATATTCTTCTTGTTCTTCGATCTTCTTTCATCATATTTTTTCCTCTAATAAAACTTTTTTGTCTGTGAAACTATGTCCTCGAGAAAATTATTTACATATGATATCTTTAACCGGACTGGTGTGGCTTGCGTTATGCCTAGAAGAGTTAAGGATATTCTTAGGTGCTGGAAAGGAATTAGGGGAAATGCTCACATTGTTGCTGTGTTGAAAATGATTCCCCTCTGCATTTTGAGGTGTTTGTGGATGGAGACAAATAAGAGGCGTTTTGAAGATCGGGAACGTTCCTTGGATGAGCTGAAGAGATTCTTTTATAATACTTTGTTTTCTTGGGCTTAGATCATTAGTTGTAAAGAAGATGGTTCTTTATTTTCTTTTTTCCCTTTTTTTTTTTTATATCCGTGGGTGTTTGGGCCATCTTGCGCGCATCTGGACTAATCCCATGGGGCCCTGAAATTAACGACCAAGTAAACCTCCAGTAGCTCTAAGGAGACTCAAATTGGTGACTATTGGGATATGCCTATTTCTATCAATAAAATTTTACTTTTACTTATATATATAAAAAAAATTATTTACATATGATCTAGGTGGGTTCTCACAGGTATGCAGGGATCCCCGGTGGGGCAGGTGCTACGAGAGTTACAGTGAAGACACTGAAATTGTTAGAAAGATGACTTCCATTGTCTCAGGGTTGCAGGGTCAACCATCCCAAGAACACCCAAAAGGCTACCCTTTTGTGGCTGGAAGGTAGTGGAAAGTCATTGATAGTATTCTATTCATATTTTTTTAATGACTAAACATTTAGTATCTTTATAGCAAAGCTTCTCATTTAGCAAGTTCATCTTCCAAATCCATCGCCACATTGAACACGCACCATTCTGGTCAGGGAAAGAATTTGACAACTGAAGAGCTATATGTTTTCCTTTCTTTCTATTTTCTTCAGATCAATGAGTCTTGGCTCTTTGATTAAACTTGTTGGAGATTCACTTGGGAATTGGGAAGAATGTTTCCTGCTTTTCATTTTCTTCTCCATTTTGTTCTATATTCTTCTCTTTTAATCTTAGATAGTCCTACAAAAAGCATTACGGTTATAATTCTAAGCTTTTGACTATCCTTGTTTTGATCTTGATTTACCTTGATTGTCAATTCCTCTGTTAACAACCACCATTGGACTTTTTCTCATAATGCCTATGTTTTATTCCAGAAACAATGTTATTGCTTGTGCAAAGCATTTTGTGGGAGATGGGGGTACTGACAGGGGAATAAATGAAGGGGATACTATTTCATCATATGAGGACTTGGAGAGGATTCATATGGCACCTTATCTAGACTGTATTTCTCAAGGGGTTTCCACTGTTATGGCATCCTATTCTAGCTGGAATGGGCGTAAACTGCATGCTGATCGTTTTCTCCTTACAGAAATTTTAAAAGATAAGCTAGGTTTTAAGGTAAAAATCCTGATAATGCTCATATTCTGAAACAAACTAATTCTTTTTTCTTGTCACTTCAGAGAGTTATAATTGGGTTTTTGGATATTCTACTGGGTAAAAACAGTTTTGATCATCTTGGTTGATTATTTACTAGTTTTGTAGTCTCCAAAATTTTTTTCTTGTCAATTCACGGTATTCGTTTTCTCTGTCTCGCTCTCTCTCATTCTTTTTTCATAATCAAAAGTATGTGGGCCTTTTTTTTGGGGTGGCGGGAAGATATTAGATTACAGTTTATGTAGATCTGGGTAAATCTTGGGGCAATATTCTACTGCAGGGTTTTGTAATTTCTGACTGGGAAGCACTTGACCGATTAAGTGAACTGCGAGGCTCAAACTATCGTTACTGCATTTCCACTGCAGTTAATGCAGGAATAGACATGGTAGAGTTCAAACTACAAATCCAAAACTAAGATTACTTCCTTTGTTTATCCCTCACCTTTGCCTGACTTAGAAAATTTGCAGGTGATGGTGCCTCTGAGATATGAATTATTTGTGAAGGATATGATATCTCTGGTTGAATCAGGGGAGATAACAATGGCCAGGATTGATGATGCCGTTGAACGGATACTTAGAGTGAAGTTTGTTGCTGGTCTTTTTGAATTTCCATTCACAGATAGATCTTTGCTAGATAATGTTGGTTGCAAGGTAATTTTTGCTTAATTTTTAGCACATGGTTAATGGCGCTGCTCTGATCGAAACATGTTATCTTTAGAGAGTGTACACTTTTCCACCAATCTGACTTAGTCATCTCTCCCTCAAATGTGATCCGTCATATTCTGTCTATTATAATTAGTAATTACCAGGAGAGAAACAATTTCTCAGTAAGTAGATGATCTTTTACCATAAATAAGGGGAAAAACGAATTTTTTTTCCAGGTCCTTTTTCTGCAATTCTAATGAATCAACACTGTCCCTTTTGGAGAATGGTGGGATGGTGTCAACCTGTGGCTTAAAGTGGATGGTTATTACTGCCACAAATTCTAACTTTACTATCACCTGAAACCCTTTAATTGCACCATAGTAATTAGGAAACAAAAAGGAAAAATTACACTTTGCAACCCTAAACTATCTTCCCTCTTGCAATGTGTACCCTCAACTATAAAAGGTGTAATTTGCACCCTAAACTAACAGTAAATTCCAATTTGCACCCTTAGTTAAAATAGAAGTATTAAGAGGAATGATAAATGGGTCACGACGTCACGTGGCATAATGTTAACGGCATATTTTCGTAGCGGTGTATGTGGTATTTTGGGGTACAAAATCCAACTACCCCAAAAGAAAATGACTTACCATTTTGTTAGAGGACTGAATCACTGGCAATTACAAAAAGAAAGATGGATGATCTAGAATGAAGAGACACAAAGGGAGAGGAGACTGGCTAGAGGAAGAAAGATTTCTAAAGGCCTTGAACGGTTTTAGAGTTCTTCAGAAATGAGTAGACCCTGATGAAGGAATAGAAACTGTTGCATTTATACTTCTTAAATTTACAATATATCATATTATAATTTTATAATGCAAGTTAGAGATAATTGCATGCTTTTAGTTAATGTTAAGGGAAAAAAAGAACGCTTTAGTTAAAAAAGTCACCATCGAACTATAAGACTGCAACCCCACTGATTTATTGCTCCGAAGGTCAAGTAAAGAATTAGCTTTGGAATTTTCTGCAGTTGCATAGAGATCTAGCACGTGAAGCAGTCCGGAAGTCCTTGGTTCTTTTGAAAAATGGAAAGGATCCTAAGAAACCTTTTCTTCCATTAGACAAAATTGCAAAAAGAATTCTTGTTGTTGGAACACATGCTGATGATCTTGGATATCAGTGTGGAGGGTGGACAGAAACATGGTATGGAGGCAGCGGAAGGATCACAATCGGTACACCATTCTTTTTTTTATTTATATCGAGCAATAGGTTAATTCACAACCAAAGCAAACAACATTTATCATTTTTAAGACTGATTTTTTCTTCTCTTTAAGGCTGATTTGTCACATTCATTTTGCAACTTGCTAATATTTTCGTTGCAGTTCATTTTACTCTTTGTTCTCCTTTGTAAGACTTATTTTTCATCTCTGCATTCAAGTTTATCACTGAAGCCATTTGACTTTTGCCATGTGCAGAGTGCTCTTCACAGAATGCACGTGTTCAGTGTCCACTTTGACTGTCTTAAGTTAATTTGACCAAAATTCAATCCATTTAGGAAGACTATCCCAATATGGCTATTCAGTTCTTTTATAATATCAATACTTCTTTCTTCAATTGTGAATAGACCCATTCAATAATAAGTTAGTCTATGGAATAAGAAATAATCTGTTAACTAAAGAATGAAATGTATTTTGATATGTCTTGTCAAGATCTCTTTATTTTGTTGTAACATAGTTTGATCTTTTTCTGGAAACTTTTAGCAATAATACATATATGGACTAAGATTTTGTGTGTGTGTGTGTGTGTATTTGGCCATAATGTCTCGGGTGCACATTGGCACAGAACTAATGATATCATTGCATTTTAGGCACAACCATCTTGGATGCAATTAAAGAAGCAGTGGGAGATGAAACAGAAGTAGTTTATGAGCAATATCCATCAGCGGACACTTTAGCACGTCGGGATTTCTCTTATGCAATTGTAGCTGTTGGTGAGAAACCCTATGCAGAGACCCCTGGTGATGATTCCAAGCTTGTAATCCACTTGAATGGAGACGACATAATAAGTGCAGTTGCTGACCATATCCCCACATTGGTGATTTTGGTATCCGGAAGACCCTTGGTTTTGGAGCCATGGCTTTTGGAAAAGATGGATGCTCTGATTGCTGCTTGGTTGCCTGGAAGTGAAGGAGGGGGAATTGCCGATGTTATCTTTGGAGATCACGACTTCAAGGGCAGACTACCAGTGACATGGTTTAAACGAGTCGAGCAACTGCCTTTGCATATTGGAGTCAATTCATATGACCCGTTATTTCCCCTAGGCTTTGGGTTGACATGCAATAAAGAGAAATCTCTGAACTGATGAGCTGTGTACCAAGGTCAGTTCAAAAAATAAGGTTTCTCAAAACCATTTATGTACAAACAGCTGGTATCAAAGTTATTTGTTTTCCATTTAAACTCTTATTCTATCACAGCTCCATTTCCACTGGCTTTATAGCCATTGTCCTGTAAATAGTGCACTGGACCCATGTATGCCTTTTCATGCAAATGTATTATGATTTGTTGAATAAAAGTAGTTCCCGCCATGTTCAGCTGAATAGATATGAGATGTGGTATGACATAAAATGAGAGTGTGGTGTATAATATTTTCGCATTGCAGTTGTTATTGCTATTATGTTTTTGTTAAGCGTGTAGGCATTTTATTGGCTCTCATGAACTACAGTCTTCTATTCTCACTAAATTTTAAATTTCTAGATATGAACTCTTAACATATTGAAAATGCCTAAGGGAGATAAATATCAAAGGTCTCATGGCCTCCACTTGAGGTATTCTTTTAGGAGCAACGTGGGCAAATGAAACGAGAATTTCTTGGGAATTGTCAATGTCAAGGGATATCTTCGTCCAAGACAAAAAAAGTCATTTCCTCCCAAGTGTCAAATCAATCTTGTCACGACACGCACGCAGCCATGGAAATATTTACTCACAACAGGTGGCCACCTACAATTCATATATACAGCAGATTCTAGCGTACATTTTCAATCTCCTTCAACAACGATATTTTACTTGACTGTCAGAGGCCCCTCCTGAAACACCATCGAGATCATTTCCATCAGAACCTCCTGAAAACCTTCTGCTTCCCATCCCTCATTTTTCATTTCCAGGATATCTGTAAGAAATATTTAGTCTTTCACCAAACTTTTCATCAGTTGCTTTTCCCTATTCAAAACTTAGAGCTCCACTCCAATACATCTGTTTCAAGCTACTAAAAGCAGATTTTAGGGAATCAGAACATTAGTGTTCAATAATTTGAGGAAACTAGATGACGGAAAGTGTGTAGTTGTGAAACTATCAGGTATATAGTTACAACAACTTGTTAAGATGTTGATCAAGTTACGAATAAAGTGGCCTAGCTTGGTGCTTTTTCCTTCTGCAACTTGCAGAAATGCTTCCTCTTTCTGTAAAGATGGCGGTTAGTTTGTCAACTACGGTAGAAAAAACTTGTTGGAATGATCACCATATTGCTGTTGGAATGATCACCATATTGCTGATCATCTTACCCTCAATTCTTTGCTTCATGGATGGGTATGGATACAGTAAATTCAGGCCACATGGATGGTTACTAAGCTTTTCATGATCTTGCCCTCAATTCTTTGCTTTATGTGCCTAGTTACATAATCTCCAAAATATATATAAGTTTCACGTTATAACAAACGGATTTGTCTCTCCGATTTAGAATGTGAGAGAGATAAACATATAAAATTTGTCCTACGGTATTTATAGGTGTTAAGAGTGTCATGTCTATCTTTCGTGCGGCATTTAAATATTCAATATATGCTATCGGGTCTATTTCATATGTCTATTTATTTCTAACTTGACTCTAGTGTTATGATAGAAATATAATAGGAAACGAAAAAGAGAAAAGGAAAACAATGACAACCGAAGAGAAAAGGCACATGAATTGCAATCAAATAATATCCATCCATTCATTAATTTGAAGATGGTGGAGGATTCCCCCCTCCCGCCTCCTCTAACAAAATGGTCACGAGGAATTTGTACATATCTCTCTCTATATTATGTGCATGAGACGTGCATACAAAAGATAGCTATGTGTACATACATACATACATACATACATACATACATACATACATATATATATATATATTGGAGGGGTTAATATTGGTTTAGCCCAAATCAAAGTCCAAGACCCATCATCCCTAAAGGATAACTACTCAAGGGAGCCATGTAGTCTAATACAGGACTAGACACCCTGTTTATTAGGAGGAATGAACCCTCAACTTATGAATATGAACGGCGTGGCGATTAGATAATCCCAATATATCAGGAAGAAGCCTTCTAATGGCTAAGCATTGCATAAAGTTGATATGTTTATGGTACTCATTCAATGAGCCTCTACGCCTACATAAAGACTTTAAGTTAACGATCATGATCGATGGTGGGAAACATCCTTTAAAGTGGTGCCATCTGTGGGATTTTCTTATCTATAATTTCAGTTTGTCATTGGACGTTAACGTGGTTCCCTCATGCCTACCATGACAAGTTCTCAAACAACTCGTGAACCAGAAGCATCACTCACTGATTTGGAGACAAGATTAGCAACGACAGAAGAGAAGCTGAATATGTTGTTAGACACCATGGAAAATCTAAGGAAAGAGAACGAGGAGCTAAAGCACCACAACATCGAGCTCAATGACGCTACCATGCCCAGCCACAACGAGCAGGGAGAAGGAGAAGCGCATAGCAACAAGGGAGTGAATGTGGAGGATATAGAGAAGAAAAAGTTGCAAGAAGGGCAACATAGCCTCACCAGAAAGTATAAGGAGATGGCAAAAAAGATGGAAGGATCTTCCTCGGTGGAGCAACTATTGAGTAGGACGAATTTTCCCTACATCACGAAAATAATGGCTATGCCGCTTCCACCAAAGTTTAAAGTGCCGCAAATAGAGACGTACGATCGGTCCAAGGACTCAGTAGATCAGTTGGAGAACATCAAGGCACATATCACACTCTATGGATTCCTAGGAGAATTTGCTTGCTAGGCTTTCCCCTTGACCCTAAGGGGAATGGCAAGAGGATGGTTCGGAACACTTCGACCATGATTGATTGATAGTTTTGAAGAATTGGCCAAACAGTTCTTGACACAATTTATATCTAGCAAGAGGCGTAAGCACCAAGCAGCGTACCTGCTGACCGTCAAACAAAGGGAAGAGGAGAGCCTAAAATCGTATCTCACAAAGGTTGATGACAAATGACCAAAACAAAAATATTACTCTAACAACCCTGTTAGGCGGGATTTGGCCATGCAGCCTGTTCATAGTTGAGTTGGCCAAGAAGACCCCCTCTACCTTGAGAGAGTTTATGGATAGGGCGGATGACTTCATCAACGCCTAGGATACGTTACTGGCTCTTGTGAAACCAAGGAAAGGAGAACCGAAGATGAAATGCAAAAGCAGTTTAGGGGACAAGAAAGTTGAGTCAAACCACTAAGACAAGATATGCGAAAGGTAACAAGAGCATAATGCCTAACTCATACACAATGATTTGAATGTACAAGAGAAGTAGGATACAGAAAAAGAATGCCGCCAGCCTAGAATCGGCAACCGCTACTGCAAGTATCATCAAACGAACTCATACTGGACAAAGGATTGCACAACCATGAAGAAAAGGGTGACTGAACTGGCAGGCACTGGGGACCTTGAACGGAATGGTCATGGAGTGTTCCAAGCCCAAAAGGCGATTCAAAAAGGGATGCAACTCACGTAGAAGCAACAGCCTAGATAGACAGCGCCCATCAAGAGAAGATGCTTGTGGTAATGACAAAGATAGGGCACCTCAGAACAATGATATAGACAAGGCGCCCCTAGGAGAAATAAGGATAATAGCGGGTGGATTTTCTGGGAGCGGCACATCCTCGTCTAGTAGGAGGGCGCATACCCAAAGGACGAGATATGAATAAATTTATGTAGCAGACAAGTCTCCCAAGCATCAAAAGCCTAACATCTTGGTAACTATATCTTTTGCGAAAGAAGATTCTGAAGGGGTGTTGTACCCCCATGATGATAAGCTAGTGGTAACCCTTCTGGTTGCTAATTACACCACCAGGCGAATCCTTATTAACAATGGGAGCTTGACAAACATATTATTTTGGGAGGCTTTCATAAAAATGGACATAAACCCCACTAAGCTAAGATCCTCTCTGATGCCGTTGAAAGGCTTCTCTAGAGATTTGATCCAATTGGTGGGCGCTATTACCCTCCCGATCATGACAGGAAGAGGGACGCATACTGCAACTACCATGACCGACTTTTTGGTGGTCAAGGCTCCCTCCTTATATAATGCTATACTAGGGCAACCGACACTGAATAATCTCAGGGCGATTACGTCCATATACCACCTCAAGATGAAGTTCCCAACCGAAGGTGGAGTGGGAGATGCACAAGGCAAATAGGCCTTAGTGCGAGAATATTATATGCAGGAGCTAAGAAAGGGGGGAAAAGTATGCGCTATAATAGGAAATGAAGACCAAATTACTCACAAGGGTGGCCAAAATATACAATCCCCACCCCCCTTCCACAGTCTTTTTGGATAAGGGTGTAGAGGTAAGGAAAGAGCAAAACCTACAGCAAGTAAAAGCTAATGAGTTTTTAGAGATTGTGACGTTGTACCCAGACCACCCCAGTGCAACAACATGAATTGGGACCCAAATTCCCCCAGAAGACCAAGAGGCCCTAGAGCAACTGCTAGTAGAGCACCGGGATGTATTCACCTGAAGTCATAAAGATATGGCCAGGATCGACAACAACATTATCAAGCACCAGTTGTGCATGGACCACATGCACAAGAAGGTGCATTAAAAGAGAAGGTCGTTCAGCATGGAGAAATATAAAGTCATTGCCGAGGAAGTAGAACACCTGCTCGTTGCGGGTTTCATCAGGGAAGCCCATTATCCTGAATGGCTATCTAATGTGTTTTGGTAAAGAAAGCAAATGGAAAGTGGAGAATTGGTAGAAAAACTACAAGGAGTATTGTGGGCCTACGAGACCACTATGAAGACCCCCATAGGGGAGATCCCATTCACTTTCACATACGGGAGCGAAGCAGTGCACCCAGTGGAGGTTGGTCTACCAAGTTTTTGAACTTGCCATTTCTCGGCGCCCAAGAATAATGAAGCTATGGAATAGCTTGACCTTCTAGAGGAAAAAAGAAAGAGGCAACTGAAGTCAAGATGATACATGACAAGAAAAAGGCATAACAGTACTCAACAAAAAGGTCAGACCTAGGACATTGAAAATAGAAGACCTGGTCCTAAGAGAAAGCAGAGTCACCACCAAAGAAGAGGGCAAGCTTGAACCCTAATTGGGGGGACCATATGTGATGGTGGCCAACCATAGACCAGGGTCGTACTGATTGAGAATAGCCAAGACAAAGAGCTGCAACACCCTTGGAATGTGGAATACTTGAAGAAATTCTACCCTTGATGATGTGTTTCTTTTTTCCTCTTTGAATCTCTGTTAGAACTCCACTATTGATTTCTTTCCGTAATAAATAAAGTTTCCATTCTAGGCCAGTATTGACTTACCCATGGAAAAATGGGCATGGAGGTCAATAAACCATGCGACCCTTAAACACTAATGATGAGTCCAAACACTTGCGGGCCTAAGGAAAAAATGCAAGGAGATCCACAGACCACACAATCCTTAAACACCAATGACGAGTCCAAAGACTCACAGTGCCAAGTAAAAAGGCCATGGAAGTCAACAGACCACATGACCCTTAATCTCCAATGTTGAATCCAAAGACTCACGGTGTCAAGTAAAAAAAGCGCAGAGGTCAACAGACTGCTCAAGCCTTAAACACCAATGATGAGTTCAAAAACTAGTGGTGTCAAGGAAAAAGGGTGTGAAGGTCCACAGACCACGCGACCCTTAAACACCAATGATGAGTCTAAAGACTCACGGTGCCAAGGAAATGGGCGTAGAAGAAAACAGTGACAAGAAAAAAATAAAGCCAATTACCAAGCCTAGAAAGAAAGAGCTAAAGTGTAACATGATAAGAGCCAAAACTAGCTAAATACACAAGTACAAAAGTGTTTGTATTATTTACATAAATTTATACAATAGATGATGGATATTATGAAAGATTAAAAGCTTGGGTCGCTGGAAGCTAGGGGTGGATGAGGACTATCAAGGGCTACAGGCATAGTGTCCTGACCAAAGGCATCAACAAACTGACGCGAGGCTGCAACAGGTTTGAACACCTCTAGATCTAAGCACCTCAAGTTGTTATAGGGATTGGCCTTTAAGTGCGATCTAAGCTGCAGCACACCAGCCCCATAACCATAACCATAACCAAAGGTGTGGTCCCTCATGCCACGTGCCAACACCAGTTGAAGGTGAAAAAGGACAACCTCCTCCCTCGCAGCCAACAAGTCAAACTCCAATGTCTTCACCACATGGGTTTTTTCCTTCAGTAATGCATCCTTGTGAATGAGTGGGTCATGTATCTTCATCTGCTACTCGTTGGCGTCGATGCAACTTTTCTTATATTTCTCGTGCCGTTTGATCAATACCTCTAGAGCGCCACGTGCCTCAGAGAGACCAATGCTAACTTGCTGCTTTTTTTCCATTGAACCCACCAACGCTTTCCCAAGTTCAAAGCAACGTTGCTTGGAGTCAAACAATTCTTGGCAGACAGAACTGAGCTCTTCCTTAAGGGCGAAGATATCAGTGTGAGCACAACCTCGCTCTGACTCTAATTCCACTTGGGCAAGGGAAAGTTGAGCTCTAGTGGAATACCGCTTTGACTCCAATAGCCCTAAGGGAAAGTTGTCATGTACCTTCACCTCCCTGGAGCAATGGACTTCATCCCAAAGGTAGAAAACTTTATCGCGGAGAATTTCCAGGTCGCCCACCAGAGAGCATGTGCATAACCATCATCTTGCTCAAGCAGGATCTCCAGCTCCGCCTTCTCAGCCTTCTATTTTTCAAATTCCCTATTGGCTTAAAAAGAGAAGACACGCCTAGAGCAAACTTTGTCTTCCAGGTCAGCACGATCCGCCATAATCCAGGCTGCTAAGTCATCAACACCCTACAAAGGTGGAACTAAAGAAGGATAATAACAATTCTTTAAAAAAAAAAAGGAAAATGAAAAAAAAGAAGAGAGAAGAAAAATATGAAATACTCCAAAGAGAAAATTTCTTAGCTGGTTAGCCATGTTATTGACAGCTTCATTTCTAGTAGGAGCAGAACAGGAGGAAGCACGTCCTAGAACCTCCCCATTACCCCTCGCCTTTAGACTATAGCGAGGACCGAGGAAGAAAGCTTCAAGAGACGCCATCGCCGAGCCTGTACCAATCCTAGGGGCCTCACCAAAATTTTCCATAGGGCGAGCAGCGTCACCATTGGCAAGTTCCGCATCCCCTAGGCTGATGTCCTCACTCACAAGACTTCCCAGAGGAACACCATCCCCTAAGGGAGAGGACTCGATGTCATCTCCAAATGAGAAGGGGAAAGAAAAGGGAATAGAAACCTGGTCGCTGCCAACACCCAGGTCAAGTGGAGGCATCTCTCCCCCCGATATAGTAGTGAGCAAAGAGTGGGGAGTGGAACTTCTTCCCTCACCCTCTTCTTCAACCTCTTTTATAATAGGAACCTCGCTGCCCGGAGCGGCATCCTTCTCTTTGCCCTGGCCATCATGGCCGTCCAAGGTAGCAAGATTCAATGAAAAGGCGGCGTCAACTTCCTCATTGACCTCGCTGCTTTCCCTAAGCAAAACAAAATCTTTGAATGTAGGGAATTCAAAGGTCGAGCTAGACGCCAAATCAAGATTTTGAGAAGAGAGATCAAAATCAAAGGTGGTCGCTAGGTCAAAAAGGGCTTGGCCATCAAGCCCTCGACATCATCAAGGCCTAGAGAAGGCACGCACACTGGCGCAAACGTTTGGGAGTAGAAGGTGGGGTACCTTGAGGTTGGCTAGCCACAAGGGAAGAGCCAATGCTTGTGCCCAAAGCCCCCTCTTCGCCACAGGAGAAGGTGTATCTATGTTAGTAGGGCAAGAAAATTTTCGTGAAACCTTTGGAGAAGACTCGGAGGAAGGCTTTGGTGGGGGAGATGGTGCCACAGCCTTAGTTAGGAAGAGACACCCCTTAACGAATGAACGGTATGGGATGTGTTTCGTCAGGCCATGAGAGAGTGAAAAAACAGAGAGAAAATGGAAATGAGAGAGTGAAAAGGCAAGAAGTTGAGATAGTGAGGTTCCAGAAAGTAAAGATAATAGGAAGAAATTGGGAAGGGAAAATAAAAAGGAGCAGGGAAATGAAAGGGCATGGGATAACGGCAGATCTCATCATTACCTCACTAAATGACGCAATTGAAAAAGAACGTGGTGATGATTACTGGGTAACATACGCACGTCCGTTGAAGTTTGAAATTCCCACCTCTTGATAAGTGGAAACAGCAAAGCAAAACAATAAATGGGCTAGGGGGTAGCCCATAGGTCTAAAACCCCCAGCAAGGTAACCTAGAATTTCAAATGTCCTTAGTAAAATAAATTAATATATTTACAAATCCTGCATTGATAAATTCCACACACTTACATGCAAGAAGAATTAGCAAGATAACTGGAGATGTTAATATTGCTCTGGCCTAAATCAGAGCCAAAGGCCTATCATCCCTAAAGGATAACTACTCAAGGGAGCCGTGTAGTCTAATACAGGCTTAGCCGTCCTATTTATTAGGAGGGATGACCCTTAGCCTATGAATATGAATGACGTGGCGATTACATAATCCCGATACATCAGGGATAAGCCTTATAATGGCTAAGCATTGCATAAAATTAATCTATGTACCATAAACAGTACTCATCCAATGAGTCTCTATACTTATATATAGAAAAACCCTATAGATATAAAGGAATTTTACAAAGAAATCTTATACACTGATGTGGCATACTACTAATGTGCCAAATGTCATTTTCTTTTTCTAAATATATATCTGTTTGCTTCTCAAGTTTGGCACACTTTGTGCACTGTGCACGTGGCTGGGGTGGTCTGGAACCTAGGAGAGGCAGACAACTCTGGCGGGTCACTAGGTGGCTACCGGAGGCCATGCCATACCACGGTGGGAATGGGCCAAGGCTCTCGACCATGTGCAGTCTCGTGCACATGACCGAAGTGGCAAAGCAGCTACCGTGGGACTTGGTCTCGGACCACCCTTGTGTTATGAAAACTGATGACAATGAAGTGAAAAATATATGAAATGGAAGAGAAAACAATCACACACAACACAAGATTTACGTGGTTCGGCAAATTGCCTACGTCCACGGGAGCTGCAGAGGATTTATATGTATGAGGGATCACAATACAATAGAGGGGGTGAAATATTGTTCTTTACAGAGTTCTTGAGGCACACACACAGCCATATGAGTATAAATGGCCTATTTATACTCTCACGGCGAAAAAACCCTAAATCTGGGCAAAAACAAAACATTCGCTTGAGCGGCGTGTCGAGCGCGCGTCGAGCGAACTTCCCTTCCACAATCGCTCGAGCACACTGTCGAGCGCACGTCGAACGTGCGCTCTGCCAAATTTCGCTCGAGCGGCCAATGCCTTCGTTCGAGCAAACTTCCCTTCCTGGAGACATCGCTCGAGCTCACTGTCGAGCGGCCTTCGAGCGTTCGAATCTACCTGGCGTTGCTCGAGCGGCGGCCTCCAGACTCTACAATACTCAACAATCTCCCACTTGAAGACTGGTACACTCGTTGTATCGTCCTCTTCCTCAAACATGATAATCTCCACTTCTACAACTCACTGCCCCTGTCTTCATGCTAGAAGACCAACTGAAGTTGCACACAAATTCAGTTTCTCAAGTATAACACCCTTTGTCAACATATCAGCCGGGTTCTTGCTACCACAAATTTTCTCAAGTAACAATTGTCCATCATCTAACAATGATCGTATGAAGTGATACCTGATTTGAATGTGCTTTGTCCTAGAATGAAATGCTGGATTCTTGGTAAGGAATATGGCACTCTAACTATCACTATAGAGAGTGCCTTTCTGATTCTTTTTACCCAATTCCTCCAAGAAGCCCTGTGGCCATATCATCTCCTTTGCAGCCTCTGACACTGCAACATACTCAGCTTCTGTACTAGACAAATAAACTGTTTTCTGCAGATTAGAACCCCATGACACTGCAGTACCACCAAGAGTATAAAAAAAACCTGTGGTACTCTTTCTGCTATCAATATCACCAGCTAAATCAGCATCAACATAGCCCTACACCTCTAAACTCTTTCCTGAGAAACACAAGCACGTTTCTGAGGAGCCCTTTAGGTACCTCAAAATCCACTTCACTGCTTCCCAATGTTCTTTTCCTGGTTTACTCATGTATCTACTCACAACTCCCACTGCATGGGTAATATCCGGTCTTGTGCAAACCATAGCATACATAAGTGAACCAATAGCTGAGGCATAAGGAACCTTACTCATATAGTCTTGTTCCTCCTCTGACTCGGGTGACTGATTCTTGCTGAGTCTGAAGTGACTGCCCAAGGGTGTGCCAACTGGTTTGGCCTTGTCCATATTGAACCTGTTGAGTACCTTTTTCACATACTCAGCCTGTGAAAACCTCAACGTACCTCTGGCTCTATCTCTGACAATTCTCATGCCAAGGATTTGCTTTGTAGCTCCCAAATCCTTCATTGCAAAGTGCTCTGACATCTGCTTCTTCAGATTATTGATCTCATCAATACTAGCCCTTGCAATAAGCATGTCATCCACATACAACAGCAGAATAATATAAGAATTGTCAAAATGCCTGACATAACAACAGTGATCTGCTTGACATCTTATGTACCCTGCACTGCACATGAAGTTGTTAAATTTCTTGTACCACTGTCTAGGAGCTTGTTTCAGGCCATACAAGCTCTTCTTCAGTCTACAAACTGAACCTTCCTCTCCCTGTACTACAAACGCCTCAGGTTGGTGCATGTAGATGTCTTCTTCAATATCTCCATGAAGAAAGACTGTCTTTACATCTAGCTGCTCAAGAAATAAATCTTCAGTAGCAACTATAGACAGTACCATCCTGATGGTTGTGATCTTCACTACAAGAGAAAAAATCTCAGAGTAATCAATACCATGTTTCTGCTGAAAGCCTTTTACAACAAGTCTAGCCTTGTACCTCTTACTGCCATCAAGCTCAGTTTTCACCCGGTACACCCACTTGTTGTGTAATGCCTTCTTCCCTGATGGAAGTTCTGTTAACTCTCATGTCTGATTCTCTAGCAGAGAATCCATCTCACCTTTCATGGCCAGCTCTCACTTGCTAGAATTTTCATCTTGCAAGGTTTCTTCATAACTCTGCGGTTCTCCACCATCTGTCAACAGAATGTAGTTCAAGGTTGGTGAGAAACGCTGTGGAGGACGTATAGTCCTAACTGACCTGTGAACTACAACTGTAGGAGTGGACAACTCTGAAGCTGACTACGGAACAATAGGAATGGGTGCACTGGACCCACTCTCCCCGTCACTCATATCTCTACTCTGCACTGTGACCTCTGGTAGGTCATCCAAGCTTACAAACTCGGACTCCTGAGGACCTGTTTCAGAAGCTGTACTAGACTTGTCCTTGTACATAGTCTTCTCATTGAAAATTACATTCTTGCTTCTTATGATCTTCCGACCCTGATCATCCCAGAAACGATAGCCAAATGCCTCGTCTCCATAGCCAATGAAATAACATTTCTTTGACTTCGCCTCAAGTTTACTTCGAGCATCAGAATCAATATGAATATAAGAAAGACAGCCAAATGTTTTAAGGTGAGAAAATTTGACCTCTTTCCCGCTTCAAACCTCCTCAGGCAATTCATGATCTAATGGAACTGATGGCCCTCTGTTTATCAAGTAGACTGCAGTGCTGGCTGCATCTGCCCAGAAAGTAGGTGGTAGTCCGGCGTGCAGCCTCATGCTTCTAGCACACTCATTTATGGTTCTGTTCATACGTTCAGCAACTCCATTTTGCTGTGGTGTCCCAGGAATGGTCTTCTCCATTTTGACACCTAAAGCTGCACAATACTCCTTGAACCCACCATCAATGTACTCACCACCGTTGTCAAACCTCAAACATTTCAATTTCAGGTCTGTTTTTGTCTCTACCATGGCCTTCCAGGTTTTGAACACGTTAAATACGTCGGATTTATGCTTCAGAAAATAAATCCACACCTTCCTACTATGATCATCAATGAACGTGACATAGTAACGAGAACCTCCAAGAGATGCCACTGGGGAAGGACCCCACACATCTGTGTGGACTAGGTCTAGTTTTTCTATCTTGGGCGTCCTGCCACTTCTCAAGAAACTGACCTTCTTCTGTTTCCCCATAATACAACTCTCACACATACTGAGATCAACTGTCTTCAGTTCTGATAGTTTGCCTCTAGACAAAAGTTCTTTTAAACCCTTCTGACTCATATGGCCAAGCCTGCAATGCCACAAATCTGTTGTGTTCTCTGCAATGGTAGTAGCAATAGTGTTAATCAAACTGGTAGTCATATCTAGTGCACCAGTTTTCCTACCCCGAGCCAGTACCAATGCCCCTTTTGTGACCTTCCAGGTACTATCTGAGAACACTACTGAGTGACCACACTCATCCAACTACCCAACAGAAATGAGGTTCTTCTTCAACTCAGGAATGTGTCTGACCTTTTGCAAGGTCCATTTGAGGGAGTGCAATGTCAATGTCTCCCATCCCTACCACGTTCAAAGCTTCTCCATCAGCCAGATAAACCTTCCCAAAATCACCTGCGACATAATTTCGCATTAGCTCCCGGTGAGAAGTTGTATGGAAGGAAACCCCTGAGTCTAGTATCCAATCATCAACTGGACTATGAACTGCAAGCAATAGTGCATCCTGTACTTCTTCAGTTACAACATTAGCACTATCATTCTCCGTCCTTCTAGGATTTTTGCAGTTCTTCCTTATATGGCCAGCTTTGCCACAATTCCAGTAAGTAACCTGCTGACCAGGCCTCAACTTGCTCTTACTTCTGTGGTTTGATTTTGACCTTCCTCTGTTCGAGTTCCTGTCATGTGATCTCCCTCGAGAATGAATACTCAGTGCTGAACTCGAACATGAGGTCTCGCCTGAATCTCTCCTACGCACCTCCTTAATCAAAATCAAATCGCGAATATCATCATATTTCAACTTATTTTTACCAGCAGAATTACTAACAGCCATTCTTATGGCTTCCCAACTATTTGGCAATGAAGCCAATAATATCAGTGCACGTATCTCATCATCAAATTCAATTTCAACAGATGACAATTGATTTGTGATAGTATTAAAATCATTCAGATGTTGTGCAACAAACGTACCATCTGCCATCTTTAAGTTGAACAACTTTTTCATTAAATGTATCTTGTTATTCGCTGACGGCTTTTCATACATGTCTGACAAAGCCGCTATGAGATCCGCCATCGTCTTCTCCTTGATGACGTTGTGTGCAACGGATCTCGACAGGGTTAGTCGAATAACCCCCAGAACTTGTCGATCCAACAATTTCCATTCATCCTCATCCATCTTCTCCGGTCGTTTTCCCAACAATGGAAGATGTAGTTTCTTCCCATAGAGGTAGTCCTCTATTTGCATCCTCCAGTAACCAAAATCCGTACCATCGAACTTCTCGATCCCCGATACCTTCACTTCATCTCCAGCCATCGTCTTCCTTCAGATTCAAACCACGGCTCTGATACCAATTGTTATGAAAACTGATGACAATGAAGTGAAAATATATGAAATGGAAGAGAAAACAATCACACACAACACAAGATTTACGTGGTTCAGCAAATTGCCTACGTCCACGGGAGCTGCAGAGGATTTATATATATGAGGGATCACAATACAATGGAGGGGGTGAAATATTGTTCTTTACAGAGTTCTTGAGGCACACACACAGCCATATGAGTATAAATGGCCTATTGATACTCTCACGGCGGAAAAACCCCAAATCTGGGCAAAAACAGAACATTCGCAGTAGCGGCGTGTCGAGCGCGCTTCGAGCGAACTTCCCTTCCAAAATCACTCGAGCGCACGTCGAGCGTTCGACTCTGCCAAATTTCGCTCAAGCGGCCAACGCCTTCGCTCGAGCGAACTTCCCTTCCTGGAGACATCACTCGAGCTTACTGTCGAGCGGCCTTCGAGCGTTCGAATCTACCTGGCATTGCTTGAGCGGTGGCCTTTTGCCGCTCGAGCGAAGTGGACCAGACTCCACAATACTTAACACCTTGACCCAGCAGAAGACTTCGATGGTGATGGTATTGATCGCTGGTGGGAGCTCAAGTGCAACTGTCGTGGGAGGGGGCGGTGCATCATGCATGGATTTCATAGCCGAAGGCCACCGTTGCCCTCATATGCCATGGTGCTCTGGAGCATTGCTCCGAGAATAGAAAACACCAACGGTCCACATCGTGGCCGTCGGTACCCCTACTACGCCACGGCACAACTGGGTCGATGAGTTAATGACCACATTCTCATGCACATGGCCGTGCAGCTAGGTCCCCGCCATGGCCAGGTGATCAAGGACATTCTCTGGGGAAACAAACGATGCCGACAAACCACAAGGTGGCCGCTTATGCCCCTCCCCGATCGCACCACGGCTGGGCAAGACTTCCATCACGTGTGCAAGGAGAGGTGCACATAGGAGAGCTCCGTTCACAGCCCCTGCGGGAGGGGGCTGTCATGGTTACCGTCATAAATCGCCGGCAGCCCAAGCGTAGACCGCCAGCAAGTCACTGGTGGTCAATATGCTGGCCGGCGAAGTGAAGGGAAGGAGAGGAGAGCACGAAGAGGGGGAGAAAGAGGGAGATAGATTTAAAAATAAAAATAAAAATAAAAAAAGACGTGTCACACTGCTAGTTTGCCACATCAGTATATGGGATCATTTTGTATCTCTAGCAACTCCCTTATATATAAGGGCGACAAGTAACTCTTGAAACATTCTTGAATTATTATTTCTCACTTGTTACTGATTTAAACATCGGAGTTATCACAGGCACACAATACCACCTGCATAACGACTTGTAGGTTAACGATCACAATATGTGGTATGACACATCTTTTGCGCATATGTATTATCAATTAGGTGCGGCAGGATTCAATCTGTACTGCAACTTCACTAAATTAATATTGGATAATAATTATTAGTCTTATTAGATCATCATGATTAGCTCAACATAGCACTTAATCAGGAAGAAGATTCTTGGTCCTATAACTTTATATAAAAAAAAAAAAAAACTAAAGGAAATGTGAGATCAGTGAAATTTCCCCCACAAGAAAGAGAATCTCAAAGCCCTGATGTAGAGAGATATTTAAAGTGTAATATCTACACTGATTAAGTAAAGGTAAAGAACTACTGTTTTCCTGCCTAATGAAAAGCTAAGATGGCTTGTCTCCATGAAAGGGATCACAACTTGTCTCTAGATTTAGAGAACAGTGAAACCATTAAAAATTTTGATTAGTTGGTCGGTCCCGTACACTTTAGAATCACAAAACCAACCACACTGCTTTTTATTTTTTCTTGGACAGACTCAAAGAGTTGCCTCATGCTTGCTGGTGGCCACAGGCCCACAGTTTTGCCCCCGTTCATGACAAAACCTCCGAGAGAGAGAGAGTAAAAGTTTCTTGGAGTAATCCAACGTGAATCCTACTTTGTATTACATAATTATTATTATTTAATCATTAATTAATGCTTGTAGGGTGGGATCTTCTTCTCTCTAATCGGGATCTCTTGAAAAAGATGTCTCTATGAAAGACAAATCACCAAAGAAAAGAAAAAAAAAAGGTGGGGTTGAAGCATTTATATGATAACTTCATTTAGTGCATGCAGAGTCAGCATCGACTAGGGTTAAGGACGTTAAGCACAGTCAACTTGGCCATTTTAGGTCTGAGGAAAATGGAGTGGTGAAAATTGAAATAGTCTTAAAAAGGGTTGTAAAGAAAAGTTGGTTATAAGAGATGCTACGGAAAACCAAACTGAGTGCTCAGTGACTCGGTTAGCTTTTCTCCAACCATACCCCTAAAGTGTACAAAGCCACCACCTAGGATGCCCACATTGCTTCATCAACTTCAGTGGACTATCTTTCTTTTTCTTTTCTTTTTTTTAATTTAGGTACTGCTGCAGATTTCGACCTTTAATCCTGCTACTTCTAATTTGGTGGGAATGAGTGGAGAAACTTTGAGCTCAGTAATGATGCCTTTGTTTCATTCCCCATGCAAGTTTAGACTTCCTTTGTTTTAGTTTATTGATACATAATGCATTTCTGCATTCTAATCTTATCTGAGGGACAATTCATTAAGGTATCGAACGTCGCAAGTCTCCCATCAGAATCATGAACCATGCCCACTACAAGACATGATAATGGCAGAAAACCTGAACGCTAAAACTTATACAAAGAACGGTTAATTTGAGACTCTTTCCACTCAATTTCATAGCTTAGAAATGGAAGTTCCACAAGAGAAACTGAGAGATGGAACACAATCTTCGTCCACTTCAAGTTCATGTACCACGGACTAAACCCCAAGTTCTGAATAACATATTCACATAGAACCAGGAAGAAGAACAAACACAGGTAACTAGCGAACAGAAAAAGATATATGGCGAGTCAAGTCATTGAAATACAAAAACAACTGGCATCTCATCCATGGGGGTAGTGCATTTGGAAAACCATATTTTGAGCTTGTCCTGTGTAAGATTCATGAGAAGCACCTCTGGGCAGATTTTGGCCTTGTATTTTGTGCCCATAATTAGAGCCAACAATCCCATAAGGAGAGGCCATGAACAAATTTTCCTGCGTTGGGCTAAAAGACATGGTTGCTCCTCCTCCATTTGGCTGATTCCAATGAAAAGGTGGTGTTCTAGCCGTGGCCGTGGAATTTCTCTGCTGCTGTTGCTGCTGATGCTGAAGCACTGAGGAGTGCTCCGGGGAGGAGGGTGCTTTATCTTCCGGTGAAGGCATTTTCATGTCAGCGAGATTGACAGTAGTTATGTCATGAATGCTAGCTCTCCGCTTATCTTTCCCTCCGGAAAGCTGCCTGATGAAGTACTTCTGAGCATGGCTTGCCACTTGAGTTGGTGTCCTTGTGATAACGAAGTTGCGAGAGATATTTCTCCAGTCGCCTTTCCCGTACTTCTTCAGCCCCATCAGAAACAATCTGCCAAGATGAGACGAGAGATTAGATTAGCCTGAATAGTTAAAACAAATACAAAAAAACGCAAACATCTCAACAACAAAGATATAAGAAAACTAGGTTTTTGATACATGTTCCTGTAGAAACACTAAAAAGTTTCATATATATATTCATAAAATTCAAATAAATATGGTCTTTTGTTACATCACAACATCCATGTGTAGATCTTATCATAGTTCAAGTACTTGTGTTTTCTGTCGTACACGGTAAACTCTATCATTACGTAAAATTTAAGCAGAACAAGAATTTATGAGCAAAACTCACTTGTGCTCCTCCTCAGTCCATGGAACTCCTTTCTTTCTCTCCTGCTCGGCAGGTCGAGTTGAAGATGATCTCTTTCCGCCGATGCCGTAGGATTGTCTAAACCCGTCATAGCCATGGCTGTTCGGCCAGTCCAAGGTGAATGGCGAGGTGGAATATCCAGGAACCGGTACCAGCCCGGCCTCTATCTTGCCAACATCAACTTCCAATTCCTTGTACTGCCTCATCACATCGATAACGGTCTTTCCCGGAATCATCGCCGCCACTTTCTGCCATCTGTCCGGTGATTCCTTGTCGTACACGGCCAGCGCGTTTTCGAACATCTTGTTCTCTGCCGGAGTCCATTTCGCGCTCTTGCTCTCTTCCAGAAACCAATTTGCGTTTGGAATATACGATGCAGGGGAGGTAATTTCCGTTTTACACTTCATCGTCTTGAACTACCATGCGAATTATTAGTAGCGTACGACGAAAATATGAACGAATTTACTGTTCTGGGATTGCTCTTTCCGTACTTTATGAGAAAGCGAATTTAAGATTTGGCGCAAGATTTCGATTTTGTTGAACAGAGGAAAGACAGGGAGATAGGGGAAGGACCCAGAGAGAAAATGCAGAGTGGTGGAGGTTTCAAAGCAGTAATATCAGTGTTAAATCAACAAGCATTTTGAAAGGAATCAGAATACCTTTTTGCACATAGGCATTTACCCCCGAGGAATCTAGAAAAAAGACCCACCTTTTTGAAAAACAAACAAAATTTCACAGAATAAATTAAAAAGGAAAATAATTTAGCAGCTCCATAATGGAACCCTAGAAACACCCGAGATCTGACCCCAGTGGATATCCAATAAAAACAAACAGAGAAACAGAATCAAAGAGCAAAGACCCAGGAAAAAATTCAAGAAAATAGACCTGAAATGCTCAGAATTCTAAGAGAGTAGAGCTTCTAGGGAAGATTTCCAAAAAAAAAAGCCAATGAGCTTTAGAGGAAACTAGCATTTGAATCTCCAGCAGCAACCAGTTGATATCCCAATTGCGACAGGAAAAGAAGCTGAGGACTCAGAAAGGAACTAAAAGAAACACAAATAAAAGGCAGGAAATAAAACCCCAATTGGAAAAACAAAAGAAACACTAAACTCTGGGATTGGGAGCAGTGAAAAAGCTGGTAAAGATATTTTCTTTCTTCCTTTTCTCGTGGCCTCAGCAACAGAGAAAAGGAAGGAAAGAAAGAAAAACAAAAACAAAAAAGTACGTGAAACTGGAATGAAAAGGAGAGAAAATTAAGGGAAGCTGAAAACCAAGACTTCAAGGAATGAATCTAAAGTTTTGCTAAAACTCCTGTAGGCAGAGAGAGAGAGAGAGAAAGAGAGAATAGCTGAGGTTGAAGGTGGTTGGCTGTGATTGGAGGAGATGATGTTTGTGGACAGTGCAACTCATGGAAAAGTTCTTCCATATAATAATAGACACACTCCTCCTTCTTCCGTATCTGTTTCACTTTCAAAATTAACATGATTCTCAGGGAAGACCCATTTTCTCAAATTTTTTTTAGATAAAAAATTAATAAATTCCCTTTTTATTTTCCTTTTTGATTTTCTAAATTCAATCTGTTTAAGCCTTAAAAGGGCATGTAGGGGCCTGACAAGTAGTGATCAACGATGGAAGTTCATCTGTACTGCACTAGTCATTGGAGGCTCAAACTGATTGCTCTCAACCGTTTGATGACCAGGGATGGACCATATGTGATCAGATAATTAATTATGTATTTTTTTTTTTCCCCTTTGGGTGCTAAAATAGAGTAGCCGCCGAAACGACGGTCTAGATCAATGGTAAAGACTTTTTCTTTTTCTGTTTTTTCCATACACTCTTTGTCAGCTTGATGCTGTGAGGACCCCCACATCCACTGATTCCACACTGTCACGACTAATTAGGGTTCTCATTAGGCTGTTTCTCTCTGATCACATATATTCGTTATAAAATTATTTTAACCGTAACTAGATGCGGATTCGGGTTGCACGTGAGTTGAGTTAAGATAGTGAATCGAGACGATGAAATGAGTTTTATGATATTTATTTAAGATGGGTTTATATATATTTAAATATTAAAATGAATTTAAATATATTTAGATGCTAAAATGAATTTAGATAAATATATATATAAAATTATAAATCTCACGTGTAAAGAGATTTTGACTTAAATGATTTCAGTTGAAAGAGATTGTTACTCTTTGATCTCATTAGAATATCACATAATTTACTTTTATGAGAATTTTTTATACTTGTAACATTTATTTTTATAAATTAATATAATTAAATGTGATACATTACAGTATTGTTTAGATATTTGAATGAGTTTAGTTCATTTCAATTGGGTTTTATTTTAGGCCTATCTCAACATCTACACCAGTAGCTTGATGTTTAGTTCATTTAAGATTTGGCTGTTGAGATTGGTTTAAAATAGAACTAAATTGAAATGAACTAAACTCATTCAAATATCTAAATGAAACCATAATGTATCACGTTTAATTATATTAATTTATAAAAATAAATGTTACAATTATAAAGAAGTCTGGTAAAAGTAATTTATGTGACTCTAGATTTATTTTATAATAAAAATAATTTTATAATTTAACATATCACGTAAAATTATATAAATTTGTAAATTTATTTTTATGAATTTTTTGTGATTAAAGATTTCTCATTTGTGAATTTTATTTTAATGAGATTTTTTTATAAAACTAACTCTACTCATAAAATAAGTTTTAATTTTAATTAGATTTAAATGTTGTATTAATGTATTTGAAGAAAATAATACATATAGATGAATCTTAGGTAGTGTTTAATTACTTATAAGCTTAACTCAATTTAATTCAATTCATCTCAATTTAACAATTATAACTTTTTCAATTTTTAACATAAAATATAATAAAAAATATAAATTTTTTAAATTTTAATTTAATTTTTTTAAATCTTAAAAATAATAATATTAAATAATAATATTTTAAATTTTTATCTTAACTCTACTCGCTGTTAGAAGGTAAAGCTCGCCCCCGCGACCCCAAGACATAATTATAAGGGCTGTGATCTCGAGGAAGGAAGCAGGGGGTCCGTTTGAAAAGGAGATTGGAACTTAACACGTGGAGTATAATGATTGGTGGAAACAAGGTGCAGTATGCAGTCCAAGGCAGAAGCCGCCAACCATGGAAACCCTCCAATTAACTGGATCCACGTCAGAGGGTAAATAAACCCTTAATTATTGGAGCAACCCATACATAGTTGCAAACTATTCGTGGACCTTTCTGCCAAGTGCCAACCAACCACCGCCTTTCACTTCTTTGTTTTTTTTGTCACCTTGTTGGTTAGTGGATCTGCGTAGGAGAACGATCTCGTTCTTCACTCTCATCATATGCGCGTGTGTAACAAACTCCAATAAGGGACTCACAAGCTCATAGGTACCACACCGTTTGCTTTGCCCAAATTCATTTAGGGTTGGTTTGAGTGGTTGATTATTTTAGTAAAATTTATTATTATTTATTATTTTTTTATTATTTATTATTTAATATTTTATTATTACTATTTTATTATTTTTTCTTTACAAATATTTGAGATTATATCACTGTCTAATCATGATCTTATTCGTGCATCTATCACACTTTAACCCGCGCGTATATCCACGCGCATACTTTTAGGCCGTCCTCCACCGTCCCTCTCCTCAACCAAAGCAATACAATCTAGTAGTCGCCTCCCGATGTGACACTACTCCGTTGCTAGTCTCCCTTCCCATCTCTAAAATAAATTGATTATAAATAAATTAATATAATTTGATATAATAGATTAAAATGTAAAATTATTTTTAATAAAATAATAAATTTAATATCACATCAAATCATATTAATTTATAAATTTTTTTTATATTTGTAACACTTTTCTTTAAAACATAAAAAAGATATCTGCCGTTGTAGTTTTAAGGTATGCAAGCACATCCTCTCTTTAAAAAATAAATAAATATAAAATCTACTTGAAAAAAATAATTTTTTAATTATAGATCCTATTTTTTTTCATGCAATTTAGACCTTGTGCATCTTAAGACGGTATCTAACATTACTATTTAAAATATTTTGTCCATTTTTTTAAAGAAAGTAAAATATGGAGACTTATATTCTATAATTGTATATATTATTACTCTTTTTAATGTGTATAAATCTCGATAAACATTTTTAAAACGTATGATATACACACAAAATAATTTAATTTTTCAGGATGGGTCGCTCACTTTTTTAAAAAACATGGATGAAACTTGGACATCCTAAACTGTTATTAACATTTCTCTTTAGTTGCTAACTTGTACCCACCTAGTCTTGCTTCTCCTTCCATTTTTGGAGACCATACCTCATGCATAAGTAAGCCTAAGTAAATTAAATATAGTGAGAGCAACTTAATAATAAGATTAAGCATCTTTAATTAAAGATTAACTAAACATCAGCTCATTTTCATTTCATGAGTTCTTGCATAATAAATGCTAACGGCAACGTTTTTTATTTCATTTTTCTTTCAATAATACTAGATACAGACGTGGAGTGCTTATGTAAGCATTGTGTAATTTTTTTTTTTAAATAGAATCTATTATTAAAAATTTAGTTTTATTTCATGCATTTTGTATTTACTTACTTTTTTAAAAAAAATATTATGCAGCATTTACTCATTCTACACTCATTCTACGATTATAAATATCGTTTATGTTTTTCTTTTATTTTGGCCATATTGAATATAGAGTCGAATTCCGACTCTCAATCGCACATAAAAAACACTTAATTTTCCCCCATTGATTAATGCCTAATCACTGCATGGTGGTGCCATTATAGGTGCCCCTTTTTTCACCCACAAAGTGATACCATTTATGCCAATACCAACCATTCCAATGTTCAGTTTCTATGTTTGGACCGACATTATGAATATGAATAAGATTTTGGAATTCCAAGGCTAGTTCTCTTAAGTTTTAGGAAAATGTTAGTATATTCCGTAAATTTATCTATACATTTTTTTACTGTTTATGAATTTTAATTTTTTAATATTATTATTTTTTTATATAATGGTTAAGAAAATAAATATTAGTGTATTGATGTAATTTTTTTTTAAAATATTTAAATATATTTAAAAATGTGGAAAGGAAAAAGAAAAAAAATTAAAAAGTGGCATTTAGCTTATGGGGCACACCCAGCGGTGACCTGGGCAAAAGAGTAGCATAACTCTAAGTTTTAACATGGGGTTAGATTTTGGACTAGAGTTTTAAATTTCGTATCATACGGTCGGTATATAATATGCCAGCGTAGTGACCGGTACAAGAAATGTATATATTTTGTACCGGATCAAATATCGGTAGTACCGATGCGTTTCGGTCAATACTGGCATATTTTCTGTGTACTAGCCAAAATTAGTTGATTTTTATAATTAATGTAAAAATTTTGACTTTTTCGTAAATTTCACTTCAATTCTCACATCTGAAAATTTTGTTTTAACTTTTTTTAATCTTCTTTTCTCGAGGACTGAAAATCAAATCTCTACTCCTCTTTTTGTGATGAAGATGAGTTTTTTTTTTTTTTTAAATAGTTGAATTGAGAATTTAGAAGTATTATTGAGTTTTATAAATATGTATTGATTTTTAAGGCTTGCATTCATATTATTTTGAAATATAATATATATATATATATAATTAATTTAGTATATATAGACTATCCTAAAATGGTGTCGGTACTAAAACATTTCGTTCCAGTACTTTAACCGAAACAGCCACCAAAGCAGTATTCAAAACTTTGTTTTGGACTGTTGTTGAATGGTAATAGGTGGGATAAGAGATCAAAATATATATGGATAGAAAGAAGATAAAAATAAAATAAAAATACAAGTTTATTTTTGGAAGAGAGAACATAGTGATAGAAGATAGTGCGAAGAAAAAACCAAAATGTTGTCTCACTATGTAATATATATGTATATACAATTTAATTTATGTATTTGTTATTGAGGAATTTAAATTATAATTGATTGCTCTACAATTATACACTCAAAAGTCAAATAGCTTAAACAATGTGGTTGCGATATAAAGATAAATATGAAAAATGAAAGAAAATAAAAATGAAGTCCAAAATGCGTTCACACACCAAAAAAGGAGTTTTTAAATTTTTATACTATTGTCAATACATTTTTTAAAAAATTTTATAAACAAACGATGCATTGATAATCTTTATAAAAATAAAAATATAGGGTCGAGACTTGAACAAAGATGATTAAGGAGATTAGCTTTTTAGTAGTTTGATGAAGAGTTCGAATTGCTCTTTTTAAGCGGTGTGTGAGTCTCATGAGCTGGTAAAAATGAATCACTGACGAGTGAGGTCAGTTGTAGATCAATGGTCGAGGAATGCAATGGCGAGACACATCTAATTTGGTGGGTTTCCAAAATCAGTTGGTCTAATTTCATCAATTCAAAGGACAAAAAAATAGTGAAAGTGAAATGGATGGAAAATGGGATGGTTGGTGAGAAGGGAAGAGAGGGGATAGAGACTTTAAAAAGTTGTTATTACCGTAAATAGTTGAAGATAATACATGTTTTTATTGGGAGCATCTCAACTCATCTCTTGTAATCTTATTTAATTATTATAAAAATTTTAAAATTTTTATTCAAAATATAATAAATAATTTAATTTTTAAAAATTTTAAAATAAAAATAGTATTAAAAATAATATTTGAATAAAATTTTATTCAATTTTTAATTTTTATCTCATCTTAATTCAATAACTAAACGTATCCTAATTATATTCTAAACTCAAAAAAATAAAAAATAAAATCCTTGACAATTAAGTTGGGCTTTCTTACATAAAAGGATCGCTAAAATCATGAACCTTGTTCATTTTCACAAAACTCTCATCTCATCTCATCTTAATCATTACAACTTTTTTCAAATTCATATACAAAATAAAATAAATAATTTAACTTTTTCAAATTCTAATACAACTTTTTCAAATCTCAATACAAAAATAATATATTCTAATAATATTTTATTCAACTTATCTCAACTCATCTCATCTCATCTCTGAAAACAAACGAGGTAGTGATTTTAGCCTTGGTATATATAATAATACATATTTTTATTTCTATCTTTATTTTAAGAGAGACTCTACTATGCCACTCTATTGTTATCGCTCCAGTTGATTGCTTATCTAAAAAATAATAATAATTTATTTAATAATTAAGAAAATAATTTTTAGTGTATTGGTATATTTTTTTATATTTTAAAAATATTTGAATATATTAAAATATAAAAAAAGAAAAATTCTAAAATTCTAAAATTTGCTGGCAATCAAATGGAGTAGTGATACTCAGGCAGCAGAGTAGCACTACTCTTTTTTTAAATAATATTACTTAACCATTTGAACTTAACATTCAAATTATCTTCTTGACGTGTCACTATTACATAATTTATTAAAAAAAGTAAATAAGAAAACACAAACATAAAAGTAATAGAAGAAATTTAGGATTTTAATTTTCATTTTTTTTAATGTGTTTTTGAACGTCCTTTTATGTTAAATTTTTTTTTAAAATTTTTTTAATAAAACACATATGACTAGTGTCACGTCAAGAATATCATATAAGCCGTAAGTTTTAGATACTCGTTTATTTTTTACTCTAAAGCTTAATAATATGGTCTCGTCACTTAATACAATAATAAAATTATTTTATATTTTACACTAAAGAGAAAAATAAGTAGCATAAAATTAATTCATAGAAAGCTTGGCCTTCACCAACCATGGCACTACAGCCACCATTCTCTGGATAAGGTAAATTGTATATTTTTTTCATACACTTATTTACAATTTTAAAATTTTATTTTAAACAGTATTTATTTATTTAATTATTAATAAAAAATACTATAAAAAAATATTCGACACCCATTATCCAAATCTCAATCATTTATCTCTTTCTTTAATTGCCACCTCGAATCTCTCACCCTCTTCCATTCGATGGAGACAACCTGTGCCATTAATAAACCGAGGTCTCGAAATGTCGCCATTGCCCTTCTTGCTGGTATGAGGTGTCATTTTCGGAGCAGAATCTAAACACTGATGGGTAAAACAAAAAATTAAATTGATAAAAACTAAATATGTTCTCAAATATTTGATTAAAAATTTGTCTTTTGAGACCTGCCTTTTTTAAGCGGGGACCAGTCAAAGCCTACAAAATAAATTTAACTTTTTAATAAAATAAACACCTGCTTCTCTATTTTAAGGTAAAAATTTAGAATATAAACAGTAACTCTCTATATTTAAAGAGTTACTCTTCATTTATATATATTTTATAAAGAGTAATTAAAGATATACAAATAAAGTAGTAAAAATAATAATAAAGAAATAATAAAAAATTATTATTTTAATAAAATAGAGAAATGATAGGAAATGAGATATATGAAATTTTTTAAAAATGAGTAAAATTTTAAAAAAAAATATTAAAAGTGTGATTTCTTACTAAAATTTAAAATTTTTTTTAAGAAAGTGGATGGGAATGCTTAACGAATGCCTAAATTTAAGAAATGACACGTGTAGATAGAAATTTAATGTAATAAAATTTATGTGCAACATAGTTTAATGTGATTTTCAACATATTAATAACTGACACGTTAACACTTATTATTATATATGAAAAATTTTAATTACGAACAGCATTTTTCATTATATTAAGTCATGTTAGTATATAAAATTTTTTATATTATTTGTATAAAATTTCTGTGCATACCTAATACTCATCTTTAAATTTATTTCTTGACAGCCTTTTGTTTAAGTTCATCACTTAGTGTTACATCAGTGTAAGGGCAGGGAGGGGGTCCATTATTTATTTTTATTTATTTGGGTGTTAAACTAATATGATACATGGTGATGCACCTCATATTCATTTGGATTTAGAGTTAATATCAATTTATCTTATTTAATTATTATATTTTTTAAAATTATCACACAAAATATAATAAATAATTCTCCTTTTTTAAATTTTAAAATAATAATAATATTAAAAAATAATATTTTATTCAACTTTTATCTTACCTTATCTTATTTTAACTCACTATTTAAACGGCACCTTATCATTTAATTAAGATAACCTCAAAGAATATAGACATAGATAAATGTTTACATGTGATAAGAAAAGTTAAGATATAAAAAACAATTTTAGAAGTGAACCTAATATCTTTGTCAGTTTTAATGAATTTGCACTCTTTAGAAGACCAACTCAATTTTAAATTATTTAATTTTTGGAAAAATTACTGTCCCGTTTGGATGTTAAACTGAGTTAAGATGTGTCGTGTTCTTTTTAAATAATAGTAAATTAAGATGGTGAAGTGAGTTTTATGGGGCCATTCTAAGATGAGTTTAAATGTGTTTGGATATTAAAATGAGTTTAGATGTATTTATGAAAAATTGAAAAGGTTGTGGATCTCGCGTGTAAAGAGGTGTTGAGTTGAAAAATATTGTGAATCTTATGTATAAAAAAGTTTTAAGTTAAGGTAAGTTTAGTGATTTGAAAATTGAATATTTAGATGTTAAACTTAATTTAAAATTAAATTAAATTGATCTCAATTCAGTTCAAATTTCAAACTGTGCAAGTGGTTTCACAAGATTCATGTAGTATGCCAATAAATTCAATTATTTCTATTAAATTTATTGTCTTCTTAAAAATCTATAAAATTCATTGGAGGACCACCTCATGATTCTTTAATTTTGTAAGGTATAATTTATTCTTTTTGAGGGGCGGCTGAGCCTTTGAAACTTGTATTTTTGGCCAAGCACATGTAAATCTAATATATAATTATATATAAGAAATGATATTTACAGTTTTAATGTGGTTAAGTTTCGCGTATTTTCTTAAAAGAAGTGGATAAATTTGGTATCTATATAAAAAAAATTATTTTTTAATGACAAATCCGCTTTTCTTCAAAGAGTGCGTCAGCCTTGTACATGACTCTAAGTCTCGTTTGGTTGTTAAATTAAATTGAAATCAACTCAATTTAGTCTAATTTTAAGTTGAGTTTAACATTCAAACATCAAACTCTCAAATTTTTAAACTCATCTCAATTCAAATAAAAATTCTATGTACATTCATTTTTGCTTACTCTTTTACACACTCCACTAATGTAATTAGTTGCGTATTAAAAAAAAATTTGATGCAGCCAATCATATAAGTGGAGTACGTAAAAGTAACTGTACATAATAATACTCCAACTCAAAATCTCCTTACACGTGAAACCCACAACATTTTTCAACACAATACGTTTTTATACGTGAGACTAATAACCTTTTTTAACTTCTCATAAATATCTTTAAACTCATCTTAATATCTAAATACATCTAAACTTATCTTAAATAGACTCCACATAACTCACTCTCCCAACTCAACTTATTAGTATTTATAAAGTACTCAGTTTAATATCTAAACACAATAATATAATACTGTATCTAATATTATCCTTTAAATTTTTTGCAGGACCACCACTATTCAACATAGCACCGTCCGTCTAAGAGATAATAAAATGCATAAATAGAAAAGAGATGCATTGCATTTGGTCAATAAAAGAAGCAAAATAATAATAATATTAATAATAATAAAGAATTGATTCCAACATGGAGTTTGAACTTTTCTAATCCCTAAGAGAGAGAATCCCACAAGTTTTATTTAGCTCTCGATGGTATGTATGGTTGACACTGCAAGCACCTAAGATGGACAACTACGTTTTTGCAGTGAGCAATGTATAGAGGTTATGAGGTCCAAATACCCATGATTTTATTAATAACTTTTTGGATAATTAAGATAATTAATGTGTTTTTATATTTGACTCTTGTTGTAATTCTCATGCATTGTTATGACTCCTGCCATATTAGGTTATCCTAACAATATATATAGGAAAATTCTAGTTGAAATGATAAAAATAATTGATTGAATTTTTTATTATTTTATTTAATAATTAAGAAAGTAATTATTAGTGAATTGATATTTATTTATTTTTAATTTTTTAAAGATGTATAAAAAATGATAAAAGAAAAGAAAAAAAATTAAAAAAAAAGTGCATTTGCACTTATTGGTCAACTTTATCGATTAAATTATCTGCCTGAGTAGCACAGTCCATATATATATATATATATATATTACAAGAAAAATAAATATTCATGACGACTTATTTGTATGATATTTTTATCTATTTTAAATTGTAAAAAGAAATTACTTAACATTGAAAATTACAGCTATCAAATGAAATAATTAGGTAGCACCTTCATGTAGAATGGAATCGTGGATAACTCTATTTTGTTGAAAATGCATTTGAACAATAATCTTATTGAAAGTAGTTGCTTTTGTCTTGATTTTCAGAAAGAAACATAGCAAACAAATATCAAGAAATTGGGCAAGTGGTTAGCCCTCTCTTCCTTCAAAAATAAAATAAAATAAAATGCACCAAATGGTTTGGATGTGGCAACTTCAACCTAAAGATACCCGAAGGTAACATCAGCAAATGTTCTTTCTAGTTGTTGAATATATATATATTTGATTGAGCATTAATATGCTCTATTATACAAATCTCCTTTGACTAAATTTTAGATGAAACTTTAAAGATAAGAAAGCCAATTAGAGAATATATCCCAAGTGTGAGGATTCAAACTAATCCAATCACACACATACATATATAAATACATATATATTTTTTTATATTTTTTATATAGAAAAATAGTTTAAATTATGACCAGTCATGACAGCGTATGAATCAAATTACTATTTATTTTCTAACATCCTCGTCTCAAACAAAATGTGTAAAATTTATATATTATACGATTGTATTTAACATTACCCAATATTAAAATTATTCAAATCAAAGTTGAGAATATATTATATGGAATTCTATAATTTGTAGTTTGGCTTTTGTTTTGGTTGAAATAGACGTGCGTATTGGCCTTTGATACCTTGTGGGGGCAGAGAGAGAGGGAGAGAGTTATGGGAGATGATAACGAGGCATATTCATATATTAAAATAGTGTATTGTAAATAAAATAAAATAAAATAAAATAAAATAATGAATTCAAGTGTGGGGGCGGACGCCACCCACGCCAGGCTAGTTGTTTCCATTAATGGAAAGATGCCGCTTTACGCGTTCTCACCCTTTCCTTTCCAATAATGGTCAAAATGTCGGACATTGTGTGCATCCAGTCACGTGCACGCGTGCATTTCCGACAACGCGTACGTTGTCATGGGCAGATATTCAAACGCTTTTATTTCCTTCACGTTTGCTTTCGCATTATACTTATCCATTTAATTTATGAGATTTTTTTGTGTATTTAACCGCCTCACTTTTAAAATTATAAAAATAAATTACAATCTACCTACCTTTTATTAAAATCTTATGGTTGAAATTATGTGGTACATATGTGATGATTTTTATCCATCATGATTATGTTATTTCATCTAGTCTGATAATCTAACAGAGTAATTTAAGCCTGATCAGATAGTGAGTTTAAATAAAATAAAAGTTAATAATTAAATAAAATATTATTAGAATATTATTTTTATTTAAAAATTTAAAAATTTTGAAAAAAGTGATTTTTTTATTATATTTTGTTTAAAAGTTTAAGAAATTTATAATGATTAGATTAAATGAGCCAAGTTAAGATGGTTTCACTATCCAAACCTAGCCTTAATAGAAAAGGATAAAGATACACTATTTTCATAATTCTTTACACAATTGTATATTAAATAAGGGAGTATTTTTGTAAAATAACTTAAAGTATTGTCATTTTATAGAAATGTCCTCAATTTAAAATAAGATTGTGTAAAAAGGTTATATGTATGGCATTACTTCTAAAGAAAATATTAAGATTAAGTAATGATTCATGTAAAACGCCCTTTATACTATCTTAGTTAATTACAAGCGGTACTGAAAAACTCTCAAGAGTATAATATGGATAGGAATAAACAAGATTAATCGAACTTGGAGAATGTTCCATTAATCTAGCTGAGAATTTCTTCCTTTCAGATATGTGTTTTGTTGTCCCCAATCATCATTATTTGTTTATGGATGTGAAGGCCCATGAACAGGTTTGAATTGAGGTACCATGGCGATCTATTTCTAGCACTTTTGGGAAGGTCAGTTGGAGGAGGTAGAAGAGACTCGTAAGGGCCTTTGCCGTTGTCCACCACAAATGCCATCTTAAGCCCGGGCCCATGTTGTGTGCACTACTTCCAAAAGGCAATGCATAAACCCAACCAAACCAAACCAAACTTCGCATGATCAAACTAAGAGATCTGCAAACGGAGAGGTTTAACTGGGAAACACATCAAACAAGAAGATATATATATATTATCAGTCCTGAATCTGACAGCCGCGTCCATCCCCCAGATGGTACTCCAATCGTGTTTCTCTCCTGTGGGTCAACAAGATTGAATTTCTTCGTATCTTTCTTTGGGTTAAAGTTACTCACTCCCTTCCAACCTCAAAGAAATTGAATCCATGCAGATGGAGGGGATGGTTTGCTGGGTTTTGTGGAGCCTCGATATTTATGACTCAAGTGAAAACAAATAGAAAGTTTGTTGGATAGGTAGCTCGAGCAAACTTTAAGTAACAACTTTGCTCGACAATTAGTTCGAGCAAACGTTAGATAGAGAGTTTACTTAAAATTTATTCAAAATAAACAAAAAGTTTGCTGCATACAGTGGCGGATCTGCATAGAGCTTAAGGGGGGTCGTGGCCCTCCCAATTTAAAAAAAAAAAAATTAAAATAGCTCCTAAATTTTATTTATAATTCCATGTATATGGAAATTGCCCCCCCCCCCCCCCCCCCCCCCCTAACAAAAAAAAATTTATTTATTTATTCCCATATGCTTTCTAAAATTTTGTAAAATTTCATTATACATAGAAATGCCTCTCTTTAATTTTTTTTCCTATAACCCAAGATTTTGAAGGATGTGGCAACACTAAAATTAAATTAAAACTAAGATTAGGAGAAATAATAAACTATTAGCATTGATTCCAAAGTTTTTTATTATACAATATTAAGTTTCTTAATATAGAATTCAAAGTGAAAATACCAGAAAAATCATTTAAGATTGATGATTTATATGAAAAATAGTGGAGATGATTTATCCTCTAAACTTCATTGAGCAACGAAAAGTTTATTTAAGGTCTTAATTGTAGTATGCTATGCTTAATGTGATACCAAAATAGATAGATTTTACATGAAATTTGATAGACTAGTTTAAATATTAGAATGAAAGATGACATTCTAAAAGATCACTTGATAGTTTCTATGAAGAAAACAATTTCTAAATATTGTCGAGATTATACATGCTCACACATATATATTATATGTTTGTATTGTATACGACCACGAGATTGAAATAGAGGCAGCTTGTATATAACAGAGAGAGAGAGAGAGAGAGAGAGAGAGAGAGAGAGAGAGTATTGCTCCATAAAGTTAATGGGAAAATATAGATTTTATTATTTGTATCATATTTTTAACATTTCTCCTCACGTATGGGCCAAACTCTTTTCAATGAATAGACCCAACACGTGAAATATTTAATTAAAAGGGATAGAGTGCAAAGTCAAGGTTCGAATTCAAAACATATGCTTTGATACTATGTGAAATCACAACTTGTCCCAAAAGTTTAAGTTGATTGGAAGAAATAGGTTTTATTATTTTAATCATATTCTTAACAGTTTAATTTCATTTTTCGCATTACTTTTTCTTATCATTTTTAACAACTAGCTTCCCCAATATGGTTTTTGGGATTATCATGGTCGATTTGGAGGTTTGTGGGCTGCATACTAATATAGTTATACTTCATTAAAGGGTTGCCAGGGAAATCATCTGTGAAAACTCCACTTATATTGAAGAAATGAGCTTGAAGTAGTGAGATGGAGGGCATCTTAAGCATACATTGCTTATATTTGCCACCACAGTAAGGCTACCATTCGTGCAAGTAGAACAAGGGTTTACATCAAGATGATCAATCTTCGAAAGGACTCGAGCGGGATACTTCTTCGAGCTCAAGCTTCGGAGGAAGCTGGTGAAGTTAGCAACGATTAGGATCGCATTTTGGGGAGGTGACCTGGTGGTGAGATTGTGGCGATAGAGGTTAGAGTACTACTACTACCTGAATAGTGTAATGTGGCAATGGCGGTGGTGTTATCCGCAACAATGGGTGCGTCCATGAAAGGTGATGCTACAACTATGTAATTACCGGCTCCAAGATGAGTGATTAACAGGGCGTCTGTGGTCTATCCTGGTGCAATAAGAATGTCACTATCGGTTTTCAAGGGTTTTGTGTACACAACATCAACCTCAACGAAAGTGAGTTGGTCTTGGTGGCCAGCAACCTTGAAGAAAAGCTCTTCATTAAGTGCAGCAACATTGCTGATTGTAGCATGTATGTCTTGCCCAAATTTGTGTTAGTTAGTAAATGCTATTTATAGCACATGTCTTTAAGCCTTTGAAGCCTTGAAGGGCAACTTGAGAGAGGTCTTGGATGACATTAATGGTGTGAGCATTGGAGACGGGCCAAGCTAGATTTTAAAGTTTCATTAGTGACAACTAGTTCAACATCTGAGTTCCACCATTCACCTACAAGTTGAAAAAACAAATTGAAATTAGAGAATTATGTTAACATAACACGAGATTGAGATTTCTATCAATTTTCTCATTCAAGCATTGTTTACTATTTAGATAGAGCAGATACAACATGTGGAGTACTTAATTGCATTAAATACTACCAACAAGCAATATGGGTTCTAACATTTAATACAATGGAGTCCATATTGTTGACGGTGTGTTTTGTATCGGGCACGTTCCTCACCTCCCATGGCGGTGCCCTACGGATTAACAGCAGCTGGGGCTTGAGGGGTGTGTGCGACACCTCTGATGCCAAAGTTAGTGTTGAGTGCGATGATAAGAAAAAGGAATGAAGGATAAGAAGAATAAGAGAGAGTCCAAAGAGATCCCCATATCTAAGCCTGGTGATAGGCTTATATACTAAATTGTGGTTGTCCCCTCCTTACTATGGCCCAGTTGTTTGCAGGTCGTACTGAACACCATTTTCCTAGAGGGTGACTACCTGTCTCCTCAGTGGCCATGTCGTCGCTTTAAATGCTGGTGTGTCCTTCCTCTCGTCTGCACTTCGCATCAGGGTGGAAGAAGTGCACCCACTATCCAAACTCCTTATCCAAGGCATGGCTCCTGCCATTATTGTCGCTTGTGGTTGTTCACATACCATTAATGCAGTGTGACCACCTGTAAGCAGTGATACATGTAGTCGCTTTGACAGCCTTCTCCTTCCTAACACATACCTCATGGGCTGGGCCTAGGTCTTCTCTTATTATCCATACGGGGTTGAGATGCACACCTCCTAGGAAGGCCCAAGGCTTTCACTCACCCCACCAATGAGAATTTCCCTTCCAGTTACCCTACAAATCCTCATTGCACACGTACGATGGGGATTTTAGTTCATTTTATGTCATAAATGTGATCAAAGTGGCGTGTGTGCAGAACCCAAGAGGTGTGAGTTAGCTAGATTTTCCCACACATGGGTACCAAGCATCTGACGAGTGCAAACTACTCTTGATTGCCTGATTCGTATTTGTAACACGCTTGTACCTTTCTTTGTCGTGTCCAAGGCATTGTGATGGTTCAGTTTTCTCATCACTACGTGCAACAGAGATCTCAGGATCCATCCTTGACGGTTCCTTTCTAGTGGCTCTCGTTCTTCCCATATGCAAGTAGCCCAATCAGCACCAATACTCTAATTAAGCCCTATTTCCCATGTCATTTTTATCTTCTCTCTTATTCATACTTCAAGTTTTCTTCCCTACTTAAGTCTCATTCTAGAGTTTCTATCTCGACTTCATTCTCTGTCAATAGCCCCTAAAAATGCTTCATGCCTCGCCCCAAAGAAACCTAACTAAGTTCAAATCGAATGCCTTTCCGCGAGATCCAAGGGCTCGGTGCCCCCTAAGAATTGTCGGAGTTCGCCATTCTTTGGAGGGCACAGTTGGTCCTCAATGGCTTTTCCCACGGGCCTTCGCTTGCTAAGGGGGACCTACAACGTCCTTGATTCGGTGGTTTTAGTGGTTCTTGGTGCTCCCTCTAGAGCTGTCAATTCTGAGGGTTTTGCTTAGAAAGTGGCCCTTTTCCCTTTGATGTTTATGAATAGGCTATGGTTTCCTTTCTGCTAGCCCATTTGTGACGTTCTGGATTATCTCTGGTTGGCCTCAGCTCTGCTCCATCCGAATGCTTGACTGATCTTTTGGTTTCGTGCTGTGTGATTTATTGCATGGCGTTGGGAGCCGTGAATGAGGAGTATACTAATCTAACTGTGAGTGAATTCTTGTTTACCTATAATGTGTTGCGCCTAGACGAAAACTTGTGCAGTTTTCAAGTACGGGTAAAAAACGTGTCGCCCACCTAGAGTTTCACTTTTCTCATATCAAAGATTGGAACATGTGCTTCTTTTTTGTATCAGGCTCGAGTTTGGAGTTTCCCGATAGCGAAATCATCCATGAGAATTCTCAGTTTGCTATTTAGGGATTTGTTTCAGATGACAAGAAAATTTCTATCACTTTGTCCAAGCGGGAGGAGGCTCGACGGCAGTTGTTAATGCTTGGGTCAAAGATCATCTCAAAGACATTTGGACGAACGTTTTGTTGACTGATGCTAACATTTCTCGCCATGTTCTTACTCCTGATCGCCCTTATCTCTTGGGCTAGCATTTTATGAGGGAGTCCTCTGCACCTCTGGGTCAGAATAGGCCTCCCAACCGTCTAGCAGCCAAAGATAGGGGAGAAGGCCTCGCTTTAAGCATGAAGCTCCCAGTGGTGTTCCCAAGGTTGGCTCTAGTCGAGTTTGGGTTGAGAGGGTGTCTTCCCACCATATAGGTCTTGAACAATCCTCGAAGGCTTTTAGTAGTGAGACTAAGTTTAAGGGGACATTGATCCTTGCCGTAGGGCTTGGCCGATCTATTAAAGTTTCTGTTCGCCCCAAGATAGGGGTCCTTGCGGGTGGCACATCTTTCGCCATTAATGCTGTTGACCAGCTGCTCCCTGGCACTATCACGGATGGCGATCTCAAGTTTTACCTTGCCAAACGACCAGGATTTTGATACGAAACTTAGCCGTGACGAGGTTGATTTTCAGACAGTCTTCTTAAAACCCACCGCGAGGGAGTTTTGTGAATCAGTTGTGCTGTTTGAGGATGTCCTAGAGATGGTTAGCTCTCTGGTTTGAGAGTCCTAAGTTGAGGTGGAAGTTCCACAGGCAGTGACTTCTACCGTAGTGGTGGAGGATTTAGTTCATCGGGGTGAGGGTAATAGCCCAGGTGACCCATCGTTGATAGAACTTAGTGATGATAGGGTTTCCATCCCCTCTCAGCCTTTTAGCCAAACTTCTAAGCCGGAGATTTTTTTATTTTCCATTTTGGAGGAGTTGATGTCTAGCATTCCTCTTGCAAGCAGTGTCAAGGTCCGGATAGTAGACAGAATTGTTGTGGCTGATCAAATACCTTGTTCAGGCGTAAAGGTGTGACTGCGCAGTAGTCGCCTGCCACCCAGCATTCCATTCTTGAGTTGGAGGTTGTGCAGGGGTCACAGAAGCCTCCTGTTGGGGGGGAGCCCTTACGACGGGATACATTGGGTTTGGGGGACCCGCGTTGGAGATGGAGGCCATCATGGATGTGTCTCTGGGGACCTCAAGCCCCCCGAGGAGTGGCTTAATTGGAGTTGGTCCCACTAACTCCTTTACCTAACCTTCCATCGAACCTCTTTGGCAATTGGGAGGCGTTACGCCTTCTTTATCAACTGGTGGAAGTGATCATGGGATGACCATGCCAGGCTTCCACAGGGCAAAGGCTGAGGCCATCAAGCGAAAAGTTGATAAATTAAGGAGCTTTTTCTCATAGGTAATGCAATCCTTCCTCCTCTTGCCATCTTGCTTGTTTCTCTCCTTTCTCACATCTTTTATGTCTCAGGGAGCCAACAAACTGGGTGCCATGATTGTCGAGGAAAGGGGAGAACTCGAGGAGGAAGCTTGGGCTCTTTGATCCTTTGCAATTCTTGCTCGCCTTGAGGTTAGGAAGGCGAATCTGGGAGGAAAAGGAAGCAGTCTATGAAAGGGAGGCCATGGTGGAGAATATCGTGGAGCTATAGGCCAGCCGCCAGTGCCAAAGTGGGTGCTAACGAATCTTCATCAAGACATCGCAGTTCTTAAGGATGACTTGCTCAAGGCTGGGGAAGTTGCCTGCCAGAGCCATTTAAAGGCCAAGATCCTTGAAGATGAGCGGGATTGGTTTATGGAATTCAGGCGAAACGGGAGTTGGAGCTGGAGGAATCAAGATTGTCATGCGACACCCTCAGCGATGAGAACAAGAAACTGGTCAAGAAACAAACCTCAAACTTGAGGTCATATAATTGGATGTAGATTAAGTATATGAAGCTGACCAAGTCTGTGACGCACTAGATGGAGATTGTAAAAAGGCGGGATGCTCACATTCGCTTCTTTGAGTTTGAGTTGACTTTGGCCCGTGACGCAAATCCGATCCCACCACTTGTAGATTCAAGTTCAGAAATCCAGTTGGGAAGCTACCTGCGCATCCTTGAAAGATATGGTGGAGATATTGAATGCCAAAGAAGTTTGTAACATGGCTTGGGGTTATGCTTACAAAGAGGGGCACGATCAATTGAGAGACTATTTGTTGCAGAATCTTGGGACCAACCTAAGGACCCTTGACCTAGCATCCCTCCCACCTGATCAACGAGCCCTCAGTTTTGCCAAGTCCCTGGGAAAAGACATGATGCACTATTTTTGGTGACAAGCCCCCTCGCCCTTGAATGTTTTTATCATATTTATCTTGGATCTCTTGTACACTTTCGCTTTTGCATGGAATGTTATTGACCTTGTTCATTGTTTGCCCTTCATTTCTTTTGGTGTCTTGTATCTAACTCTAGGTGCCTTGTCGTTGTCTCCGCAATGGGTCTAGGAACTGGCCTTCGCTTATATGCGGGTGGGGGGGATCAAGTCCCTTGACTTGATCTCGACTTCTGCATTGCAGCAAGTCAAGGGACTTTGATCCTGACTTCTGCATTGTGGAGAATTAAGGGACTTGACTTGGTCTAGGCGAGGGTCGTGGAGTCAAGTCAAGGACTTGAACCCGACTTCTACATCGTGGCGATCACAGCAACTCAACTTCGTTGGCGTGAGGGTCAGTAAGTCAAGTCAAGGGACTTGATCCTGATCCTTACATCGCAGCGAGTCCAACAACTTGAGTTGTGTGAGGGTTGGGGAGTCTAGCCAAGGGACTTGATCCCAACTTTTGCATCGTGGCGAGTCAAGGCACTCAGTTGCGCGAGGGTCAGGGAGTCAAGCCAAGGGTCTTGGTCCTGACTTTTGCCTCGTAGTGAGTCAAAGGACTCGAGTTCATTTGCGTGAGGGTCAGGGAGTCAAGTAAAGGGACTTGATTTCGACTTCTGCATCGCGACGAGCCAAGGCACTCGACTTCAGTGGCACGAGGGTCGGGGAATCAAGTCAAGGGACTTTATCTCGACTTTTGCATTGTAGGAGGCCCGGGGAAGAGTATTTGAATTTTATTTGCAATTTTGTGCACCAATCACAGTAGTGGCGAGAATCGAATTGTTGTTCGTTGTCCAAGATAAGTCTCAATGGGATGCCAAACAAGCAAACTACAGATTTCCATAGGAACCTTGTGATAGCACTTGCGGTTATAGTTGCTAGGGCTTTCACTTCTACCCACTTAATGAAATAATCTATAGTAACGACTACAAACTCCACTCATCCTTTACTTGCGGGTAGGGGGCTGACTAAGTCCACTCCCCACTATGCGAATGGCTGTGGCAACATGATTGATTTTAGTTCTTCTAGTGGGTAGTGAGGTGCTAGTGCATGCATTTGACATTTTGGGAATTTCCTAATGAAGTCCTTGGCGTCTTTGAGATAGTGGGGCCAATAGTACCGGTCCTCATCACCTTTCCTACCAAAACTTTTCCTCCAGAGTGGTTCCCAGAGACTCCCTCATATATCTCAACTACTATATACAAGGTCTCTTCTAACGAGATATATTAGAGGAGAGGTTTCGAGGAACACTGCTTGTATAGGATTCCACCTACCAGTGTGAACTGTGTTGCCCTATTTTTGACCTTTTGAACTTTCCACTTTTAATCTGGTACTTCGTTGGTGTCAATGTTCTTTATCACATTTGGCCACCGGGCTGCACCATCACCACCTTGACTCCAATGGTAGGAAAGACCACTATTCGTCCTTCTTGCTCGATGCAGCCCGTGCCAATTTGTTAACCCTCTGGTTTTCTTCCCTCAGTATCTGCAAAATGCAGAAGTAACGAAATGAGTCTACGAAGACTTTTTAGGGCTTTCTTGTGTGTGCGACGAGGATATCTTCTAAAAAGTCAATGAACTCTACCACAAAATGGGCCAATGCCTGCCCCTTTACTATCATACGGGGGACGTACTCTACGTCAAACTTACTTAACTTGATGGCCCAATTCATCAAGTGTTCAGAGGTGTCGGGCCTTTGCAGCACCTTCTTTAGGGGCGTGTGTTAGTACTTTTATTGGGTAAGCTTGGAAGTATAGTCTCAATCGTTGCGCCACGATCACCAATGCGAAGGCCATCATGTCAATCTAGGGATATTGGCTTCTACTTCTCAAAATGTCCAGTTGGTATAATATATAGGCTTCTAGCATTCTTCTTTATCTCGAACCAAGACTACCGAAACGGCATGAGGAGACATTGATAGGTGCACCGTCAGGTCGTCTCCTACCTCTGCCTGACCGAGAAGTGGGTGATGAACCAAATATTCCTCCAGCCGTTTGAATGCCTGATCGCAATCGGGGTTCCAATCTTGAGCTTTCCACAGGACTTTGAAGAACGACAAGCACTTTTCTATTGATCGAGAAATGAATCGATGGAGGGTGACCATCCACCCCGCCAGCTTCTGGTCATCGCTAATACTTCGCAAAGGGTGCATTCAGTATGGCTTCAATCTTCTCTGGGCTGGTTTCAATTGCACGCTCGGAGATCATAAAACCCAGGAACTTGCCTGATTCTAGGGGTGATACCTACATGTGCGGGGCGGGTGGGAACCTTTTCTGCACCCCGCTCTGCACCATGCAGGGGTGGGGATTTCAACCCCAACCCCGGGAGGCGGGGGTGGGGTTGAAAACCTCATCCACCCTACCCCTCGTACCATGCAGACCCATTAGGTTTAAAACTATTTTTTGGATCCAAAAATATTATTTGATTTAAATTATAAATTAAAATTTATAATACAAAAAGAATTTAAAGTCGTTAGAGTTTTATTTTGGATTGGCCTTCTTGGCCAACTTTTATATACGAAACCAAGCCAATGTAATAGTCATACTTAAGCAATGTGGGAGATTAGTAAGGTCAGTCGATCCTTGACCTTTCCCAATAGTTGACTCGTCACAAGGGAGCGAGTAGTCTGATAACTTGTCCCATCTCTTGATCCTCAGGTTTTCCAAGACGATCTCGTGAGTTGGAGAATATGTTTCTCCCAATTCCAGTCCAGAAGATTAGTCGATCCCACAAACGACACCACTATTAATGCCTTAATTTGCACAACAAACCAGAAGGAATGAAAGAATCATCTTTGACCCACGATGGTGATTCGAGCTCGGATACGGTGTTCTTCGCGTTCATCCATGAAATAAATAATAAATAAACATATAAAAATAAATAGAGAGAGACATAGAGATTTACATGGTTCAACGTAATGCCTATGTCCACGGGTTGTTTGGAGCAAAATTCACTATGATAATTGATTTTACATATCTCTCATGACTTCATATATCTCTCAATGCAATGGAGAAATTTAAGGTTTCGAAAGGTTGAAGACGGTGCCTCCCTTGAGAGTAGATCCTTTGGAGTCATCGTGCATGGTGGAATCTATTCCTAAAAAAGTTTTCGAGGTTGTCAGATTTGTAGGGATCTCCTATTTATATAGAAGTCTATTTCTTTGGAGTGATTGAGTCTCACTTGTCTTGTAAACCACTTTTCTTTTAGAAGTATGAGTCAATTTTCCTTATCTCTTCTCAACCTTATCTCTTAGCTCGATTTTCAGTTTTATCTCAGAACTAAATTATAGGTTGTTGATTTGATCCCAAACGAGAGAGTTTACTATTTTTTTTTAACCTAAACATTTTCTATGATTCAGAGGGAGTTACATGTATGACAAATTATGTTGTGACTTAAAATGTGCAAATATATATTAGTGAGTGACCTTCTAGTACTAAATATATAGTTGAATTTTTTCAAAGAATAATGAGAGTTGGCTAATTTTTTATATGTTTGGTGCTTTTCGAGTAGTTCTATTCATATGCCTCCTTTCCACATACACCACATGAAACTGCTTACGTGGTTTTTTTTTTTTAATTAAAGCCCTAAATAGTAAATACCCAAATCTGTCTATATGTATGCATTTAAAAAAAAAAAATTCCTCCCCCCACCCCAAGTTCTTCCTCCGCCAACCTTCACGTCCACCACAGTTTGGGACTGCCAACGACAATGATCGACCCACCACATTCAACTCGCATCCACGTTCAGCTCGCGTCCACTTTCAACTCGCACAGATTTTCTCTTTCTTTGTTATTCCTGAAATCTTCTTCTTCTTCTTCTTCTTTTTTCCTTATGCCTAGTAAGTTTCTTGGCCTCCAAATGGTTGGAGGATCTCTCAAAAATTGGTCCTTTTTGTTCGATTCTATGTGGGGCATTTATGGTGGCAATATTTTTTTGTTCTTTTCTTCTTTCCGTTCAAGATCATCCGAGTACTGAACACATATTGTATATATGTACTTTGCAGATTATGTTTGTAGCAATTAACATGAAAAATGTTGGTCAAACAAAAAACACAATAGAAAAAGGATAAAAAAAGATTGATGACTTTGAACCAAAAACTAGGATCATGTTTTGAAGCAATTTAGTTCATAAAATAATTGCAATAGTTTGACATATATAGCAGTTTGTGGATTTGCCAGATAGATCAAGCACTGCTCCCTATCGTTTTCCCACTTTTTTGATTCAATATTTCACCCAAAGCAACTAGAAAAATAAACAAATCTTCGTGATTGTCCTATATATTATGCTATGTTTTAAGTGCTTTGAATATTATCTTTTCTTTTCTCCAGCCTTGGCAACCTTTAAATAAAATGACGCCCATGAGAGATGTGATTATTTTTCGGGTTAACTTTTGCAATTGATTCCTTTTGGTGAGCTTAAAAAGGTATCAAGAGAACAGAAAGTTACTTGCCCAAGCCCAATTCTATTCTTGCATATTTTTCAAATTTAAAGTTTCAATACAATAGAGAAATTTAAAGTTTCAAAAGATTAAAGACGGTGCCTCCCTTGAGAGTAAATCCTTTGGAGTCCTTGTGCATGGTAGAGTCTATGCCTAGAAAAATTGTCAAGCTTGTCAAATTTGTGGGGATCTTCTCTTTATATAGAGGTATACTTTTTGGAGTGATTGAGTCCCACTTGTCTTATAAACCATTTTCCTTTTAGGAGTTTGAGTCAATTTACCTTATCTCTTCTCAACCTTATCTCTAGGCTCAATTTTCAGTTTTATCTCAAGACTAAATTATAGACTATTGATTTGACCCCAAACAGGGAGAGTTTACTATTTTTTTTAACCTAAACATTTTCTATGATTAAGAGGGAGTTACATGTATGACAAATTATGCCATGAATCAAAATGTGCAAATATATATTAGTGAGTGACCTTTCTAGTACTAAATGTATAGTTGAATTTTTTCAATGAATAAGGAGAGTTGGCTAATTTTTCATATGTTATGGTAGTTGGCTTTTTGAGTAGGAATCATGCTACACTCACCGCTCCCAGTGAGCGGGAGCTACAATTAGAGGTTTTTGGTGTATTTTTTCTAACTTTTTTTACATGTATTTTTTTAACATTTTAAATATTTTTTAAAAGAAATATACAACATTATTAAAAAACAATTTCTTAATCACGAAGTAAAATAAAAAATGAAAAAATTAAACTAGTCTCAGCAATAGCTCCCTGTAAGAGCCACCAACAGTGGGACTAGTATTATCCTTTTAGTAGTTCTACTCATCTGGCTTCTTTCCACCTATACCACATGAAACTGCTTTTGTGGTTTTTTTTAATAATTAAACACCCTAAGTAGTAAATACCCAAATTTGTTTGTGCATTTCAATTTTTTTCCCTCCCCCCACCCCCACGTTCTTCCTCCGCCAGCCTTCACGTTCGCCACTGTCTTGGACCGCCGATGAGAACGACCGACCCACCGCATTCAGCTCGCATCCACATTCAGCTTGCGTCCACTTTCAACTCACATAGGTTTTCTCTTTCTTCGTTATTCCTGAAATCTTTCTTTGTTCTTGTTTTTCTTATGCCCAGTAAGTTTCTTGGCCTCCAAATGGTTGGAGGATCTCTAAAAAAATCAGTCCTTTTTGTTCAATTCTATGTGGGGCTCTCATTTATGGTGGCAATATTTTTTTGTTCTTTTCTTCTTTTTGTTCAAGATCATCCAAGTACCGAACACATATTGTATATATGTACTTTGCAGATTATGTTTGTAGCAATTAACATGAAAATTGTTGGTCAAACCAAAAAAAAAACAATAGAAAAATGATGAAAAAATATTGATGGCTTTGAACCAAAAACTAGGATCGTGCTTTGAAACAATTTAATTCATAAAATAATTGCAGTAGTTTGACATATATAGCAGTTTATGGAGTTGCCCTGCAGATCAAGCACTGCTCCCTATCCTTTTCCCACTTTTTTGATTCAATATTTCACCCAAAACAACTAGAAAAATAAACAAATTTTTGTGATTGTCCTATATATTATGCTCTTTTTTAAGTGCTTTGAATATTCTCTTCTCTTTTCTCCGACCTTGGCCACTTTTGAAGAAAATGGCGCCCATGAGAGATGTGATTATTTTTCAGGTTAACTTTTGCAATTCATTCCCTTTTGGTGAGCTTAAAAAGGTATGTAGAGAACAGAAAGTTACTTGCCCAAGCCCAATTCTATTCTTGCAAGTTTTTCGAATAATGGTTAAACTGATTGTAATATCTAATTCGGGGAAAACAATTTTGACACAAACATGAAATGAAACATTAATATTGGGTAAATACTTAAGTTTACAGTGAAGAGAATAGTGACATTAGAACTCTCATATGGAACAAAATTCAAGTCCAAAATTGAATGATCAGAGCTGTATGTAGAATATTAGTTTGAGCTGGGTAACATTTTTTTTTTTTTTTGAGTTGGGTAACAATTTAATTTCCATGCTTTTAGTGTACTCAATTGTGGAATGATTTATAACTTTCTATTTGTAACTTTGTCCTAAAAACTAAGTTGAAATAGCGGGACGGACAAAGAGGAAGATAAAAAGCCACATATGCCTTCTACGTCGATTTCACCGACTCAGGTATGAAACATATTGGTCATTTGAAAATGTCATTATTTGCAATATTTCCATTTAGTTAATGTATTTTTTATTTGCCTATCATAGGGATATTATGGTCCAAGAAACCCGTACTACCCACCATTTATGATGCCTCAAAATGCATATTCAAATCCGTAGACATATATACTTGAGGTAGTCAGGTAGATTCTTTCAAAACGTTTTTAGTTTTTTTTTTTCTTATATGCATTTGGGATGTTTTAACATCGTGCCTAACTACAGCCTCCATCGGTGCCACCTTTTGGACCAGTAATGCCCTACTCTCCATCGAGTAATCCGGAGGAGTCCACACGAGTTCAACATACCTTCCACCCAACAAATACCATCAAGCAATGATAAGATGTGAGGTTGTGGTTGAAAATCATTATTCTATATTTTTATGAATTTCTTGAAGTATTTTGTGAAAATCTGGAGGTTTTCTTTTGAAGGTTGTGGTTGTAAAAAATGTAAAGATTTGTGGGTGTTCTACTTGTATGAAAATCATTATTCTATTTTGATGGCTTTCTTGAAGTGTTTTGTGAAAATCTAGAGGCTATCTTTTGGAGGTTGTGGTTGTAAAGAATGTACAGATTTGTGGCTTCCACAACATGATAAACATCGGCTAGAGAAATCATGATACTTAATGATTGTAATTCTGGAAAAGGATTTGTTGGAAATGATTTCTGAGTGATATAGGATTTTTTATGTACTCTTTGATGCTTTGTTAAACCATGAAAAGTTAAGGTGAGAATTCCTTTTTTTTCATAAGCTTCCTCAAAAGGTCTCTTATTCACCAGAAAGCCCTAAAGTTGTCAATGTTTGTGCCAGGATGCAGCATAGTTACTACCCTTTTATATAGGTTACTTTAAATTGTTGCGTTTGCCTTGTGATGTAATCTTTAAAGTACTTTTGGCATATATTTCTTTGCCGATTCTGATTGTTAAGTGTCAATGATGGACACAACTATGAATATTAATATCAAGGCATATGTGTAATTATGAATTAAAAGGTTGATTCCATATTCTTCTGCTCTTGTTCTTTAGGTTCAGTGGTGCATGGTTCTTAAGGCACAAGAGAAATCTATAGGCTGAGAAGGAGCTGAGATCTTGCCAGTTAGGCTTTAGATTTTTCCTTACATTTAGCATTTCTTGTTTAAGCTTCCCTTGTTTTGACCATGCATGGTGCATCCACGGGATAAGAAAAAGACCATGCATGGTACATACCTCTGTCCTTTCACTAATATTCTTTTAGGATTATACTGACATACGTATTTGAACTTATGATTATGATCATGTTTCTTCTTTCTTTTTTGAGGTCTGAAATCATAGGGAGAAATAGAGAGTGAATTGCAAGAGAAGTAATAAGAGAATTGATCTATAACTATGGTAAGGAAGACTTCTTGTAGAATTTGGTCAGAAGTGTGAATTGCAAGGGGATTTGCTTTTGAAATGTGAAATTTTACCCAAAAATAAATCTTGTGCTTTATTTTCTTCATGCCATCTTCTTTGAGACCAAAAATCCAATCTAATTGATGTATTCAATAATGTCAATCATTGGAAAATAAAACACAATGTCCATGACTGTTTTACCATTGATGACAATTCCTCTCAAAAAGTGTAGTGTTTTTCCTTTCTTCGAGCCGACTTCCAACTTTTATGAAGCTGCAGAAGTAATTAGAAGTGGAATTCAATACTCCATTTAGCCAATCAAGGAAATGGGGGAGAAACTCCTGACAAAATATTGGGCATAGATACATGGTCAGGGACGCAAAAATGTATACATTACTTGAACTTGCTTAATTCTATCAAACCCAACTCACCTCTCTTTCCATTTGTGACAAGAACATGAAATCTGTCATTGCCCTCTTTGGTGCATTCAGATCCTTTTTCTTTTTCTATTTCTTCTTTTTTGTACCATCTTCATCTCCATCTCTAGATTTCTTCTTAGAAGAAGTTTCTTTGGAAGATGAAGTGTCTTTTCTGATTTCCTTTTTCGTAGGCTTATGAAATTTGGCCCTCATTTGATGTGAGTAAACATAGAAAGAAAAGAAAATACTTAGCAACAAAAGAGTAACCAAAGAAAACCTATTAATAATCCCCTTAAAACACTTGCAAATAAAATACAAATACAAATGGTTTACCTCTTTCTCATCTCCACTTTCACTATCATCAGATTTCTCCCCACCAGAGAGTTATGGAAACATGTTGGCTTCTCTTTCCAGACTTGTTGCACTTTCATGGGGATCACAGTGCAAGATAGTTAGAGATGTGAACAAAACACTTAAGGAAAACAAACACGCATGTCATACTACAATTTCCAACAGTTTCGTCGAACCTTTGATTAAATTTTTGAAGGATGCACATGAATTAAATGATGTGAAGGAACAAAGAGATGGAGCAAAGATGCTGTTGGCAATTTTGAGAAATAATAGGTGATAATTCTTTTGCACGGATAGCTTTTTTCTTCTTTCTACATATTATAGCTTCAATTATAATATGCCCTACACCCAAAACGACACTTGGAAGCCTTTGCAAAAAACTGGTAAGATTGGAGAACTTCCAAAATAGTATGCAAATGTTGTAAATGTTCTTGCAAAGACTTACTGTAAATTAAAATATCATCAAAGAAAACCAACACAAACTTTCTTAAATAAGGTCAGAACACCTCATCCATCAACACTTGAAAGATTGATGGCGCATTGGTAAGGTCAAAAGGCATTACCAAAAACTCGTAATGACCCTCATGGGTCCTAAAAGCAGTCAGGGAATGTTCTCAGGGTTCATCCTACTTTGATGGTACCCTGAGCGGAGGTCCAACTTAATAAACACTTGAGCACCATGAAGCTAATCCAATAATTCATCAATGTTGGGTATCGAAAATTGGTCATTCACCGTGTCTTTATTAAGAGCACAATAATCCACACACATATGCCATACCCCATCAGCTTTTCTTACCAATAAAACTAGAGAAGAGTAAGGACTTTGGCTGCTTCTAATAATTACACTCTTTAAAATTTCTGTTATCAACCTTTCAATTTCCTCTTTCTGATAATAAGGGTACCTATAAGGCCTTACACAAGTAGGTTTAGATCCAAGTTGCAACAATATCTTATGATCATGACTCCTAGGTGGGGACAGTCCACTTGGCTCATTAAAAACTCCCTTAAACTTATCAATAATACCCTACACACCTTCTGGAACAGGTTCTTGAGCCTCCTTGTGACCCCCTTTTAAATACTAGAGCCAAATGCCCTTGGCAGAATTTTTCTTCAACCCTTGTACATATTCATCATCTTTCCACCATTCTGCTTGGTAACTGGATTCCTCTCAATGTAAAAGCCTCATTTTCAACATTAAAAGACATAATCAAATCTATAAAGTTCCACACTACTGTTCTTAACCAGTCTATACCTAGCACTATGTCACAGCCTCCTAGAATCAACAAATACAAATCTGAAGTAGTATGCAAACTTTGTAATAGGAGTGGGACAACCCTACATAAACCAAGGTAAGGAATATTGGCTCCATTAGCCAATTGAACTGACAGTTGGCTTTCCTCCACTGGCAGTCGAGCTTTTCTTGCTACATTTGAATCATGAAACTATGTGTACTCCCCGTGTCAATGAGGATTATCATACTGGTTTTATTGATGATCCCTGTTAATCTCATAGTCTTAGGGGCCAATGTCCCTGCCACAGCATGCAATGAGATGTCTAGCAACTCCTCTTTTTCCTCATCTCCTTCTTTCCCCCCTACTGGTTGAATTATGGCTAAAGACCCTCTAGTTTCTTCTTCTGCTACTTCATCCTCTTCCATTCCTTCCATTAAAAAGAGTTTGGGTCGGTTACATCTATAACCCAAATGGAACTTTTCATCACAATAATAACAAAGTCCATTTTTCCTTCTTTCTTGCATTTGAGCAGGTGATATTCTTTTAATGGGTAATGCTAGTTTTCTGTTGGAATCAGAGAATCTGTTAAGGTTTTTTTGGTAGTTTTGATTGGGTCCGGTAGTGGAGATGGAAATATTAGGATAGGTGGGGGTGCTGGTAATTTGGGAACTTGATTTGGAGTTGGCTAAGTAGAGTAATTTCGGGTGCTAAGGCCTTGGGTTCTCCTTATAACTTCCTCTTCTTGTAATCTGACTAGATCAAAAGCAGCAGATAATGTGGGAGGTTTAAACATTGTTACTGTAACTCTAAGATCATCTCTCAACCCACTTAAGAAGATACTTATCCAAAACTCCTCTATTATCCCCTTTATTTGATTAGACAGTTCTTCAAACTCAGTTTTGTAGTCTTCTACTATGCTGGTTTGCCTTAACTTAGTGAATTATCCCACAGGATCCTCATATGCTGAGGGTCCAAACCTTACCCTTAGGGCTATGACAAACTCATCTCAAGTGTGAATTTGGCTCGACTCCATGAGTCAACAATACCATGAGAGAGCTTTACCTTCATGTGAAATAAGGCTATTTGAAGCCTTTGGTCATTTGGGGTATCATAATATGAAAAAAACTGGTTTGCCTTTAGAACCCACTCAGCTAGTTCAGCCCCATCAAACCTTGGAAATTCTAATATAAGAGATCTGGCATATATACCCATATTCCCCTCAAATAAAGGATTGGTACTAACCTTTGTTTGTTGATTAGAAGATCCTTCACCCAAATTGCGGTTCCCTGCCATCACCGCTAGTTGCTCATAACTAGAAGCCAAGTTATTTAATTGTTGCAGCATAGTTTCTAATACGTCTTTCTGTTTCTCTTGTTCTTCTCGTAGGTATACATTCTCCCACTTCAATGATGCGATAGCTTCAATGATTTAGGCTTGTCTGGTTCCCTCTGCTATGTCACAGGAACGCAACTCTGAGACCACTGTTAAGTGTTCTCAAAGTAATATTTGTAAGAACTCACAACTCTGGAAATTCAAGGGGTTAGAATATTTCCATACTCTCGTTTTATAAAATAGATTGAAAGTTACCTTCATTGCTGTTGTTGAATTTAAATACAGGGACTCAAAAAGAAATTAATTGACTCGTACCCCACTACAAGTTGTGAACCACACTGACCCTAATGACCCAAAACAACTACCGACATATTAATAGACGTGTCCCATCAAAAAAAAAAAAACATATTAATAGACGTGGCCCAACATGACTTCAAACAAAATAACCAACTAATTGACTAAGTCTCGGAATAACCGAACCCAGCCCATGACCTAGTGCAAAAATAGAATTGTACCCCTCACAATACAAATAATGACCCTTAATATATATATATATATATAACTTCAGAAACCCTAGTTTGCCTTCAGACCTAATCTACCTTCAGATCAACCCTACAATCACGCGGCACCTAACATAGAGGGAGGAAGAGTCATAGACGAAGCCCGCGAGGGGGGGGGGGATTTGGTGAGGGGAGAGAAGGGGAGGAGAGGGATTCAGATTCAAAAGGGAGGGAGAGGCATTCGATTTCGATTGGTAAACTGGATTTAAGTTAGACTAGGTTTGCCACATCACATTCGTGTGGTGTGTGATCTGCAAACCAGATTAGGAGTATAATTTCTCATTTGTAAATAATCTTGGATATTGCCAGGATCTGTTTTTGTGTCATCCGTAATCAAATAATGCTACTTTGTTCCTTTATTTTGTTCCTTCATTTTATTGTTAATGTATTTAATTTTTTTCTTTTATTAATTAAGGAAGTGACTATTAGTGTATCGGTATTTTTTTATTTTTTAAAAAATTTTTAAAAGTTTAAAAAAATATGAAAAAAATTAAAAATGTGAGTTTTGTCTAGGAGGTACGTCGAGCGGTCACTGCTGAGCGGCACCCTAGCAGCACTCTTCTTAATCACCAAGTACATTGAATCTTTTGTGTCTCTCTTTCTCTCTTGAAACCTGGCTACGTTTGGATATTGAGATGAATTAAGTTGAGTTGTAAATAGTAGTATTTTGTAGGTCTAATTTAGATGAGTTTAATTTTTTTATATTGAAATGAGTTTAACTTTTTAGGTTAAAATATATAAAGTAAGTTAAAATAAATTTAACTTTTTTATAAAAAATTAAAAAAATAATAGATCTCATCAATAATTAATTTACAATAAATTGAGTTAATTCAATAACCAATAACAACTGTAAACTTATCGTGACATATGGTGTGAAATAATGTGAACTATTTTTGGAGCTTGCCAATTGGCAAGACGGAGATTGATGGAGAGGGACGAGCACTAGTGGCTGTCTTTTTCCACATCCCATTTTGTCCAATGGTCCTTTTTTTAATAGTCGAAGACACTTCACGGTCCAGACTACGAATAATGCATTGAAGTCCAACTGAATACAAGTTCCACCCCTTTTCTTTTTGTCATTTGGTCCAAGAATTCAACGTACGTAAGCGGGCATTTTTCTTCTTTCCACACTCGCCCACGCAAGCTCGTAGAGTCCCTTCAAATATGTTTGCTCACACTGAAGAAATGATCTGTTTACCATCAAACATGTTTACATAGTAACTATGTAATTTCGTAAATTAGTATTTATGACAAGTTATTTTCGATCAAAATAACGTGATAATAATACACTCATTTTGGTAAGAGATTATCATTTTCTTAATAAATAACTTATCACAAATAAGCATTTTTTAATATAGAAATAGCATATACACTTAAGAATAATAACTTGAAATAATTCCAAATTTAATCGCATACAAATTTATTCTAAATGGTACACAATTATGTAAAATTTCAACGTCGAATAAAAAAATTAGTATTTTTAATAAAATGACACTACCATATTAATTAATTGCAAAATTATTGTAAAATAGTTGTATAAATATATTTATTCATTTAAATTATATACGAGTAATACTAGATACAATCTTAAAGTGTGTAAGGTTCTCCCAATTCTTTTGAAAAAAGTAAAATTCACTATGAAAAAAATAATTTTTTTCATGTAAGTTTCATATTTACCTATTTTTTTAAAGATGGAGAATCAGACTTGCATATCTTAAAACTATAAATATCATTTCTTATTACATAATTATTTAATGTAATGTATCGATCTTCGCCAAAATTGTTGGACCTAACGTCCCGGAGATAAAATCATATATTATAAATGAGAAACATCGTACTTATTCTTTAGGAATGTACAAGTTTAATAAATAAATATATAAATATATATTTAAATGAGTAGTGTTAGCTTGCCACCCAGTTTTGACCTCTGTGCTTGTCCGCTAGCACAAATTTTCCTTCTTTTTTTCTTTTTTATTTTATATTTTTTAATATATTTAAATATTTTTTAAAAGTAAAAAAAAAATATATAAACACATTAAAAGTCATTTTCTTAATTATTAAGTAAAGAAAAAAAATTTTAAAAAATAAATATACGAGCAGTCAAAATGAAGAGTAAACTCAACGGTATAGTAGTATTTTTCTATTTAAATATACGATGGAGAGCAATTAAATATAGCAAAAGAAGCTGTCCATGTTGAGTTTTGTCCTTTTAGGAGCGGGGGATTTATAAAAGCATATATACAGCTAAGGATGGGAGGGACCCCTGAACTCAACGTCCTTGTTGTCCATTCATTGCAACCCCATCCTCCCCAATTCTTCCATTGAAGGAACTTATTACTTCTTAGGATTGAAACTGCTTGAGAAGCCTTACTTTTCATTGGAATTCTCACTCACAAACTTCACTATGTCCAGTGTGTTCCTCCATCGTTATACATAAATAAGGTAAGAATTATATTCATCCATTCAATGATATGAAGCATATATAATATATGGAAATAGTCATTGATTTAATGGTGGCAAGAGCTTTGGACCCCAAAAAAGAATAGAAAATAGCAGTTAATGTTGACTCGCCCTATCTTTATTTTCTAATCAGAGAAAAATGATGTGTTGATGACAATCAGATTTCGGCTACTTTTACTGAAGTGGGAAATTTTTTTTGGCATTCCATATTCTTGTTCACACTCGGCAGTCACTGCACACCAAACTCTCTTGAGTTCTAGTTACGTTTCAATATCTCTCATTATTATCATAGAAATGTCAAAGGGCTCAAAAGTAACATGCTCTTTCTAATGGTATATACTAGTCTGCTGGATCAGAGCACTATTGTAAAGTCATCTTTGATTGGCTTGGTGATATTCTGCATTTATTGCTATCCCCAAGGTCAAAGATTCCAAGGACGGTAGCCAGAGGAAATAAGAACCAAGTATCATAGATTATAGATATACTTTGTTCATGACTCCATATACATCACCTGGCTTTGACTGTCATCCTGAATTGTAGTGTTTTTGGTGTGTTAAGTTTCTGGGCACTCTCTCTCTCTCTCTCTCTCTACAGCACTTGTTCTGCTCTTAGTCTTGGGGCATCTACTGCTCTTCTGGATAAATGTAATGAACTGTGAAGTCCCAGGTTTGGTTCCCCCTTATCCTAGTATGTTCTTGTCTGTGTGAGTACTGTATGTGCTTCATTGTTGAACTTCTGCTCCTAAATTCAAGAAAAAGTAAATGAATAATCTTTGTTTCCATGTTGGATAATTTCGTCAATAATTTCCAATAGCATCTTTGGAGTGTACAAGCTGATCCTGAATCCTGGTATGCGAGTGGTTGATATAACATGTTCAGAGAAAAAAAGAAAGAAGGAAATAAGTTGTTGAGAAATAACTGGCTAAAACCACGTATACTTCAAGGTTTTGGGTGAAGCTGATGTCCTAAGACATTCATATTCCTAGGATTTTTATCTGCCTAACATCATCTATGTTTCATCTATTGCCTCTGTATATTCTTAATCTTTGTGATTAGCCTCACATTATTGCATAGTTTGTGAAAAGGGTTTCTTGGTAAATTTCTGGAATCCAACTAAGCCAAGAAAAGTCAGAATTAAAATTCTTAAAAAGCTTCAAACTTCCTTTCCTTCTAAGCAGAATTGTGCCTATGCATCAGAGTGCAATGGTTAAGCAGAAAATTTTGTTGAAGTGAACCTAATAAGCCACAAAAGCTGTACAACTTATCATTTTTGTGAAGAAAATTAATGCATTTCATGGTTGTTGTTTAGTGCACTTCTAGCTCAAATCCAAGGTCTGCGTTGATCAGTTTTTACCAAATCCCTTGGAAAGAACAAGCAAACACAAGAAAGTTCTCAAAAATCATGGCAGAAGATGATGATAAATATACTAAAGATGGGACAGTAGATCACCTTGGAAATCCGGCTGAAAGAAGTAAAACTGGAACCTGGAAGGCCTGCCCCTACATTCTAGGTAATCCATCTCCTAACACAACTAGTGGGAACTCATGATGGAAATAAGATGTTCATCAATTTCAGCTTTCATCAACAGGAAATGAATGTTGTGAACGATTGGCATACTATGGGATGAGCTCCAACCTTGTGCTTTATTTTAAGAAGCAACTCCATCAGCACAATGCTACTGCCGCTAGGAACAACTTGAATTGGGGCGGAACATGCTATATCACCCCTTTGATTGGGGCATTTCTTGCCGATGCCTATCTTGGAAGATATCGGACTATCGCCTATTTCTCCATTATCTACGTTATTGTAAGTTTGGTTCACATGAAAGTCTTAAGCACAGTAGTTCATGCAGCCGAGAGTCAAACTGGTGGAGCACATTCTCTGTTTAACACTCCATCATGGGGAATCTGAAATTAGGAATGATTTTGCTTCTGGTAGCATTTGACAGACAACTTCGTAATAAGAATATTAAGAATTTATGAAGAAGCACATACAAATGGCCAATTAAAAAGGAAATCAGATAGATTTGTTCTTCCTGCATTACACTTCTAAACACAATTCTGTCATAGAGTTTTTAATATCAGGAACACTACGCCTACTTTCATCTATAGCATTCGTCTACTTTCATTTATGTGATATTTTTGAAGCAAAATTTTTGCTCCTTTTGAGCCATGTCATCCATGATTTGGGTGACTAGTAATACATAATTCAGATTCCCCACATGTTTGACCTCGGTTTCCAGAAAAGCTCATCTATGAGTTGCATGTTCTTGCTCATCAAGTGATGAAATCTGTTTGTAATTTACCCAGGGAATGACGCTTTTGACACTTTCAGCATCAGTCCCTGGGCTAAAGCCAACATGTTATGGAAAAGATAATTGTCATGCAACAGATGCACAAACTGCAGTGTGTTTTGTGGCACTTTACCTGATTGCACTGGGCACTGGTGGGATTAAGCCTTGTGTCTCGTCTTATGGAGCTGATCAATTTGATGATAATGATGAGGTTGAGAAGAAAAGTAAAGGTTCTTTCTTCAATTGGTTCTATTTTTCGATCAATATCGGTGCTCTCATTGCTTCTTCTGTGCTGGTCTATATACAAGACCATGTGGGTTGGGGATGGGGCTTTGGCATCCCAGCAGTGGCAATGGCAATCGCTGTATTGAGTTTCTTTTCAGGTACTCGATTGTATCGGAACCAGAAACCTGGTGGTAGCCCTCTGACACGCATCTGTCAGGTGGTGGTGGCATCGTTGAGAAAACGCAAAGTTGAGGTACCTGCTGACAAGTCCCTCTTGTATGAGACTGCAGATGCAGAATCAACTATCACAGGAAGCCGCAAGCTTGATCACACAAAAGATCTCAGGTTAGTTTCTACTTGTCAATGAGAGCTAATAAGAAAGGGATAAAGGAATTAGTTCTCTGCACTTTCATGGCCTGTAGAAAGACCTCTAGTCCACCTCGATCAGCAAAACTTGGGAGCAAAATCTGCTTGTCCCTTTAGTTTAACAGGATTTTAATCTTAATTCATTAGCCGAATCAAGCAACATCTCTTAATGAATATCCCGGAGCTTTTAATTATATCTTCAAGAAAGAAAGCTGATAGCATAAGAATCCCAATTTCAATATCTATTATGTAATCATTTGATGGTTCAAAGTCACAATAGCATCCCATAAAATTAGAAATGATATGTTAGGATTTCATATCCATAAATTTTACTAAGTTACCCACATTACAACCTGAATCCTTGAAAAAAATAAAACTATATATAATAGCCCACGATGCTTTTGGACAAATGTAAGAAACAGTCTTTTTTCTTTAGTTGGGTGGATTCAGTTCTGATCATTTTTGCAGCTTTCCCTGAATTCTAGTCTATATCCTTGTCCAATGTTGTATTCTTCAGTTTCTTTGACAAAGCGGCAGTTGAGGTACAAAAAGATCACATAAAAGACTCACCAAATCCATGGGCACTTTGCACAGTAACTCAAGTTGAGGAGCTGAAAGCTATTATACGGCTGCTGCCGATATGGGCCACAGGTATCATGTTCTCCACTGTCTACAGTCAAATGAGCTCCTTATTCGTGTTGCAAGGTGAGACCCTGGATCCTCATGTTGGCTCCTCAAGCTTCGAAATCCCATCTGCATCTCTGTCAATCTTCGACACCCTTAGTGTCATTTTTTGGGTCCCAATCTATGATCGAATTATTATCCCATTAGCTAGGAAATACACTGGTCACAAAACTGGCCTAACTCAGCTCCAGAGAATGGGCATTGGCCTCTTCATATCCATCTTCTCCATGATATGTGCAGCAGTTTTGGAGCTTGTTCGGCTTCAAATGGTTAGAAGACACGACTACTACGAACTTAAGTACATCCCCATGTCCATATTTTGGCAAGTTCCTCAGTATTTCCTCATAGGTTGTGCAGAAGTTTTCACCTTCATTGGACAGTTGGAATTTTTTTACGAACAAGCACCTGATGCCATGAGGAGCCTGTCCTCTGCTCTCTCATTGACCACTGTGGCTCTGGGGAGTTACTTGAGTTCTCTGCTTGTAACCATTGTTACCACAGTGAGTACTAAAAACGGAAAGCGTGGATGGATACCAGATAATTTGAATTATGGTCATCTCCAATACTTCTTTTGGCTCTTGGCTGTGCTGAGTGTGCTGAACTTGATAGCTTTTATCTTCATTTCAAAATGGTACACATACAAAAGGACAACAGGAACTCTCCAGTGATCGGATACTCTGGTTGTCGAAACAGTTGTATATACAATCAGTTTTACGAGTGTGCGCACTCCTCTGTAGTTGCTGCAGCCTGTGCACCTTGGCTTGTATGTGAAGCATGCATGGCTTGAACAATAAGTATCATCTCCTTATGCATGCAACACAGTTGGAAGTATGTTCAAGCATAACAGTCTTATGTTTTCTTTCATTAGAAAATGCAAAAATGAAGCGAATAGATTAAGCAAATGTTTCTCGCTTCATAAATCAATGTACCACAATAACTATATCTGAACATTACTGCAGCCTCAATGATTGTCAGCATTTTCTCTTAAGCTTCTAACCAACATGCTTCCCTTGATGACAAAGCACTTCAAATTACAGGCAACGAGTAGCTCTTTTCTTGCTATGCCTTTTGAGCAAGTTGCTCAGATATTATAGAAAGACTTGAGCATTAGTTTCATCAGAGCCATCTCTAAAATTTTTAACTCTCTAAAATTTAGTTAAAAGTACATATTTTGCATAATACCAAAACCATTCAAGATATAACCCCACATTGGATTAGCCAAAATAATAATATAATATTATTTTTTTTAATAATAATATTTTTTATTTTCATATTTTGCAACTACACTAATGATATGTTAATTAATATTTTAATAAATTAATAACCCAATATTTTATCTAGCATCTCAATGTGAAAGGCCCAACCGAGTATGGCGAGTAGCAAGAAAATGAGCAATGCCCCAATGTGTAGTTGGTGCATATTTTTAGAATAAATTAATTCTCTTGAAGATGAACAGTATATTTCTAAATTTGAAGAAAACTTTGGTAATACTGTAGCTTATATGTAGAGCTTCTTTATTTTAACCACTCTAATGCAAAACCATTTTATTGATATTTAGCCAAACTTAAGAGCATTCACATCCCATTCCTCATAAAATTCCTTATAATTTAGCTAAAAAGTATATTCCCTAAAATTTTTTCCTAAATTTTACTCATCTTTCAAAAACCTCCTATATCTCATTCTCTATCTTTTCTCTATTCTATTAAAATAACATTTCTTTATTATTTCTTTATTACATTTTTCTCTCACCTCCCTTTATAAACTTAATTACAAATAATTTTATAAACTTAAAATAATAGTTTGGGGACAAACAGTAGATCTCCATATTTAGAGACTCACTGTAGCAACCCCATCTCTTAACCACAAAATGGAGAATGGGATGGATGTGATTTGGGATGAAATCCCTAAATATTTTCTCAAATTATGAGAAATCCGATACTTTGGGACACCGGATGGGATGCTCTAAAGATGCACTGGCATTTTATGAGGACTGTAAGACCCAATTAGATTAGTCTGATCAGCAAGCACGTGAGCAGAAACCCAAAAGATAAACCTCTTGGACCTTGGCTACTTCCATTTCGACCCCCCAACCCTCCCAAGGTTTCAGTCAGTTTCAACATCTAAGTTTGAATAAAAGTTGAATAAAATATTATTTTTTAATATTATTATTATTTTAAAATTTAAAAAAATTAAATTATTTATTATATTTTACATAAAAATTTTAAAAAAATTATATTAATGAGATGAGATCAAACCATTATACAAACTAAGCACTCAACATTAATACAGGAATTACCTTGATCTCTGGTGGAACAGCAAGTCTGCAATGCGTTTCCGAACTTTGCCTCCCAACTGTTCGACCGAACGTCACAATCAAATATTGTTTCCTTGTCTCGCCAGTTTTGTTTCTTTCTTTATTCTCTATCCCCACTTTCCCAAGGAAAATTGAGTTCAAGAAGATGGCCAATGACATTCGACATTACTGAAAATGGAGAAATTTAAGCCTGGATCTTAAAGAATTCTGATTTCTAACCTTCCTCCAATCATCTCATTTCTTTTGCTGGATATGCTAAGTTACATTGTCATATCAGTTCTCAATATCATCAACACTAACAGAAACCAAAGTTTTCAGCGTTTTAACTCCGAGAAAAAGATAGCAATGTAATGGGCTTTTATTCCATGAACAAGAACAAACACGTTTATGTCTTTTTACAATAAGTTAATGTCTTTCAAGAGCAGATGAATGCACTTTTACAAGAAGGTCCTGGCTTTTGAATGCGTGTTCCTTAGCTTACCCCTTCCAGATTTACTTCTCCTATAGCTCCTCAATGGTGTCAAATAGAACCTCAACAGGCCGTTATCAAGGTTGTTTGGCGAATATCTTGCGGTCCTGTTCTGCTGCAATCCCGCCTCTCTGTAGGAGTTCCTACAGCTAACGGTATAGCTGCGGATAGGCTTCTGGCTCACAGATACATTTGCTTCTGCAATGGCCACCCGCCTCAGCTTCTGCCAAGACTCCCCAAATGCCTGATCAGACATATTTCCTTCATCGTAATTTTCTTCTTCATTACCACATTTAGGTTGGCTTCGCCTCTGCCTCTGTATCAATCCGAAAATATTCGGTATTTTGGGCCACTTCCTCAACTTCTTCAAACCCTTCTTACTAATCCCACCTGCCACAGACGCAGCAGCATCTTTCGGAACAGACTCGATGCTCCCCAAATCATCATTTTTCGCACATTTCGGGTTTCCATTCCTCGCATCAGTTTCCCCTGCAATGCCCAACTTCGCCCCGTAGAAGAAATCCGTACTCTCTGGAGACTCTTTCGCATTTGCATTGGATACTAATTTCAGGTCATCAAACTCTGATACCATCCCTTTCCTATGCGTATTAGCACGATCAAAGCTCCTCCACCTCTGCGAACACGGAGTTTCTGAATAGTAATCCTTCGTCTGAGCTGAACCACCGGGACTCATCTGCGCTTCCTCATTCCCCAAATTCATCCTCTCTTCCAAGGCTACCATTGGTGTAAGCCTTGGATACGCCTTTCCTATCAAACACCCGTCCCAAGAAGCCCTCGGCTCATCGAACGAATACCGCTCCACATCGACCGATAACCTCGGGTCCGTATCGCAAGATCTCCTCCCCACTCCGTACTCGCCAATCTCTGATTGGGTCTCCCTCCACCGCCTCCCGCTCCGCTTCTCAACCTCCACAAAACTACGACTACTAACAGCATTGTGCTTCTTAATCTTCTGCTTTTGCCTCCGTTTCCTCAATTTCTTGCTGAACATTGAAGCAGCCTCCCAGAAACTCCCGGCAATATCCTTGAAATCCCTTACTCCACTCTTCTTGCTCCGCCATTCGAGATCTATTAACTCTTTCATCGTCTTAAGCTCCATCCCTTCCTGCACAATGTCATTCTCTAGTCCATTGCCGATATCAGCAAGAACCTTCTCCTTAGCCCTAATTTCTCCTCCACAATCATTCACATTTTCGTCCTCCTCACTCAGTCCAAATCCGAGGTCCCCTAATCCCACCTCAAACCTCCCAATCAGGGCCTTGCGCTCATCATCAAGATTGAAAAGGTCCCACAGCGTGCTCCGAGCCCTAACTTCACAGGACCTCCGGCTCGGCAGCTCGAATGCCACCGCGACGACGGAAGAGTCCTTGGCGGAGAAAGATTTGCTGCGGCGGAGCACAGCGGAGGTGGGGATCTCCTGGCGCGGGGCGGGGTGGATGGAAGCGAAGCGCTCGCGGAGGCATGAGGCGCAGAAGCCGGTGAAGGGTCTGCTGGGGTGGCGGTGGCAGCTGGAGAGGCGGCTTCTGGGTTGGGAAGTCATGGCCGGGGGAGTAGAGCGGTGGGGAGTGGGTGCATTGCATATATATATATATATATATAGAGAGAGAGAGAGAGAGAGAGAGAGAGAGAGAGAGAGAGAGAAAGAGAGAGAGGAACTGAAAGGGACTAGTGAATCGGGGGAGAAGGTACTACTTTTTCTTAGCGATGGGCAGTGAGCAGAGTGGGGAGTGTGACTGTGACAAATGGAAGGAAACACATGCAGCGCTGAATTCGGAAACCCTGCCTTAAACCCTTCTTCACTTCTTCAGAAAAATAATACTTTATCAGTTTTAGATTTTATCCATAAATGATTTTGGTGGTAAAATTTCTCCCTCTCTTTTAATAAAAAAAATTAATTTAAAATTTATATTAAAATAATTATTTTTTAAAAATAAAAAATAATTTTTTTAAAATAAAGAACGTATAAAATTTATATATCTTAAAATTATATCTAGTCTTAGTTAAATAAGAATAACGTTCTTTTTCATTTTTTGATAATTTGATTTAAAATAATTATTAATTTTTTAATCATTTCAGGTATTAAATTGAGGAAATATTGGTAATAAAAACTTATTTGAAAATTTTTCATAACCATTTTTTTTTATCAATTGACAGTTCATAATAAATCTTATTTTATTTTTATTCACACTTTTTTTGTTCATAGGAATGAATAGATTCCATATGCGAGGATAATTAAAATATAAAAATAATAATTTTTATCAATATAACTAATATAAAATCCACAATTTCTCATGTAAATGATTTTATCATAGAGTTAATATTAGGTGGGGTTGGGATTTTTCGTTAAAAAAAAGAAAAAAAAAAAAAAGAAAGCTAATGATTGTCACTTTGAGTGGAAGCCAAACCATTGATCTAAGAAAAAGCTTTCCTACTTTCTTCAAGTTGAAATTTCAATAAATTAATCGTCGATTCTTTTTCTATTTTATTCAGGTGAGATTATATGAAGTTTTTTATTTCTTTTTAATATGTCAATTAATTTGGTGGTGGAAAGTGTCATGGAGGGTTTGAGTGTATAGATTTTGATTGGGTTGAAGGCGTTTATCAAATAGAGTAATATTATATATCACTCTTTTATGCGTGTTTTGTAGCCGCTAGGTAATGACAGCTCTATGTATGTGCAAGGGTAGGAAGATGGGTTTCACTTTCGATACCAAACTCAAATCCTTTTTCATGTTTTTGGATCAGTAGGAAACTATAAGAGTTTAGAAAAATGTATGAGTGCATGACCTCATTTTCATTGTCAGTCTTCCTCTATTTATAGTTGATTTCTTGTCGAATCTTTCTGTTGTAATAACGATCTTCTTTGTCTCGGATGGCATGATATTGTATTTAGTGCAGCCACTCTTGCAGGAGATAGGGTCATGACCTGTCTGTTTCCCATTAATGTTTGGTGAATAGAGGAACTGCCGGCTACCTTCCCCCTTCGTGGGCCCCTAGTTTGCCTAGGCTTCTCCCCATTGGTGGTCTTGGGCCTTGGCTCGAGGGGTCTGGGCCTAGCAGAACCAAAAATCTCATTTTCGACCACATTTTTATTTACTTTCATTCCACTATGAAAGATGTGGTACTTTCACCCCACAATAAAATAATAGAATAAACTATAAAATTGGGATCAGAGGAGAAGAGCATATGGATATATAAGAGATGTTGATAATGAAGTTTAAATCAAGTTTAATGGTACAATTTTATATAATTTTGTAAATCCGAGTGACAAAACCATATCATCTTTGATTCAACATATGTATTCTAGAAAAAAAGTATATATAAATTTGTTTATTAACATAATAAATTTACCATCAATATTAAAATATGTCACATCAATTAATATGAAATGAATATTGATATTGAAAAATTATATCTACAATTTTTAAATATACAAGTCTTAGGTACTCATTTTATAAAAAAAAAATAGGAAAAAAATATGAGAACGACGTTAAAAAACCAACTTTTTCATGGTAAACTCACTTTTTCTAAAAACTTCTACATTCTAACACCGTATCTAATACCACTCATTGATATTTTTAAATAACTGTAATAGATCTTATAATAAATAATCTGTCCACCCACCTACTTACAAGTAATAAAACTCTTTAAATATTGCGTTAGTGCCTTTTTGTATTTTGAAGTCAAGACATTAGTTTGTATATGGTATCGTTTTTTGTGTAAGAATTGTAGTTAAAGGCGATAATTTGTCAACAACCCGGAAAACTGATATTTTAGTTACTGTGAGTGTAAATTACTTTCCTTCAGCTGCTCATTTTAGCTTTGATTGTGTACAAAATTCAACCATACACCTTAGGTTTATAGAATGATGATTCTCATGGAGGCATTTGAAAGGTGAAAGTGCTTAAATTTTGGCCAACTCATATATTTGAATAGAAATAATTACTTTTTATCATCAGAAATGATACTTGCAGTTATGAACGTGTAAGTACTGTGCAATCATTTTGAAAAAAGTGAATCAATTTGGGACCCGCATGAAAAAAATATTAACTTTTTAATATTATATTTCACTATTTTTCAAAAGGACTGCACGTATCTTGCACATTTCACGACTGTAGCATTACTCTTTTATCATATATTTATCATCAGATGATAATGTTGTAATGGATTATGATTATTTTTTAAGTATCTTGATTACCATAATGATTTTTCAGTATTACTAAGCAATAGGTCAATTATTGAAAAATACACTAAAAAAATAAAGAAAATATATTTAAATAGCATATGATGCCGACGTATTTGAGAGTTTCTTTTCTTAAAGTAAAATGGTATTAATACACCCGCAACTCATTTATAATTATTTTCCAACTTATTTTACAAGCATGCCACTCCATTGAAAATGAGTTCTAATTTTAGAAGTTAATATTTCTTAAATCAGAAAAAAATAGCATGGCATCTTAAAACTTCTCAAAATCCAATTGATTTTTCCTTAAGAAAATAGCTCATAAGTCTTATATTTTATGAAGGAAGATGATATATATTCGACCATTTTTATAATTCTTTACATAATTTTATTTTAAATAATAAGTATTTTATAAAATAATTTATTAAGATAACATTATTTTATAAGAAAAATCTCAATTTAAAATATATTTTTACTATAAAAAAAAAAACTCTATTAGTGATTACTTTTGCATACTCTTTGCAGGCCTGCAACCCGTCCAAACGTTTGGGTTTTTAGCCCAACTCGGCCCGACCCGACCCGCAATAGCATGAAACCAACTCGGTTCGACCCGGCCCAAAGTCAGGTCCACCCGTAAATCAAGATCAGAACGAAGAAAAAAACACCAAAAGCTCAATACCTTCCACCATACCCAATTCACCATTTTGTCGACAGTAGACACCGATTGCTCTCGTTCTCTCTTTCTCGCGCATCTTCTTCAACCTTGGCTTGTATTCCTCTTGGAATTCATTTAATCTTGATCCTTAGCTCACTGGATACAGTCAAAATTTTATTCACAAGTACATTAGTTTGAGAAAGGAGAGACTTCAAGAACATACTCACCAAGCAGCAAGAAGCCATTCTACGAGGTTGGCTGGGTCAACAGCAACACAACTTTCATGGGTGACAAAATAACCAAAATTAGGCCAAAAAGATGGTGGTGTTTCACAGCAAAATCAACAGAAGAAAAATATAGATATCGTGGGGCTTATTGAGAAGAAATGGCAGCCGTGTATGGTATAGTGGAGAATAACTTATATGAGTATCATGGTTTGTGTTGTTAGACTTATGAAAACAGATGAGAGGAAAATCTCATTCTTTCTTAACGTAGTGGAGTGATCACATCCTGAGTTTCCCTTCAAATCTCGTAACCGTACTGAATTACTTTCTTGTCAATTACTCAGTAGAGATGATCATTTGAATTTTATTTTGCAACCCCAAAACCCCAAGTACGATGATGGCTAGGAAGCCAGATGATCATGAAGACTCTCACCACAACTAGTCAAAATGAATGGGTTGGGAAGATAGAGGAGTTGGGTTGCTTCGGCAGTGAACTCATCGAAGAACATGTTGCTTGGGGAAAGGATTGGGTTGGGAAGACAAAGGGAATGGAGGCAACGGGGAATGAGGAAGAGAATGAAGAGGCTAGCTAGGGTTTCAAATTGCTTAAAATACAATAATAGGTCGAAACCGACATTTCACGGGTTCGACCCAACAATATGTTTAAACCGCATTTTATCGATCGGGTCGATCTGGGTCATTCGGGTGGATTGGGTCAGCGGGTTTTTTGCTCATGTCTAACTCTTTGTGCATTTTATTAATGTAATTGGCCGCGTTATTTTTTTAATATAAAATAACTTTTAACAATCATATTAATAAAATATATAAAAAAATACATAAAAATAATTGTATATAATAAAATTCTTATAAAAATAATTGTGAATATATATTTCAAAGAAAAATGATGTTTACAAATTATTATGACTATCTAGACACCGCACGCTTTCTTAAAAAATTATTAAAAAGAGTGGCCTACTAGCATTATTAAAATTATTCGAAATGCGTTAATTTTCCAGAGAAACAAACAGGTGTCACGAAGTAAAACAGACTTTTTGGCATCAACGGTCAGCTCAAGATTCACTCTCGTTGTTCGCGCTTTAAATTGAATGCCACCACGTGTATTCCGCCCAATCTTCCACCAAGTGTGCGGTGCCATGTCTACCACCTCTCCCTCCTATTCGCACGCACTCTCTTTGGCTCCATTCCCATGTGATCGTCATTCACCTTTCGTTTCAATCCCTGTCTTCTTCCATCACTGATATTTTTCTTTTCTTTTCCTCCAAAAGCTCCAAAACCTCTCCTTTCACTGTCTTTCTATCACTCTTTGTCCATTTCCCTTTTAATATCATAGTCTCATAGAACTTCGCATATTCTCTCTCTCGGGGACTATACCTGAAAAGAAGAAATATATTCGGCTCAAGTTGCTTCTCCTCTCTGATATTTTTCAGTTTACTAATCCGGAATCTCTCTCTCCCTGTGCTTTCATTCCAGACTATCTTCTTCTTTCCTTTTTTCGCAAGTGTAAGCGTTACAACTACAAGACTCAGTTCAGTGTATTTCGTTACCTTTCTTTGATATTCGGTTGTCCTTCAATTGTTAGAAATCTTGTTTTACAGATTAGTAGCGATTGTTAGACATGGCGGCTACCGCAGAAGTTAATGATTTCCCTACTTATGACGTTTCTGCTAAAATCCCTGCCGTGGCGCAGCCTCTAGCCGAGAAGCCAGCTGAAATCGCGTCAAATATCAGTTACCACGCGCAGTTCAGCCCTCATTTCTCTCCTTTCAAATTCGAGCCGGAGCAAGCGTACTACGCGACGGCCGAGAGCGTTCGCGATCGTCTTGTACAAGTACCATTTCTGAACCTCTGTGCTTCTATTATAGTTAGGGAGTTTTAATATCATGCTAATTTCCGAAATTGCATTCAAGTCTGCTTTCTTCGTGTACGTAGTGTTGGTTTTATAAATGTAATTTCGAACTCCCTTTTGTGATAGGTTGTATAGGTGCTACCTCTGTTTGTGTTTTCATTTTCGCCTTTTGAGTATATCTTGATATCATATATAAATTCAAGCATTTAGCCTATATTAGCGTAGGAGAAACAACTCAAAACGAGCATGGAGACTCTGTTATGGATATTTCTGCATGACATTGTGCTTTTAGGTCTAGTCCGTAATCATTTGACTATAGCATTATGTCATTTGTTTCAATCGAATAGCTCAATACGTTTGGAAATTACAAAAATCTGAAAGTACTCTTGGTGAAGTTGTGAATAAGCTCTTGGATTCTAATTGTATGTCGATGTCACGTTTATGTGTAAATTGTGATCTTATATTGTTAATAGGATAATACCATTGAAATTTCTAGTGTGAAATGAAGGAAGTTTGCAGCTGGTTGAGTTTAATCTAATGATTATGTCCATTTTCAGCACTAAGTATTGGGTTACTTTTATCTAGGAATCCGTAAAAGCTGGACTAATGGTGTTGCTGTTCATTGTTAATCACTTTTACAGCAATGGAATGAGACCTACCGTCATTTTCACAAAGTTGATCCCAAACAAACATACTACTTATCAATGGAGTATCTCCAAGGACGAGCTTTGACTAATGCTATTGGGAATTTGAACATTCAAGATGCATATGGTGATGCTCTGAAAAAGTTGGGGCATGAACTTGAGGACATAGCTGAGCAGGTAGTTTCCCTTTTTCTCCAGTAATTAAGCTTCCAAAAACAAAAGAACATGTAAGACTTGTTTTATGGAGCCTCTTTCTATGCAGTCTGTTCAACAATATGGAGGATTTTACAGTGAAACAATTTTTTTTGCAAATCTGTTCAGTAACGCACTGAACACACTGTTAATGTAGAAGCCTACCACTTCAGTTGAGATTAAAAAAAAATGGTGTTTTGACTTATTTTTTTTATAATTGTAATGGTTCCTGTATTGAGTAAGTTGGCGTATTCACACACTAGCTTATAAGTAGCAAAATACTTTCACAATTCTAGTTGGTAATGAGATGCAACTGGTCTTATCTGGTTGTGGATAATCCTTGGCACAAAAGATCAGTAATGTCACCCCTTTTTTCTAATTTTCTTGTGAATATGGAAGCCTTAGCATTCCACATAATTAAGATTTTCTCCTCTCATCAACGTGGAGAGAGGAAAGGAGATTAAAATGGGTTCCACTCTTCACAGAAAATGAAGTGGCACCAATACCCCGAGGGCATAATCAATAATCATAGAGCCTCATCCCAAACTTGTGGACGCCCAAAACATAAATCTGATTCCACTAGTATGGTTTTATTTAGTTTTACATGCAATAGGTATATGGTCATCAGAAATGAATCTCTGTAGGAGAAAGATGCAGCTCTAGGAAACGGTGGTCTTGGAAGGCTTGCTTCATGTTTTCTAGACTCAATGGCAACATTAAATTTGCCTGCATGGGGCTATGGTTTGAGGTACAAATATGGACTATTCAAGCAGCATATCACCAAGGAGGGCCAAGTAGAAAGTGCCGAGGATTGGCTTGAGGTTTGATTTAACCTGCAAATTCTGTCAAATAGTTTGTAATTGGTGGAATGCTCATTACACTTTTTTTTTGGAAATTATGCAGAAGTTTAGTCCATGGGAAGTTGTTAGGCATGACATAGTCTATCCTGTCAGATTCTTTGGCCACGTTGACGTTAATCCTGATGGATCGTAAGTTGGAGAATTAATTCTTAGTTAATATATATATATACACATATATTCTAGTCTAGTTATGACGTTTTGTATGACCAAAAATCATACACTAAGGATGGATTTCTTTTCCAAATTCATAAAAATAAGAAAGTTTGAAAATTTCCAATCAAACATCTTCAAATCTCAAAAAAAGTTATATTTCAACTTTTCATCCAATCATTACTCAAACACAAACATCAAAACAAATTTTACAAACACCAAAACAAAAACCACTCTTAAAAAAATTATATTCAAACAAGTTTTCAATAATACCTATCCACTTTCACAAACCCCCATGCAAAATTTATTTTCAAAAATATTTTTATTCAAATCGTTCTCTCTTTCTCAAAACCCAATAAACAATACATCTCAAAAATTCTCAAAATTCTTCGTAACCAAACATGACAAAATAATAAACTAAGTTCACTGATGACATTTCTGTGTATTACAGCCGAAAATGGGTGGGTGGAGAGGTGGTGCAAGCTCTAGCTTACGATGTGCCAATTCCAGGATACAAAACCAAGAACGCTATTAGTCTTCGTCTCTGGGAAGCAAAAGCTTGTGCCGAGGATTTCAACCTATTCCAGTTTAATGATGGACAATATGAAGCCGCTGCACAGCTTCATTCTCAAGCTCAACAGGTTGGTATCAATTACTGTTTGTAATGAAAAATATAATTGCCCCACCAAAAGAAGAGACCGTTGCACAACTGTACTGATTCCTGAATTGATGGGATAATTGATTAATAATTTTAGTTTAATGAAAAGAGCTGTCTAGAAAGCACTTGTGGACCAAACCCTTGTAAAAAAGAGCAGATGCCATTTAGTTTGTAAAAAATAAGTTTCATGCTGTAGTAAGCCTTTGCCTTTCTCCTTTTGCTGGAAGTTTTGGGTTTTTTTTTAATTAAATATATAATTATGACAAGACCTTGAATTGATTAATACGCTGGTTATTTAAGGATGCTATAGTTAGCACTCGTACATGTTTCTTTCTGTTGTCCTGAAATGGATTGGTGCTAAATTCTTCGTTTGCAGATTTGTGCTGTTCTGTATCCTGGGGATGCCACAGAAAATGGGAAGCTCTTACGGCTGAAGCAACAATTCTTTCTTTGTAGTGCATCACTTCAGGTTATCTAATTTCTTCTCTTTAAATCATTCTTTCTTCTAATCGCTATGACTCGTTTCAACTGTGCTGACCTGACATGGTACCAAAAATCTAAAAAATAATAAGATACTTATCCTAGTAACATAATCAAGAAGTAAGAAGAAACCATTTATCTAAGGGAGAGATGCTTGGAAAAAAAAAACATACATCTGGGACAGAGATACAAACTCATATTAAGTTGGTTATAGACTATAGTGCATGAAGATGTATACGATAACCTCTCTTGAACATAAAAAATCAATGGAGGCCAAAACATTTAAATTTTGATATCAGGGGATTCTACTCAGGTGATGCAAATTTGTAGTGCATAATGGATGCCTTGAGCATTTAACTCTCTGATGTCAGCAAGGGCAGCCTTCTAGTTGGAATTTTGGAAATTAGTTTTCCTTGTGTTCAGTGATAACTCTATGCAGTTTTTAAGTCTTTGGCTCTAATATTTTGATGAATTTCAGGATATTATATTCAGATTTAAGGAGAGGAAACTAGGGAAGGGATCCTGGCAATGGTCTGAGTTTCCTAGCAAGGTTGCAGTGCAACTGAATGATACTCATCCTACACTTTCGATTCCAGAGCTGATGCGATTACTAATGGATCATGAAGGACTTGGATGGGATGAAGCTTGGGATGTCACAACAAGGTGCATTGTGCTTTATGTTTGTTAGAATGTTTTTAACTGGGGTGGTTGTTGCAGCACAACCTTCTTTCTGATCCTTCGGCATGTTTGCAGTGCAGTTTTGCTTGTAGCTCAATTTTATACATTAACTGATTGAAATGATTGAACCAGGACTATTGCCTACACCAATCACACAGTCCTTCCAGAAGCTCTTGAGAAATGGTCACTAGCTGTGATGCGGAAGCTTCTTCCTCGCCATATGGAGATCATAGAAGAAATTGATAAGAGAGTATATCACTTACTTCCCCCCTACTGTCTGTTTCGCATATAATATTTGTATGTTAGACTCCTGAATTGCAAATGCCATGCAGTTCATTGCAATGATACGTAAGACACGGACTGACCTTGAAAGTAAGCTTTCCAGTATTTGCATTGTGGATGATAATCCCCAAAAGCCAGTAGTGCGAATGGCAAATCTTTGCGTGGTTTCTGCACATACGGTAAGAGGTCCATTGTTTGAGAATCTACAGAGTATATCCCATATTGTTGGCTATGGAATATAGTCTTTGTGCTATTTATCTCATCTTTATTCCATTGATCTTAATTCTTCTTTTGAAAATTTTAGTAATTTATTGTTGGCTACCCCTCTGTAGGTAAACGGAGTTGCCCAGTTACATAGTGATATCTTGAAGTCTGAGTTATTTGCAGACTATGTTTCTATATGGCCAAAAAAGTTCCAAAATAAAACCAATGGCATTACTCCTCGTCGATGGCTTCGATTTTGCAGTCCTGAGCTCAGTAGCATAATAACCAAAAGGTTAAGATCTGAACAATGGGTTACTAACCTTGACCTACTTGCAGGTCTTCGACAGGTACATACAAAGAAATATTCCAAACATGGGAATATTTTTTTTCTTTTCTCCATTTTAGGACTGCCTCCTGTGGTGTCAAATTTTCATCATTCATTACTGATGCTATCTCCAATTAGTTTGCTGATGACGCAGACTTCCAAGCTGAATGGTTTGCTGCCAAGATGGCTAATAAGCAGCATTTGGCACAGTATATAGAACGAGTAACAGGGGAGAGCATTGACCCTCATAGCCTATTTGACATACAAGTCAAGCGCGTCCATGAATATAAAAGACAGCTTCTGAATATTCTGGGAGCAATTTATAGGTACAAGAAGTTAAAGGTAAAAAAGACATCCCACACACAATCATCCTTGATTTTGCGTCATTCTTGTACCACCTATGAGAACTTTCTTGAAACTGCATTCTTATAGGAGATGAGTTCCGAAGAGCGAAAGAACACAACTCCTCGCACCATCATGTTCGGGGGAAAGGCATTTGCAACTTATACAAATGCTAAAAGAATAGTCAAGTTGGTTAATGATGTCGGTGCTGTTATCAACAATGATCCTGATATAAATAGATATTTGAAGGTAATTTAATTCGATTTGACTTTCCATATAAAGTTATCAAACCCATGCTGTTGACAAGGTTGGTTTATAATAATCAGCATCATGATACATCAGGGCTGATTAATTATTACCTACTTTGATTAACTGTATATGCAGTTGTATAGTTCAGGACAAATGATTTTGGTTAAGTTCTTTGCATGCTATCTCTTCTTAATTCAGTATTATCAATCTTTCTTATTAGATTGCGTTGCACGTTTTACATGTTCTGCATACGTGCTTATTTTTATCAAGGTTTATTATAGACTTGTCTGCTCATAACTGACAAAAATATTGCAGGTAGTTTTTGTTCCAAATTACAATGTATCTGTAGCAGAGATACTTATTCCAGGAAGTGAGTTGTCACAGCATATTAGTACAGCAGGCATGGAGGCAAGCGGTACAAGCAACATGAAATTTGCACTCAATGGCTGTCTCATTATAGGTACTCTGGATGGAGCTAATGTAGAAATCAGAGAGGAAATTGGGGAGGAGAACTTTTTCCTCTTTGGTGCGACAGCAAATGAAGTTCCAAGGCTGCGTAAGCAAAGAGAGAATGGACTGGTATGAATTTTGCAATTTGCATATAATTGGTATAAATCAATTTTAATCTTTTTTTTTTCTTTTTTTTGCGGGCACCAGTATCAGTGACAAAGTCCCGACTAATCTTGGAGGTGCATAGGCTCTCAACAAAGAGTTTTCCAAAGTACACCTCGGGTAATTCAGGGGAAAATTCCCCTAGTCCAATGGCCAATTTTTATATCAGGAGAAGTAAATTATATAAAAGCTTCTCACTCCTATAGATTAATGAACATGCTTTTCCCTACCAGAGAAATGGTACTAGTGCCACAGAGCTTGAATGGCTAAAAAACTTGCCAAAATCTAATTGATATAAATTGAAGCCTGTGGCTTAGTAAAGCCAAAATTTGGTATTCTGAGATCCATAAACATATAAATACCATAAAGAATTGCTAGTGACATGGTTTTGGTATTTCATGCGTTAGATATTAAATCTACACATGTTACTTCCATAAAGTGACCGTGATTAAAAACTAGTGCTTCTATTCCTATAGGTGTGTGCGAAAACTCTGTTAACTTGCTCCGTAAGTGTTGCCAAGCAACAATTAGAAACAGACGTATAAAACAGAAAAAGCTAGCATTTGCTTATCCTTATTCATTCTCATTAGTTAATGGTTTTTTCTTACTATATATTCTACTGTCCCTCTCCCTATCTGTATTTTAACATATAGGCTTACTGGGCAACGCCAATACTTTCCTTATCTGGATTGGCTCTTTTTGTCAATGACACAGTTCAAACCAGACCCCCGGTTTGAGGAGGCCAAGCACTTTATTAGGAGCGGAGCATTTGGAAGTTATGACTACAACCCACTCCTCGAGTCGCTAGAGGGAAACACCGGTTATGGTCGTGGTGATTATTTTCTTGTAGGTTACGACTTCCCAAGCTACATGGATGCTCAGGCAAAAGTAGATGAAGCTTACAAGTAAGATTTCAGCACCCCAGTCATAACATTACTATACATCCTACCTAGAATGAAACTTGGACTTGTTAATATGTAAGCTGCTAGTAAACAGCTCGAGCTTGGCTAGTTGGGCTGCTCCCTTCACCATCCTAAGTAAATCAGTCCCACCAAATAAATCAATCTCACCCTTATTACGAAACTACAGCCTCCGTATGGGTCGTTAAACAGACGACCTATCCTTTGTGTCTGTACTAAATGCAAACCTCAATTCAATGTGCTGAACATATTAGTGTCTGTACTAAATATGCAAGCCTTCCGAGCTTCTATTTTTTTTCTTTTCTTTTTCTTTTCATTTGATTATTGCAAACGACAGTAATTTATTCCCTAAGACCATTTCTGAACTTGGGATCTTAATGCCATTCAACTGAGCTGACCTGTAAATGTTAGTGTAACTTTGATCCTCGTTCAGCACTGAACTTTGACATCTAGGTTGTAACAAATGCTACATAATCAATGTCTTTGGCTGCAGGGATAGGAAAAGGTGGCTAAAGATGTCTATACTAAGCACTGCAGGGAGTGGCAAATTCAGCAGCGACCGGACAATCGCTCAGTATGCCAAAGAAATCTGGAACATTACGGGATGCCCCGTGCCATAAATAATTTCCTCGACAGCCCCATCTTGTTCCTGTCTTCATATGATACAACGTAGCATGAGAAATAAGCAGCAACAGAAGGATGAGAAATAAAGAAGCACAAAAGTGACAAAATAAATAAAGGTCCCACATCTATCAACGATAGAGGCGAAAGTCACTCAGGTGCTTGCTAATAAATTTCCACCACATGCTTGTTTTACTTAGAACGGGTATCCGAATACACCTAATTTCCTTTTATTTATTGAGAGACTGTGTTAGGGGTCTGTAATCTTATTTTGTTGAATAACTTGTCCTTGTGAGGATGCTCGTATCCAAATGCCTCATTTGGTTACACATCAAAAGTTAATTTCATTTTATTTAATTATTATAATTTTTTCAAATTTTTAGACAAAATATAATAAATAATTCTAATTTTTTAAATTTTAAAATAAAAATAATATTATAATAATATTTTATTTAACTTTTAACTTTTTTCTATTTTTGTGTAACAAAACGAAGCTCTCGTTTCACAAGAGGGAAAAAAAGGGAGGGAGGAGAATACGAAATGCTGAGTGGCATGTTAAGACGCAGCCAATGTCACTTTTGATGGTCACACACAGAGAGAGAGAGAGAGAGACGTGGACACAACAGATGAAAAATGGGGAAATCGGAAAATCTAGGACGAGGTCAGGAAAATATAAAACAGAAAATTAACGTATCAAAATGTGCGGTGTAGCTGCGAATGAGTAGGACTCTCTTTTGAGATAGTGCTGCTCTGTTAACCCTCGCTACAACATCCGTGTAAGGTAAAGAATAACAGACATTTGTCAACTTACGATTATTTTACAATTATCGTTCAATTATATTAACAATTACAGATCGAGGAATTTAAAGAAAAATTCCCTCAATTCAATGGTCCTGAAAAATTATTCACACTCAATAGAATTCAAAGCTCAATGTTGGAAGGAGCATACCAACTAAAGACCAGCTAACCTCTAGGGCTCGAGTGGAAGACAACAAAACCGGAGAAATCCATAATTATAATTCACAAATGCTGAGACAAGAAATAATATAACTCTTGAATATAGAATCACTCGCAACCGCAAGCCAAAAGAATATCTTTGTATCCTGGATGCGAGCAAGTTACAGTCGACTTTATGAGAAGTACGTTTCATATTATCCCAAAGCTAAAAACAGTACAGGAAAAAATAGTTTCACTGCTGCGAGGACCCTGGTGTTGAGGATCCCGATGGTCCAGACACCGGAGGTGCAGATCCTGGTGGTGTAGAACCTGTGTGCACAGTGGATGCTGGCGGTGCAGACCCAGGGTGAGAAGCAGACGGTGCAGAATGCTGGTAAGGCTGGTTTGCAGGTGGACGCTGTGGAGGTGGCATTCCCGACTGATATGGTGGAGGGTATTGCTGATAGGGAGGCATTGGCTGCATATATCCATATGGGGGATAGAACTGCTGATGATATTGCCCGTGTGGTGGCGGCATAGCCTGATAAGGATAATGCTGGGCTTGTTGCTGCTTCTCCGGACCTGATTTGTTCTCACCTGACCCTGAGGGCCCATTAGAAGTACCCTCATGGGATGGAATAAGGGCGCCCATTCTTTGAGGATCCATTGATGGGTAAAAGGTTCTCTCCTGCTGAGGCGGTGGTGGTGGAATATTGAAGTAATGCATCGGTTGGTTTTGGGCCTGACTGCCAGGTGGCTGTAATTGGCCCTGCTGCTGGGATATAATTGCCCGAGGCAACATCCCACTATGAGCCACTGCCGCCTGCTGCCTTCCTTCGTCTGCGCCTTCTGACTCTGGTTTTGGTGCTTGAGGTCTACCCCACATTAGCTTCAGTCTCAGGCCTTTTATAACCAATTTGTTTGAAAGCTCTTCTGCAGCCTTCTCTGCGCCTTCTCTGGTTGTGTAGGTTACAAAAGCACAAGCTCGCTGGGGCACCATCCTTATGGATTCAATTTCACCATGAGCATAGAAGTTGTCCCTCAGATCCTGCTCGGTGACCCTTTCATTAAGCCCACCAACATAGAGAGTTTTAATGCTCTCATCCTCAGGAGCTTCCAGAGATGGCATCTCTCCTGCCTTGTTGAGTAGCTTCAGTGCAACCGGATCATTGACTCTGAATTTTCAAAGATTATAAAACATCAACAAACTTATGAAGCTTATGCATATCACATGCTCGTGAAGATGTGCCTCTCTGCAACCGTGCACTTGTGCAAAGCATGCAAGTGACTTGATATTGGTATTTTTGAAATTGGGCACAACAGGGAATAGAGTAAATTTGAGAAAATCAAATGCAACCAACAAGAGAACATGGATAACCACACAAAAGAGGGGGGGAGAGAGAGGGAGGGGGGGTCGGCTTAAATACACCAAGCAAGTGATTTTAGTAATAGTCATGGGAGTGTAATCAATGTAAACAAGGAGTATACGAGATACACATCTAATCAGAAAATGAAAACAATAATATAAAGCTTAAAGATGCCTCAAATTTTTTTATAAGCAAGCTTAAATTTGCCTCATTATAATATAAAGATTAAATTTGCCTCATTATACCAAAAGGGGGAAGAAATTATAACCACTAGACATACCCATAGTAACGATCTTTAATATTCTGCTGTGACAATTCCCCAGTTACAGGCATCTCATGTCGGTACGGGCACTCAGCACCTCGCGTGCATTCACCCCTTATGTAAAAACTGCAGACATGTGCTCTGTTTCTTTTGTAGTAAGGTGTTGTTCTTTGAAGCTTCAGAATGGTGTCATTTGGGCGAGCCTTTCCATATGATGATTCATAATCAATCCCTGCTCTGGCCTGCATAAAGTATGCACACTATGTCAATTTTTTGCCACAGGACGATGCAGACAATATGGCTTTATCATTCAACTTTCCAAAAGCTCTGGCATTCTACTAAAAACAGGAGGGAGAGAGAGAGAGAGAAAGAGAGAGAGAGAGAGAGAGAGAGTATACTTCATCTCGGGGTTTTGTCAAATGGAATGAAAATTTGAAGTTTCGTGTCAATACTATTATACTACCAACTGCTTTTTTATAAGTAATTATACTAGTAATGATGATAAAATAAATAGAACATATGATCAGGAAACAGATAAATAGGTATTCAGCGGCCAAGGAGCTATAAATAAGAAAGTAGAAGGAATTTTCCCAAAGTCAAAGCATCAAAGGAATGGCAGTTGTTACTAAGACAAAAGAAGAACTAGGTCATGGAGAAAGAAGATGCACAATGGTACTAGATAGAAGAACAAACTGCCAGCAACAACATGCAAAAAGCAGAAGCAGGAGATGAAAATCAACTATATAGCATGTGTGAGAGTAATCTGGAAATATGAAAAGTCATACCCGGCGGTCATGCTCCTCAGCAAAATACTCCCTATTAACATCACTCTTGGGAATGGCATCATTGGAATTGATGGAAAGAGCAGTGTCTCGGACCTGAACCGGCAAACCATATTCCAGATCCAGAAGGCAGACTTGGCAAACATTTTTCAACTTACTGCATGTCTGGCAAATCTCAGTTTTTTTAAATCTGGCATCACGACCAGGCCTCCACCTAAAAACCGTGAATGGCCTTGTACAAATCTTGCACTCCTTATCAAAGTCTGCTTTTGTCTGCATCCAGATAAGCAAGTACCAACACTTAATAATAGTTGAAGGATGTTTCCAACTGTGTTTCAAAACTGAAGCCACCATTATGAAATCTATATATGCACAAAATTACACATAGCCCGCTCAAACTAGCACCCAATTAACAATCACACGACCTAGGTGTCACAAAACCCTAGTGCTAGTGCCTATAGTAGGTGTGTCATAACCTCCAAGAGATTTGCCCGGGACCACACCTCGGCACGACTCATGGAGGGCTAGGACAGTCACATGGCTAGCCTGTTTGCATGCCTTGGCTTAAACCATGACACGCAGCCGGCGACCGTGGAGGCTACTGACCGTGCGCAGGCTTGCGCGTGCCCTTGAGCATGCATCTGCGCGCATGCATGCGTGCCTCCACACCACCTAGCGAGGCCAGTGGCGTGCCCCCACAGGCACGCCATCCAACGCACGGCTCCAGCCCGTGCCTTGCAAAGCAGGTTAGTGGTATGCCTCACGGCGTGCTATCCAGCGCATGGCTTCAGCCCATACCTTGCGGAGCAGGTCAATGGCATGCCCACCAGGCATGCCATCCAGCGCATGGCTCCAACCCATGCCTTGCAGACTCAGCACCTAGGCCACCAGCCTAAGTTATGCCGTACACCATCATGGCTTACCTTCAGCAAGCCATGCCGCCTATGCCGTGCACCACCATGGCTCACCATCAGCAAGCCATGCCGCACCATCCTGGCTCACCATCAGCCAACCATGTCGCGCACCACTATGGCTCACCACCCAGCAAGCCATGACCGCACCACCTGACCATGGACCAACCCGACCACCATGCACCACCTAGCCCACCATGGGCCATGCATGGCACGGCTAGCCTTGGTCCATGGCCATTATCTTGTTATTTATTTTATTTATTTAATTTGTTTTAATTATTTATTTTCTAGGGACCTATTGGGGGTTTTCAATTTGTTTTACTTATAAATAGGACCTCTTGCATTTGCTTTAGGATCTTTTGGCAAACTCCTAGAGGGAAGACTATTGTTTGAGAGATCATAAACCACTGCCTTTGCACTTGGGTTTTTTGAGTGCAATCCGTGAATCCCAAAGAGAAAATCACACTTTGCAATTTTTTGAATAAGTATGATTTATCTATCTTGTTCCTGCAACTTGGTGCAATTCGTGAATCCAAGTTGTGTTCATCAATATATGAGGTTTATTCATTCCTTATGCAATCCGTGAATCAAGTATTGAGTGAGTGTGGTTTATGCTTTTGGTTCATTCAAGTTCATTAGTATTTTGCTATTGTTCTTGAGTGTTCTTTATTTTGTTCATGCGTGTTCATCATTGTTCTTGAGGTGTTCATATCATATTTTGCTCTTCCAATCCGTCCAAGCCCAAAATTGCCCACCACTTGTGTTTGTCAACTTTCCATATTTGTTGCTCCATCTTTCTTGCCCTAGCCGCCCCCTACACTTTCCAATTAAGGTTCCTATAATTTTGGAACCCTAATTGCTCCCTAAAATCACTCCCATAACCGGCCATATTCATCTCCATCATATCCCAAGATTTTAGGAGAGTTATCTCCAAGATTGAAAGAAAATCATCTTCCAAGATTTTAGGAAACCTCCTAAAATCTCTCCATCACCAAATTTCGGCCAGACCTAGCAATTCCCTCCACATCACTCATCTTCAATCCTAGCTACCCATCTTACATCTTCCAAACCCTAAACACATCTTCCAAACCCTAAACCTATCTTCCAAGTGGCGCCCCACCTTAGCACTCACTAGTGCCGTGCGCCCATCACCCTTGAACCACACCATCCCTCTTCATTTTCCATCACTCCATACACCCATCTTAGCCTAAACACCTAACCCCACCATCCCCAAGTGGTCATATTGACCACCTTTGCACGTGAACCAAGCAAGAGAGGAACTAAGGTTCGGTCATCATAAGGCCACCATTGGCATGGAGGACTTGGTGTTTTGGGTCTAGACCGAGGACACCAACAAGGTGGCCACATTCACATTCACCCTTTTAGGGTGGCTCCAACCACTAGGATCACCCCAAAAGGTGGCTGCATTTTTTTAATTTATGCTCTTTTTATGTTTAATTAAATGACTTTTATTTCTATTATGGATTATCCTTTTTTCGAGTTTTTGAATTCAAAAGTACTTATGTCAAATTCTTTTCAGAAGGGAATGTATTGGTCATTTGTGCTGTGATTACCAAAATTGAAAGTTCAGATGGTTGATTGCAATTAGGTGGTATATTTTGGGGGGAGAGGTTATGTGGAGTATCCAATTTAAATTTTATAATTCTCAATTCTTGTATGCCTCTTTCTTTTCTTTTTTTTGATATCCGTGGGTGTCCGGGCCAACTTGCAAGCACCTCAACTAATCCCACGGGGCCCTGAAGTTAACGGTCAGGTAAACCTCCAGTGGCCTTGAGGAGACTCTTGTATGCCTCTTTCTTGACAACCTTCCCTACAGTCTGGCTCATGCTTGAACTGGAACAAATTTCTAAAGCCTCTTACAGCATTTCTAAAAAGAGAAGATAGCTACTGATTGTTGATAACTCCGCCCAAAATTTTCCTATTTTATCCTATTGAATAATAAAACATGTCAAAGCTGAATGAGGTTACAATACACTTTCCATAAAATCTAACAATAAGAACAATGAACTATTAGATTGCAATGTGTTGTTTTAATATTTTCACGCCATCTTACTTATTAGCCTCAAAAAGGAATTCTAGAGCATCTAAATGTTCCTAGGCCATTCCTTACTAAAGTAAAGTACCGAACACCAAGCATGTTCTAAATCTCAAAAAAATTTCATACATATATGTTGTAAGCAACGTCTGAACTCAAATAAGCGGGCGATATTGGATAGAAACACAAGCAATAAAAAATCAACCATTTTAAGTTTCATGCTTTACAAATTACAAAAAAATTTACTACCATCTGAATCACATGAACTATTTAACTGCAAATTCTTAGAGCTTTTATATGGAAATCCAAAACTTAGGGTTTCCAATTTACAAATAAAACTCCTAAACACGGCTAAACAAAGTTAAAAAAAAAAAATCATACCATTCGAACGTAGGGGTTGTCGCCTAGGCAGGACTCACAGATGATGGGAAAGTCGGAGCGTTCCCAGCCATCAGCCTCCAGATCTCTAAGCAATCTATGGGCCATGTTCGACTCGGTTCTGCCCTAGGTCAAAATAGCACCTCTTTTTCTGTCTTGGATTGGGGTCACTTTTGCTCGCAGAGCTTCGATGCCTATGCAAAAAACCCGAATAGACCCGTCCGTTAAAACTGGTTTGGATTACATTTCGGGTCAAACCCGCTAAAACTCGGTTTCAACCCGACTAACAAGTAACACGTTTATAAACTCTTACTTGCAGATCAAACCCTCCCCATTCTCTTCGTCATCACCGATTCACCATCGCCTCCCATCCCCATTCTCTGAAATCTCACCTCAAGCCCTTCATTCAATACATGCAATAAGAAAAAATAAGTGGAATACGAAATGGTTTTTGAAGCACAATGGTAACGACAGGCCGAAGGGAAGAATAGGGATCGAAGGGGATACAAGAGAGATGATGATGATCACTAACCTGCGCGCAATCAGTTGACCTTGATTATCTGGGTTGGGTTGAGAAAGTAGTATAAGTATCGGTGACCGATCGATCGAGGAGATCAACAGATGATCAGTTGGAGACTCAATTTCAAAAGTGAATCAGAATCCATGCATCATAATAATGTTTATGGTGCTGCTGCTTGCTTTTGTGAATCAGATTTATTTGCCCCGAAATGTTCGGGTCGGTTTACTGTTCCTAGTCGGTGGATCGGGTCCAAAACAAGTTTTAAAGAAATTATGAAAGGATTTTATAAATAATAGTCACGTGGGCATACACCTTCCGATAGTGATTATTATCCGAAAATAATTTAAATAATTTTTTATTGTTAATTGATGTAGCGTTTTTTTACATAAATACTAAATAGTGCATTTCATATATCAACATAATAATAATAGATATAATTTTAGAGTAGGTAAGTCTCACACTCTTTATTTAAAAATAAATAAAATTTATTATTAAAAAATTAATTTTTTTCAAGTGAATCTCTAATTTATTCATTTTTTTAAAATAAAATACTCGAAACTTACACCTCCTAATATTAGAAATATCATTTATCATATCATATTTATCGTATTAATAAGTCAGCTATGTATGAATTTGATTTGGGTAAAAATTCTTTTTCTTTTTAATAATATTATTATTATTTTAAAATTTTAAAAAAATGAATTATTTATTATATTTTGTATAAAAATTTAAAAAAATTATAATGTTGAGGTAAGATAAAACGTTTTTAGCTCTTTTGAAAAAAAAAAAAAAGTGAAACCCATTATAAAATAAATGAGTGAGTTTTTTAGGTGAATCATATTTTATTTTATATTTTCAAATGGCTAGAATGCCCTAGACCTGCACCAATCATTATGAGATAAATGTAGGAATTGCACTTTCGAGATATCACCATTGGGCTAATATGGCTAATGAATAGACAATTCTATCAATCTAAAGATGGATGAGATGTAAGAACTATTGGAGAGGAAAATGGTCTATTTCAATCAGTTCAAATCGTAATCATATACTAATATATTGTTTGATGGGGACATTGTGAGGAAACTTGAAAGCAGCTTCTGCACTAACAACAAAAGGGTCTGTTGTAGAAATGAATCTAATGATGATGAATACACTTTCATGCAAATATAGCTTGCCAATCTGTTCTCTGTTACAAAAAGACTTCGTATATAACTGAGTGGGAAGCAAAAAATGCAGAGAGACAGACAAATCTTGTCTCTCAGGAACCAAAAAAAAAAATCCAATTTCCAAGCAATAGCTGTGCCTTCTCGCTTGCTAAATCTCAAGCAGGAAAGCCATAGATTTATGCATCCCCTCCGAAAAATATCTTGGCCTGTCATGCAGATGAAATGATGAGCATTTTCAATTTTCAATTATAGAGTGGTTTAAATGACATCTAAGTAGGTAGCTTAACAGTATAAGCCACTACAAAAGTAGAGGATACTTCAAATTTGAGAATCATTTATAAGTTCCAAGGGCAGCTAAAACTTAAATGCAAACATGGGCATGCTATTATAGAATTGTGCTCACTATGTATGAGCTTCATCAGTCTAATTCAAAACTGCAAGAAAAATGAAGACCAGTGAGCAAACCTGGACCAATGAAACTCACTGGCAGACACAATGGACACACTTTCGAGTAGTAGATCCATACTCTATGAATGATACCCTCCAAAGCAGAAAAGCTAAAGCTCGGACCACTCTCTCAGGCGTGTGAATAAGAAAAGCACGAGGCCATGGTCAAATTTTTGCCAAAATCTAGGCAAATTCATCTTGTTCAATTGTTAATTTCTCAAGTCTACTAATGTTACTTTCTCAAGTGTGCTAAAGTGATTGGCTTTGTACAAAAGAATGAAACCTCTTGCTAGCATTTAGCTAAGCATGCATAGGCAATTCTTTTAATCTAGCATAAAATGATTCAACATTCGAAATTTTAGTACCATTTCACAATGCAAAAGAGAATGAACTAGTATACTCTATAGCAACTTATAACCAGGAAGTAAAAAAAGATATCCAGAATCAGTTGAATGCAAGTGCCAGCATTTAGCAAAAAATCAATAGATTCAATACCGAGATGCATGCATGAGCATCTTCTGTCTATCTTACTTGCTCAAGAGTTAGAAACATAATCACGTTCCAAGCTCCCAGCCGACCAAAGTTAAGGAAGAACCCTTTATAGAAGGCAAAAATTCCCTGCAATGCATTAGTGTCCATGAGTAAGTAGTTATAATTGCAGCTGATCTTATATAAAAAAAAAAAAGTTATCACTGGTTTCTAACTTTCTTTTAAAAAACATTTATGTAAAGGTTTTCACCAAGATTATGGCAAAACACAAATTCAATTAGTTCTTTTATGGGTAAATGACACACACACTCTCAAAGTGTATGGAACTCATGACTTCATCCTCCATCCTGTTTTTAAGGGGGAGGAGATGCAATCTGGAAGAGAACTATTAGAACCCGAGGGAAGTTATTGTCAGAAGCTTGTTTCTAGCCTATTACTTAAAGTCTATAGCAAATGCCTGTGCTTTAATTTAACAAGGTAGAATACAGCTTTCTCATTATTTTATTTCTTTCTTTCTTTTTTCTTCTCAGGTGATCTTCATTCAAGGAATAGACAATCATTTTAAGAGTCAATATGAAGTGTTTTCCTGCTCTGTAGATCTGAGAGAGAACAAATATTATTTATAAGTATGTTAATAGAAGTACTATTTTCTGAGGCAAATCAACATACCTCACTCTTCAAAGTTTTGATGAAGCAGTCAAACGTGCTTTTGTATGTTGAATCTCCCATCATTCTGGATTTCACCTGGAACATAATAAGCATGGCATCCAAGCCAACATTGACTGACTAACTTGTCCTTAAAAACTATAAAAAAATTTCTTCATACGATAAGAAACAAATTTTGACCATAATCTTTCACTAGCACAGCCGCTTTAAAGCCTGCAGCGAACAATTTAGCATATTATGCTACAATTGGAAACCAGATGCAACGACAAATAAAAATTAGAAAAGCATAGATAGCTTGAACAGATTCACTTCTATGACAATATCACCACCACCATCAACATGAACTTATTAGAATGCCTGGAAGTTATCGATACTGTTTACGAGGTTGCATGCATGAGAGACAGCACATGATACTTTTTGTTCTCTAATTTGTCCATCCCTAGTCCAGCCCAAAAGGTTGGTTATGTATACTTGTAACATACGAATCTAGATTAGAACCTTAGATTAATTTAGTTAGGATTTATTTATTTTATTTAATCTTTTTATCTTTTAACTATATCTTTTTATCAGTTGTTTTTTTTTTAATTATCTTATCTTGGTGCAGCTGTGTTTCAGATGTTTTAAATTAATTATCCTTATCTTAGTGCAGCTGTCATTATCTGATAAGTTTCAGATGTTTTTAAAATAGTTATCCTTATCTTAGTGCAGCTGTTGTTATCTGATATGTTTCCAATATTTTAAAAAAAAAATGGGTCCTAGATCATAACCAAATCTCCAAACAGATTCCTATCTAATCTCCTGGAGACTCACGTGAATAAGAAACCCTCCCTCCATAAAAAACAACAAAGAATCACATGATACCACTCTGGTTCTTTACACAAAATAGGCTTCATATTTTTCCTGCACTCTCAGCCAACCACCCTCAGAACATCAGAGAACCATCTTTAGCCACAAAAATCGCCGGCCAGTTCATCTCCGACGAACCCACTTCCTCCGGTAAGCCACTGCTGCTACACTCACTCTCCTCCCTCTTTACTCCTTTTCAGTTTCAGCATATCTCACTCTAACTCCTCTCTTTCTCTCACTTTGTTGCATCACCCTACCTAGAGAAGACCCATTACGTCACCGGTCACACCCAGCCACCAGTGCCTCCGTCGCAGCTGGTCCATTTCCTTTGTGAGTCGTTTTTCTGTCACACCTGGCTCCTCTCAGGAGCTTCTGTTTTCAGTCTTTGCCCGTGTGTTTTCCACACACAGAGCTTCAATCATCTGAAGCGAAAACAGGCCTTTGGGCCTTAGGCCCATTTAGCCTAGAGCCTTTCTATTTTACTAAATGCCCAGTGGGCTGTAACATGTATTTGGGCTCAACTTTTCTTTTAAAAACTGATAATTTTTCTAAGTGGACTGAGTCTTTGTGTACTGAAATTATTTTAGAAACTTTGAAAAGTTTATTTTCTTTAGTTGGGGCTGGGCTGAATTTTGTAGATCAGACCAAGTTTTACAATTTACTTTTGTTAGAATATATTTAAAGTATGTCTTTAATTACATGTTAGGGAATATTTTGGAACCAGTTATTTTTTTTAGTCATTTTTCAAGGCTGGTCAGATCAGTGTGTGTAAATAATATGATCATATAAATGTATGTGTATGTAAATATTATAATTGGACATGATAATATGATATGGTTTTGATGGTTATCTACGTGGCGCTAAGAGCCAAGTCAAGGTTAGATCGCTTTCATGAACTTCTATAAATTACGATGATTTACATGAAAGTAAGTTTATATATATATGTTATGCTTTTATGGATTGTTGATTGATGGATTGAATGTTACTAAAATCACATGGAAGCCATGATATGATCATATAATAATTTAAGATAGGTATTCTATAAATTAATAAATAGCCAGATCATGTATGCCATATTCATGTAGTTCAGAGATCATGCATGCCATGAAATGTCATAAAATGATTAAATCATGTTAGGCCATGTCATGCTATGCTATACCATGTACAAGAATATATCATGTTGTGCCATGCCATGTACAAGAATATGCCATGCTAGAAAAGTTTATGAAGTTCAAGAAAATTATCATGCATTAAGAAAGATAAACATTTTAAGGTAACACGGACCCAAGCGTGTTTACCATAGTTATGCTAAGATGGTACCATGGACTCAAGCGTGGTTACCACAAGTTAAGTGAAACACGGACTCAAGCGTGTTTCACTCCATGTCATGCAAGTTAAGTGAACATGGACCCAAGCATGTTTCACTTCATGTCAAGCAAGATAAGTGAAACACGGACCCAAGCGTGTTTCACTCCATGTTAAGCAAGATAAGTGAAACACGGACTCAAGCGTGTTTCACTCCACGTCAAGCAAGGTAGGTGAAACACGGACTCAAGCGTGTTTCACTTCATGTTATGCAAGTTAAGTGAAACACGGACTCAAGCGTGTTTCACTACATGACAAGTTATGTGGTGCCATGGACTCAAGCGTGGTTCACCATGAAATAAGTATAATTCAAGATAAATAAGTTACTCATGCATTCACGTTTCAAGTTTGCCATGTTTATGAATGTTTCCGTTCATGTTAATCCATACATGTTCTATGAAAGTTTGATAAGGCTTTAGAAATCAAATTTATGCTAAGCTAGATAGTATTTACGGTATGATGTATTATTTACCGAGTATTCGACTCATTTTTGTTGTTTTTCTTTTTGTTTTCTTCTATGTTGATTGCCACAGATGGTGTTTATGATGATGCAGAGCTGGATGGCCAGGAGTAGATTTAGTATAAGGACTTAGAGATGAATAAGTGTCTTTTACACAAGGATTAAGTTTCTTTTATGTCATTTCAATAACTAGTCTTGTTTAAGACTAACTCATGTTTTGCTTTATTTCAATTTCAAGTTTCAAGACTATTTATGTCCTTTCAATTAAGTTTCTAATAAATGAGGTATTTCAGAATAATGAATCTCTTTACCGGGTATTTGTCATGTATGTTAGTAACATCTCTATTCTACGGGAATGGGGTGTTACAATACTGATTGTGTAGTGCTTTTTCAAAATTAAAACAATATATAATATCCAAAATATGCATCGTGTCTACGATGTTATGTTTTCCCCTAAGAGTTGCAAATTTTCAAAAACTCCTGATGTAAGCTTTCAGAAACAAAACCAGACGTGCAGGACTGAGTCAGATATAAAAGCAGAAAAAAAGCCTGATCTTCAAGAATTATGGAAACGAATGGGATACTAAAGACATTGTGGCAGGGTGATTTCCTACAATCTATAAGCGTAAATTTAAAAGGTACATGAAGGTGATAATGAACTATTTGAGGACTTTAAGCTTTATAACCCATGGCCAAAAATGCAATGAAGCAGAAAAAGAACACCTACAACATCAACGGGAGAACCGATACAGACGGCAAAGAAACCTGCACCTAGACCAGCCAGCATATGAGTTAAAACATTGTCCATGAACCCCGGAATTCTCAAAATCATCTGCATAAGCATAGCAAATTAGGACATTTTGGAGTTGAGTTAACACAGCTACGTAGAATAAGTTGAACCTAAAAGACCTAGCATTACAATATTACCTGTTTCACTTGGTCATAACTAGCTAGTTCAGCGGCATTTATTATAGCATTTCGTGCTACATTGGGGCCAAGGCCAGTCCACAGGGCCCCTAATCCTTCCTATTTTTTGGAAGATAATTAGAATTGATAAGCAGAGACTCTAAAAATGAAAGTGGATATATGATAGCATGCAAACTAACTTGTCTCACTATGGTGAAATATGCATCCAAAGCTCCAGCGTAACGCCTAGGAACCCCGGCTGGTAATTTCCCTTCAGCTTGAAGCCGAACTTTGACAAGATCAGTTGGATTAGCCACTGCAATTGCTATAGCACCTATCAAGGTAAAAATAGAATAAAATTTTCAAATTAAAGACTCTAAACAAGAGTTTGATGTGTAACATACCGACTTAGCAAATATAGCAGCAAGGGAATTGTGACAATAGTTTGAGCACTAGGCAAAACAAAAAGCTAATCAGGTTGCATAAAATTTTGAACAGAAAGCAGGATAGTCACCCAACATACTCACCCGTTAAAAGAGCAGCAAGAATTTTGTGGTATACAGGAATATCTCCAATAAATTCACTGCCAACTAAATATGTTTTGACCTGTCCAATAAGCAGTTTATATTGCACAATTTCTCCAAAAAACTCATAAATAACTAATCACATTCATGAAAATAAGTTAATAACCTATTATAAACTCACAGGACCATATAAGCCAATCCTTAAGCCTCCATAAAGACACTGGCGTTGTAATCCTGGAATAAGGCCTTTCCAGAGTGCTGATAAGCCCTCTTCCCTAGCAATAGTAGCCATAGTACCCAACAAGCCTGAATATTTGGGAACACCCACTCCATCTACCCCCGCTGCTTTTTTTTGAAGCTGAAGCCTGACTTTAGCAGTATCCAAAGGAAGAGTACAGAACTGCAAAAGATCCATGAATACAAAACAAGGAAGCTTTAAAAAGTGAGGGAAAACGATGAATATAGGACATAATGTAGAATAATAACAGATTCACTAACTAAAACTCTCCGGGAGTAACATAAAATTTATGGCATTGCTGCCTGATAAGTAATACCTATAACTATCCAACATCTCCCCGAGTTTTTCCCGCGTATTTCCAAACCCCCCTCCTCAAGTGCCGGCTAGTCTTAAAGGATTAGTAGGTGAACTCTTTGAGCTTAGCACACAAAATTAATTGTACTAAATTAAACTAACCCATAATAATACGAATCAAATTAACAAATCTACTAAACTTGAGCAAAACCAGAAAGATCAAAAGTACCTCTGCGAAACAAGCCGCGAAAGCGCTGCAGAGGAACATCTCAGCGAATGAGATTTCGATCTGGGGCTTGAGATCGGCCATTGAAATCTGCAAAAAAAGGCTGGAAAGCAGGGATTGGGGAATAGAGAGTCAGTTTCGGTAGAGTTGAAGAGGGTAATTCAGGGCCTTATGGAATGATTTCAATAGTCAAAATGAATGGAAAGGGACGTGAGACTGGCCACCATTGATGGCCGTGCAACTGGATTTTTCACACCTCCTCCTCGTGACCATCGTTTCAATTATTTTGGGGATGCTTAATCATTTTTTAAGCTTATTTTAATTGTTAATCTCATTTCTTAATATTACTTCTTCATATTTAATTGTTGAAACACTATTGAATCCTTGATGCTTACATCACACGATTTTATTAAAATTTTGAATTTTTATTAGAGTAAATGCTAGATCATCTTATATGCAAGTTTTACGCATTCTCTTTAAAAAAATATATATAGCTTATTATGTAAAATCATTTGAATAAATATTTACAATTCTAAGATTTGCACTATGTGAAATTGAAAGTATCATTCTCTTTAATTGGTAAGTATATTAGATATAAAAATGATTTGTGCAAACTTAGGCCTAGTTTGAGTACCTATCTTATCTCATCCTAAAATATTACTAAAATACAAATACCTTTCAATTTTAAGTATTCAATTTTTTCACCTAATTATTACAATTTACACAAATTTCAAAACAAAATAAAATAAATAATTTAATTTTTTTAGATTTCAAAAATAAAAATTATATTCTAATAATATTTTAATTTTCTAATATTTTTATTCAACTAAGTATCTCATTTCCCAAAATTCAATAAAATATCTTATAATTTAATTACTATTAACAAATTATTTCACTATTATTCACAAATTTCTCGTATCATCTCATCTCACTAAATAAGATCATAGTATGTATAAGTTTCGTGCAATTATTTAAAAATAAATGTGAATGCGACAATAAAAATAAATAAATAAAATTAACCATAACTTTTTATGGTGGGACTTATCTGTTTTGGTTAATTTTTTTAAAAAACTTTTGGGTGATCCCAAATATTTATTGAAATCCAATTTGTAAATACTCAACTTGGTCATTTAGAAGTTGTTCGGATTAAAAGAGCCTGTCAACTCATATTATTTCATCTCATTTAATCATTATAGTTTTTTCAAATTTTCACGCAAAATATAATAAACAATTTAACTTTTCCAAATCTCAAAATATAAATAATATTATAACAATATTTTATTTCATCATAACTCAGTAGCAAAACCTCCCCTTAAATTCTAAAGTTATGCATAATCATATACCTATTAAGATTTGATTTGTCACTTAAACTCTTAGTAGATCTTAAATATTTGACTACTTTGGCCAAGCTGACCTGCGAATTATGACACAACATCAATTTTCCAATTGACATGAGTTTACAATGAATTGGTGCCTTGAGTATTCACAAATCACAATACATTAGTCATTTTGCAATTATATACAAAAATGGTCAATAACTTGTGAAAAATGTGTCTCGATTAGATTATGTACAAAAAAATCCGTTTTGCATTTTTAACACTCACCATTAAATTATATTGCAAAGCATGAGAAATTTTGTATCTAACATTACAAAATATGAGAAATGATAGTTACAGTTCTAGAATGTGCAAGGCTGCGTTTGGATATTGAGTTGAGTTGAGATGAAAGTTAAAAGTTGAATAAAATATTATTATAATATTATTTTTTTTAATATTGTTATTATTTTAGAATTTAAAAAAGTTGAATTTTTTTTTTCATATTTTATGTAAAAATTTAAAAAAGTTGTAATGATTAAATGAGATGAGTTGAGGAACCAAAATGGCCCAAGTCTCGTACACTCCTTTAAAAAAAAAAAGATAATGAAACCTGCAATAAAAAAATTAATTTTTTAATGATAGACTACAATTTTTTTTTAAAGGGAGTGGGGCTTGCACACCCTAAAACTGTATCTATTTTCTTTTCAGACCTCCATCATGTGCTTGAGTATATTCTCATAATATACTCTTATCTTTTAATTTCCCTTTTTCATTTTTATTTGGGTTAATTTTGTTATTTGAGTAAATGAAAAAATTGAAATCACATTAGCATACAACAAAATGTTGTAAATGTTAAAAGATATGAAAATATTGTAAATTTATTGGTAGTTATAAGTAATATTTAAAATAATTAATGATTTAAAAAAAAAAGAATTAAATTGTGTAGAGAGAGAATAAATAAATTGATGAAAGGCACGTTGCAAAGTCATTAGTTAAAATAAATTAAGTGAGTTTTGGTTAATTTAAATGAAGTGGTTTTTTTTTCTAATTTTATCATTTTAATTCTCATATATGTAATTTTTTCAATAAGAATCTTTTGTTAGATCTTTTCAATAAAAAATTGATGAGGCATGCCACATGGTTAAAAAAATAAAAATAAATTTAAATATTATTATAAAATACATAAAATCGTTTTGAAATATAAAAGTAAACAAAATAAATTAGAAAATAAGCGGAAACTTGAAAACTAAAATTTAAAAAAAAAAAAACTCAAAAATATTAAATGAATTAAGTCATAATATGATATTAAGAGAATTGGAAAAATTAAAAGAAGAAAATAAAACACAATTTTTTTTAAAATCCAAAAATATATATAAACTAGAATTAGGGAAAAAAAAACAACTTTAAATATAAAATTTAGAAAAATAAAAGAATTGAAAATATATTAAAATAAAACAAAAAGAATTTGAGGTGATTATTGGATATTGAAAAATTAAATAAATAAATAAATAAAAGCACCAAGGTTGGTAACCCAGGTAGGCAGCCCCAATCCCCTAAATAGGTGACAAATAGACCTTAGCACGTGCCTGGCAGCCTGAATTTGGCTAACACAGGCCGCACATGGGCTGCGTAGAAAAATTTTACAAATAAATAAGTGGTATGCAATCGTTTTAAAAAGAATAAAATTTATTATTAAAGAATTAAATTTTTAATATATCTCAAATTTTATTTATTTTTTAAAATAATTACGTGATAATTGTATAATTTACTATTACAAATATCTTTTTTTTTTCATTGCGCAACTCACATAAGTAGTTCGAACCCTAAGTATGGTCAGGGTTTGCCTTAAGTGGCATGGGTGTTTTGGACGATAATATTTGATTATAAGAGTTTTGTTACATACAAGCATAGTTACGCACTAATCTGTGTACCAATACTAATTTATTCATATTTAAAATTTAAATTAACATTGTTTTCAATAAAATTTATTTTTTGACCAATCACATCATATTGGTACACAGATTAGTACACAATTGTGCTTGCAACTATATTTTTCCTTTTTGATGAGATAAAAGTATAATAATTATTTGTTTTGTAAAAATTTTTGAGGAAGATGTTACAAATATTAAACGTGAATTTGCAGTATTTACTTATATAAGATATTTTGTGACTAAATCATTTATTTTTAGAGAACGGCCACCGCTGGGGTTCTCGTTAAGCCCAAAATTTTTTTTTGTTTTTTCACATCACTTTTTTAATATTTTTAAATATTTAAAAAAATATAAAAAAATCACAATAATATTAAACAATATTTTCTTAAACATTAAGAAAAAAAAAAAAACTGAGCATAGCCGTAGCGGGATCCCGAGCGAGAGATCTAGCATTTTCCTTTATTTTTTCTTGAATAACAAAATGGGAGCAACTAGAGATAACAACTTGATAGGCACGCAAAAGATCATATACTTTCCGAAAGAAATTATATAGTTTTGACCTGTCCAATAAGCAGTTTATATTACACAATTTCTCCAAAAAAACTCATAATTAACTAATCAAATTCATGAAAATAAGTTAATAACCTATTATAAACTCACAGGACCATATAAGCCAATCCTTAAGCCTCCATAAAGACACTGGCGTTGTAATTCTGGAATAAGGCCTTTCCAGAGTGCCGATGAACCCTCTTCCCTAGCAATAGTAACCATAGTACCCAACAAGCCTGAATATTTGGGAACACCCACTCCATCTACCCCCGCTGCTTTCTTTTGAAGCTGAAGCCTGACTTTAGCAGTATCCAAAGGAAGAGTACAGAACTGCAAAAGATCCATGAATACAAAACAAGTGAGGGGGGGGTATCGGAAGTCTAAGAAGCTTTAAAAAGTGAGGGAAAGCGATGAACATAGGACATAATGTAGAATAATAACAGATTCACTAACTAAAACTCTCCGGGACTACCAAAAAACTTATGGCATTGCTGCCTGATAAGTAATACCTATAACTATCCAACATTCCCCCGAATTTTTCCCGTGTATTTCCAAACTCCCCCCCTTCAAGTGCCGGCTAGTCTTAAAGGATTAGTAGGTGAACCCTTTGAGCTTAGCACACAAAATAATTGTACTAAATTAAACTAACCCATAATACGAATCAAATTAACAAATCTACTAAACTTGAGCAAATCCACAAAGATCAAAAGTACCTCGGCGAAACAAGCCGCGAAAGCGCTGCAGAGGAACATCTCAGCGAATGAGATTTCGATCTGGGGCTTGAGATCGGCCATTGAAAGCTGCACAGAAAGGCTGGAAAGCAGGGATCGAGTAATAGAGAGTCAGTTTCGGTAGAGTTGAGGAAGGGTAATTCAGGGCCTTATGGAATGATTTCAATAGTCATAATGAATGGAAAGGGACGTGAGAAAACGCCGACAATGGCTGGCCACCATTGATGGCCGTGCAACTGGGTTTTCAATTTTCACACCTCCTCCTCGTGACCATCGTTTCAATTATTTTGGTGGATGCTTAATCATTTTTTAAGCTTATTTTAATTGTTAAACTCATTTGTTAATATTACTTCTTCATATTTAATTCTTGAAACACTCCAAAAAAAAAAAAAAAATTGTCCAAACACTCATGATCCTTACACCACACGAATTTATTAAAATTTTGGATTTTTATTAAGATTAATACCCGATAGTTTTACGGTGTATAAGTTTTACGTATTCTCTTTAAAAAAATAAAACTCATTATGTAAAATTGTGTGAGTAAATATTTGCAGTGATAAGATTTACATACCGTGAAACTGAAAATATTATTCTCTTTAGTTGGTAATTATTTTCAAAATAAAAATTATTTGTGTAGAGTTAGGTCTCGTTTAGAAATTTATCTCATCTCATTCTGAAATATCCCTAAAATATAAATACTTTTTAATTTTAAATATTTAATTTTTTATGTTAAACCCAAAGTTTTAAGTTTCGTATAATTATAAATCTACACATAGATTTTGATGATAACAAATGAATTCAAAGAATAAAGGAGTCTCAAACTCAAGTTGTCCACACAATAAAGTTAAGCACATCAAAGAACCAAGCATGAGCAAGAAGGGAACAAGCTCACATTAAAGTCATAGAGTAATGTTGTAAATCTCTTAAAAATTTGAAATTAGGATTAAGTCTCAAAATTAATATTTTATCATAAAGTATTAAAATACATTTTCCACATGTGCATGAATATTTTTGAAAATTAAATTTGAAAATTTTGAAAGATAATTGATTGTCATCTTTCACATGTGCATGTTTTATTTAAATATTTTCAAAAGTGATTGATACTCTTTTTGACTTATGCAAAATGTAGATGTTTTTGTTTGAAAAATTTTAAAAGTAAAGTGTGCTCCTTTTGTCATATGTAAAAAGATTAAGTTTGAAATTTTTTAAAAGTAAAGTGTGCTTCTTTTGTCAATTGCAAAAAGTAAAAAGATTTGGTTTGAAATTTTTGAAAAGTGAATGATGTTGTCTTTGACATGTGAATCTTTTTAAATTTGAATATGAAGTCTCATATGCCTATATATAAATCATTTGAGAGTTTCACATTCACAACACTAAGAGCATACAACATTCATTCAAATCTTTCATTCTCTATTCTCTAAGTATTGAGTCTGAACCCTTGTTCATTTTGAGAGATATAATTTGCATTGTATTGTTCTTATTTCACTCATTAAGGAGTGTTTTCTTATAACCTACACACTATCAGCTCTCGTATCAGTAAAAGGGTGTGTATAACCCTTGTGCGTGTAGAAATTGTTCCACTAGGAAATAGTTGAATCACCACGTGTAAGGTGATTACAAGTGTAGAGGGTGTTCTACACGGATCATTTGTAGCGATGTTGTTCAAAGGTGTAATAGGTTTCTATCTCCACTTGAAAGAGGTTGAATAGTGAATTCGGGGATCCTCAAGGGGTAACTTGAGGCAAAGACATAGGCAGTGAGGCCGAATCTCGTTAACATACTGAGTTTGCTTCTCTCTTACACTTACTCTTTATATTTATTGCTGCTTCATATTTTGTTTATATTTTATATTGTATATTTGATTTATAATTGTTATTTTTTTAAAATGAAACTCAATTCACCCCCCTCTTGTATTAATCATTTGGGTAACATTTTCATCTAATCATTACCTAATAATTACAATTTTGGCTAACTTCTAAACTAAATACAAAAAATAATTCAACTTTTTCAAATTTCAAAATAAAAATTATATTCTAACAAGATTTTAATTTTATAATATTTTTACTCAACTAGTTATCTCATTTCCTAAAATCCAATAAAATATCTTATAATTTAACTACTATTCACAAATTATTTCATTACTATTTACAGACTTCTCGTTTAATCTTATCTCACCAAATGAGGCTATATTGTGTGTAAGTCTCGTACAATCATTTAAAAAAAAATTATGAACGCAATCATAAAAATAAATAAATAAAATTAACCATAACTTTTTATGATGATACTTATATGTTTTGGTTAATTTCTAAAAACTTTTGGGTGACCCCAAATATCTATTGAAATCCAATTTGTAAATACTCAACTTGGTCATTTAGAGGTTGTTTAGATTGAGAGAGTCTTTCAACTCATATTATCTCATCTCATCTAATTATTATAATTTTTTCAAACTATCACGCAAAATATAATAAACAATTCAACATTTTCAAATCTAAAAAAAAATTAATATTAAAAAATAATATTCTAATAAAATTTTATTTAATTTTTAAATTTTATTTTATCTTAACTCACTATATATCCAATACTCCCCTTAAACTCTAAAGTTAGGCATAATCATATACTTATTAAGATTTGATTTGTTACTTAAACTCTCAATAGATCTTAAATATTTGACTACTTCGGCCAAGCTGACCAGCGAATTATGACACAACATCAATTTCCCAATTGACATGAGTTTACAATGAATTGGTGCCTTGAGTATTCACAAAGAGTAATATTATATACAGTCATTTTTACGTACTTCACTGATATGATTGGCTGCATCAATTTTTTTTAATATACAACCAATCATATCAATTAGTGCTGCAAACGAACTGAATCGAGTTGAATTCAAACAGGAGATCAAGAGCTCGTTTAGCATATATATCTACTCGAACTCGACTCGAGCTTGAAAAATATTGAAAATTTCTAATCGAGCTCGATTCGTTTAACGTAAATTATGATCGAACTCGACTCAAACTTGAGTACAAAAAATACTCGAGTTGATATGAGCTTGAGTAGCTTGACTCGAGCTCGATTTAAATCTGATCCACAATTTTTACTTTTTTTTGGTTAGCTGAAGCACAAATGAGATTATTTCTTCTTCTTCTTCTTTTTATAAATAAAGGAGATTATTTCTCTTAATCAATTTTAACTATAATTATGATAATATATATTAAATTGAGCTCTTAATGCTTATTGGACATAAATAAATGATTTATCACTTGCCACAATATAATTACAACTTACAAATAAGTAAAATAATAATTCCAATATCTAAGAGACCATATCACAATAAATTACAATTTCAAATAGTAGATCACTAATTACAATTACAATTTTCAGCAAACTTAAAAAAATAATAAATTATAATTTCAAATGATAAATCACTAATTACAATTTCCAACAAACTTACAAAAAAATAAAAATAAACTGAGTAGCTTCAAAAGCTTAGAGCTCATTACAAATATAGCCCATTACAAATATAACCCAATTCAATAACTTAGTACTTAGTAGCTTCAGAGCTTTTCAATAATAATAAATCAAAAATTATCAGAAAAGGCAGTGGTAGATTGATAGAACAACATCAAAGCCTCCATAGCACACATTTAGAAATTTGACTAAAAATTGGACAAAGTATTTAAAAACAAGCGCACTTATCCTTGTTTATAAATCTCTATCAAACTTCAAACTTTATTCAGTAAGACCCTTGTCAGTTATCCAGTAAGATCAAATCTATACATCACGTATTAAGGACAATGGATGTCCTTATCTTTTTGTAGACCATTTTTAGTCATACTTTTTCCTACTCCCAAGTCAACTCTCATATACACCAATAACTATTGTCCAGTAAGACCTTTAAACCTGCATTCTTCTCCACTTAAAATAACCAAAAAGTGATAAAATACCACTTAGAATAAGACCCTTATAATAATTACTTAAAACAACCATGCATACTGGTCCAGGAAGACCCTTTATTTAAAATAGTAGGATCAATCTTGGTAAACCTATCTAAACATTTAAAGCGATGAAGAAAACATGTTTGAACATTTATTGCTGGCCTAATAAGTGGTAATTTTAAAAGTAATAAAATAAACATGTATACTGGTAAACAGCACAAGTAGGACTGATTCTAAGGTGATAAAATACTATTTAAAATACATCTGGACCAGTATGCATGGTACTCATTCTACCTTTCATTTTCCTCTTAAAAGAATCTAAAGCAATAAAATTTGATGATTATATAAAGCCAAATGACCTCCACAGAGTAAACAACACAAGTAAATAGTAAATACCATTTCTTTGAGCACCAAGTACAAAAAAAATCTCCTTATAATTATCCATATTTCTCCATTCAGCACAATTATACTTTTACGAAAAACTAAAGTTGCAATTCAAGTAAGTCAGATATTCAAGTAATGAAATTACCTAGATCTAAGCTTTCAAAAAATCTCAAATTCCCAACCTTGTCTAGCTAGACAGCTCCAAGCCTCCAACCTCCAATGAGTCAATAAGTTTAGTCCACAAAAATAATTACAACTTTTGTCTTAAACAACATGTCCTATCATTGTTCCTTATAGTATTTCTAGTAGATCAATTCACAAAAAAAAAAAAAAAAAGATTAAAAACCAGCCACATGTCAATCACCATCAACCTATAATGCAAAACACACACAATATAATTAGCAACATGATATAACAAAATAACAATTCAAAAATCAATAGCATTATACCAAAAGGCAAAAATATACAACTTGCCACTTGATTCCAGTGAAGGCAGTAAAATCTCCTCATAAGTTGGTTCTTCTCTCTAGAAAATGAAAGAAAAATTAGTTAAGATAAGTTCTTAATAAGTTAAAACAAGTTTTAGATGGCAATGAAAAATCACTAAATAAAATTATACTTACATTTGATGATTTTTCAAATCATGAAGTATCCGAACCCAGTCAGCTCCACATAATAACATTTCTGCTGTTTCAACAGACATTGATGCACGATAAGGATCAATCACTCTACCATTAGCACTAAATGTAGATTCTGAAGTCACTGTAGTAATTGGAATTGACAAAATATCACGTGTCATCTTAGATAAAATGCGGTATTTTAGATCATTGACCTTCCATCACTCCAAAGCATCAAAATGTGAATCTAAATTCTCACTACAAATATAAACACATTCCTCTAAGTAAACATTCAAATCAGATTTTACTGGACAAATGGTATCATTCCTTCTAACAAATTATTCAAACATAAACTTGTCACTCATCACATTCTTCCCCACAACATTGATAGAACCACTACAAGAAGAACGTATGTCTATAGCATTTTCATGTCCACTTGACTTCACATTAGCTAAATTATAATCTTCAACATACTCATTATACAGCTCATGTAAGACTCTCAAGATGGTGTCTATGTTTCTAGTGCTTCGGGTTTTGAATAAATTACTCGAAAACAGAATTGAACAAACTTCATCTTGAACTTTGGATCCAAAACAACAGCCACTACCATAAGCAAGTTACATTCCCCCCAATATTTATCAAATTTTGTATTCATCTTCACAACCATTGCTCATATGTAATCATTTTGGTCAAGAGACTTCTTGTCCAACACCTCTTTTATTCTCCATACCTCAAGAAGGAATAAGTTAACAATTGGATACTCAGTTCCTGAGATAATGTTTATCACCTCATTAAAAACTGCCAAAATTTAACAGACATTTTCCACTTTGGTCCAATCCTCAACACTTCGAACATTATTAAAACCTTGATCTCTATTTCCATATCTCGGGAAGACTTCCCTAAACTCTAAGGTTGTGGTTAACATTAGGTAAGTACTATTCCATCGGGTAGGAACATCCAAAAAAAGTTTCTTGCTTGGTAATTGCAACTGTTTTGCAATATCACTAAACTGCTTGATACGAGCTTCTGATGCAACCAAGTACTTCACCCATTCTCGAACACAATTGACAATTTCACCAATCTTACTAAGTCCATATTTGACCAATAAATTTGTTATATGTGCGAAACAACGCACATGAAAAAGCTACCCCCGATAGATAACTTCTTTTTCAAACTGAAAACATTATTGAGAACCTTTAAACCTACATCATTATATCTAGCATTGTCCACTGTTATTGTAGACACTTTATTCTCAATTTTCCAATTAGTGAATGTTGAATGGAGGGGGCGCCCACGTGGGCAGACCCCCCCTCTTGTGCGTTACAAGCACAAGTAACAATGCGTTACATGGCTTGTAAACGCATGACTTTAAGCCATGCGTTACTTGTAGATTAAAGGTTGGCCTTAAAGGCCAGCCATGTAGGGTGGGCTATATATAGCTCCCCTCATTTGGTTCTTGGGACCCATCTGAATAGGAAAAAATTCTCTCCTTTTTTGTTCTTTCTTGAAATAGTATTTAGGCTGTGGATTCGTTAACTGTTACTTTAGTTTTATAACTACGTAGTATACTTCACCACTAAGAAGAAACGCTTGAAATTTGTTGATCTGGATAAACTTGTGGAGCAACTTTATAAGTTGAGCTTGAGATACTTTCCGTTGTACTTTCTAACAGTGAAACACTTATGAAGATCAGCATCAACAATAATAACCCTGCTGTATGGTGGTGGGACATTACAAAAATTTAAGACTCTCTTTTGTAAATGCCAATCGGGATCAACAAAATGACAAGTAATAACCATATATGAGATCTTTTGACCTGAAGTTCACATGTCAGTTGTTATGTTGACTTTATTCACACCTTTCAATATTGTTTTCAGCTTTTTTTTCTCAATCTTATAAGTGGATTGACAATCATTTCTTGCTGTAGTATGACTTATCTTTTGCCAATAAGGAGTATTAGCTCTCATAAATTTATTAAAAATCACATGTTCCATCATGGAAAAATGATACTCGTTATAAAGTATCATGTGAGAAGTTAATTCTCTTACCTTTCTCATATCATACGAGAAATTTTTCACTACATTCACCCATTCAAGACCCTTTATGTCAATAGTCAAAACCTTTTGCCTCTTAGAAGTAGCTATGTGTGGAAGACAACTAGTCGAGTGCCTATGAAAGTGAGTTGTAGAACTAATGAAAAAATAGACAAGAGGTCTTTGTAAAAGTTACACTCAGCTTTCTTGACAACATTCTTCTTCACTATTTTAAAATCTTTCTAGACAGCAGAAGTTTTCTTCCTAGGCTTCCTTTGTTATGCATATTTTTAGGGATCCATAGGAGCACTTGGGTTTTCTTCTCCACCAATAATACCATCAACTTCATTGTTTCCATCATCACTATCACACTCTATAGCATTAAATTCTTTTCCACCAATAATACCATCAACTTCAGTCTCCACTAATGGACTTGCAGATGAGCATTCAACAATTAGTACTTGTTTAAATATGTCTAAAAAAATATTTTTAGACAAGTAGTGGCAATGTTAGACACAAATACTACAGATTAACATTTTTTAAAGAGAAAAAGCAGCTACAAATAGCTAAAGTAAAAAGAAAAAAAAAAAGCAATTCTAAAAGTTCATAAGAAAGTTCACCCCAATCAAGATCTCAAGAGACCATCCATTACAAATTAGCATGTGACTGTTAGTGTGAGCACACCAATACATTATTAATTATCACTTTAGTTTTTTATAGTGGTTCCTTCAATTACAGGTAGCACTTTATTTTTAAGATAACCTCACAAATGACTCCAGGCTTCAGCGGTAGCGTAAGTAAATTTTAGGACCCCAACAAAAGAGAAAATGAAATGAGAAAAAAATAAATAAATAGGAAATAGTTGCCTTCTAAGTTCTAAGCATATCCAAGAATAGGGATCTTCTCCCAACCCACAGTTGTTATAAGTTTCTCTGACTCCAAGACTTGGACACCATAAGAGGGAAAAAAACCAAATTAAACTCAGATCTAGGAGAAATATAATCCCAATTAGATCTTAAGAGTTATTTACTTCCATTAAATTCATTCTTCCTTTGAGGTAAGGCATCTATAGCTATATCATCCTAAAATGAGGCATTTACGGGGGATGAAAAAAGGCATTTGGAGGAGATGAACCATTCATCTGCTACAGTAAGGACCAGAACCTAAAACTTGGTCATTACAACACTAGCAGCTTTGCATGAGACATTTGCACTAAATAACAACCACAAGCATTTCCATGCTTATGGCCAAACATGCCAACTTTAAGCATATCAAAAGAAACACTAGAGAATAGAAGAATAAGGTTCAAGAAGTTACAAGTGTCTCTCCTTCATGGCTTCTATATCTTGAATGCTTGATTCCCTCTCCTTTGTTAGCTTATAAATAGTATCTTCAGCTCGAAAAGAAAGCCCCAAAAATGTGATTACTCTTGTAAAAATCAAAAGAACACAAATGATTGAGGAGAAAAATTATACAGTACTCCCAATCATCTAAAAATTCACAAGTTTCAATTTTATATGAATCTATTCAAACTTCATGGAAGAAAAAATAAGGGCCCCAAGCCAGTAACTGATGAGAATTACTAAGGAGTAACTTTCATTTTCATTATAACTATATAATCTTAAAACAGAGCACAAAAACAAAATCCAAACATATGCTTAATCTTACGGCTTACCTCTTACCGATCCATGTGAGGAAATTATCGAAAAAACAGAGCACCAAAGCAATAGGGCTTCCCTCTTTTGAAATTTAAAAAATTAAAATAACCCCTGGTAAGCTTGCCATTCCTTCAAGACCTAGGGTTTCTCCACTGGTTCGGGTTCCTTCGAGAGAGTCTGATTCTTCCTCTTCTCTCCATTGTTTGCCGTTTGCGCGCCCGATATTTGCTCATTCGAAAAATCGATTCTCCCGATTCGTGCCTTTCTTGATGAGCTAAGGAATTGGAAGTCTTGAACAAGTTGGAGTCCAAAAGACTCAAATGCGTCACTGCGTGTATGGAACAGACTAGAACACACCTAGTCTGAGTATGTCTTGAGTATCGGGCACGCTTCGTCGCTTTGAATTCTGACTTCTGAGAAGGCCGACAGCTATCCATCTTCTCAAGCCGAAAACGTCCTACCAAGGGACTAGTAGGAGTTGTGCAAATAACCAGAAGAAATGAAATAAACAAACTAAATAGCCTAAAAGGAAAGAAAAAAAATTATAATATATTTGAGATTGTACTATTTTATTATTCTATGGAGTCATAAATTATAAACTATAAATGTAATTGAGATTTTTATTTTTGCCAAGTATTTTTATTATTATTTTTAATCACTAAAAAAAATTAAAAAAGTATTTATTTTCACAACTAGTCACTACTAATAGTGAAATAAATAAAAAAAATTTAACGGAGTACAAAAAAAATCGAGATAGTAGGAGCTAGGAAGTAGTAACTACTAACAAATAAGTTGTTATAAAACGTCACGGAATTACCTGAAAAATAGAATTACATGATTACACCATAAGTATTTATGCCTGACTGGCTAAACTCCAACTTTCCAAAATGGATGTATGGAGTTCGAATCCCCCTCCCCCAAACTAATCAAAAAAACAAAAGCTCTAACTATATAGATGTAAGTTGTAAGTTATAACCCTAGTCTTGCTTTATATATACACGTGTGACATGTTTAATGTTTCACTTGATATGAGCCACATATACATACTAAAATATAAGCCTATCAAATATCAATATTGTAACATTGATTCATTGTCACTTTCCAATACATATGGAATCAAGAATGCCTAATACATTAAAATCATTTAAAAAATTACATAATAAATCTATTAATTTAATATTAAAGTATTTAATTATCCTTGATATAATATTAAATATGGCCAAATAATGAAAATAAGATTAGTTAAGAAAGTGTCGCAATCAATTAGAATTGTTTATTTTTATAAACATTTTATATTTGGCACAATAATTTTTTTATGAACTTAATACATTATTATTGTTAAAAAATAAAATATGTTACTTATACATAAATTTAAAATAACAACATATATTACTTATACAAAGTATCAAAAATAATATATATAGCATATAAAATATATATAATAAGAGAATATATGTAAATATATATATAAATATTACAAGTATTGTGACAAGCTCAAAACGAGTTGGATCAAATTTATACAAATATTATTCATGAGTCTAAACCGAATTGAGTCGAGATTATACGAGTTTTACTCGTTTAATATTCGAACCAATATTAATATTCATTTATCGGCTGCGTTCGTTGATACGAGTTTATACGAGCCAATCTCCAATTATTTACGAGCGGCTGCGTTCGTTTCCAACCCTAGGTACAGCCTAGCCCATGCTCGTGGGATTCTGTCTTTATATAGTACTGCAGTCTTGATCGGTTTCATTATGGAGAAGAAAAGTCGTCCCACTCGATCGTCTGAGATGACTTTAGTGGAGAAGCAATCGTAACCATGGCATATACCAATTGCCAGCTAATTGTATCTCATTCATACATTATCGGAAAACATTGCTCATGATGACGAATACAATATAGCACCGACTATATGCATTTAGCATCTGCTAATGATGATCAAGATGCCAAATAATAATGGTAATTACAGTACAATTAATAGTACTGCTTATTCACGAACTTAATAGTTTTTTAATTACTGACAATGATATATATATATATATATATATATATAGACACGTAATTACTAAAGAGCATGAAAATCACGACCCATGCGGCGTAAGAGCGTCATAGGACAATGGCGAAGTGGCTGCGACCATTGGTTGATGATCGGAACCTGAATAATACTTACTCTTGCATGGAATGTAACACTGGTACATCTCATCGTTGGGGCAGGTGTGGAACTTGTTCTTGGTGAAAAAATTAGCACATGATTCCTTTGTTCTCTGATTTGGAAGATCAATAATGCAATTCATTCGAACATTAACAACGCCCTTTTTTATCAACTTTCTGCATTCGGGGCCGACTTGGGTGATGTAGTTGTTTGATAACGTGAATTTAGACAAGTTAGGTAGCTTGCAGATGGCCTCCGGGATCGCCCCATAGAATTGGTTGTTATCCAAAATAAGCAATGCTATTTTGTCCAGGCACTGAAATGACTGGGGTATTGGACCTGTCAATAAGTTACGGCTCACATCAAACACGGTTGCCCGTTTCAAGCGGCCAATCTCTGGTGGCAAGCATCCCGAGAGCTGGTTTTTCAAGAAGAGCACCTCAATGAGGTTTTCTGAAGTTTTGCCAGTGCCAATGCTTCGTGGGATTGGCCCCGTGAACTTGTTGTTGGCAAAAGTGAGATAAAGAGCTGGCGTGGAGCCAAGATTGTCAGGAAGCTCTTGCATAAAGTTGTTGTCATTGATGAAGATCACTTCCACGTCTAGTTTGAACAGTCCAGGTGGCACTGTGCCGCTCAAGGAGTTAAACCGGAGGTCCAAGAACGTCAATTGTTTGGCTCCAAGAACTTCCATTGGAAACTGGCCGGATAACTTGTTGTTGCTAAGATCAAGCTCAAATAAGTACTTTTGGGTGGAGAGCTTCTTGGGGACGCCGCCGGTGAAATTGTTGGAGTTTGCGTGGAACACGGTTATATCTGGTAACTCGTCAACGAAGCCAGAGAGAGGTAGGCCGTCCTTACCGCCAAACAAGAAGCCATTGAAGTCCACTGCAGCGAGAGCTCGTTGATTCATGTCCGGACGTATGTCACAATATAAGCCCTTGTACTTGCATATGTCGTTGCCCTTCCATGTGTCGAAAACTTTGTTTGGGTCTGAGGTGACCATTCTTCGAAAATTTTGAAGAACGGGTTTGACTAGTTCAAGTCGCGATGGTGGAGGAGGTGGTGGCGGTGGAGGTGGGGGTGGGGGTGGTGGAGGTGGAGGTGGGGGTGGTGGTGGTGGGGGTGGGGGTGGGTTACATTTGGGTACAGGAGGTGGTGGAAGTGGGGGTGGGGGTGGGTTACATTTGGGTACAGGAGGTGGTGGAGGTGGGGGTGGGGATGGGTTACATTTGGGTACAGGAGGCGGTGGAGGCGATAGCGGCGGCGGTGGAGGTGGGGGTGGAGGAGGAGTGGTGCAAATGGGTTTAGGAGGGGGAGGAGAAGGGGGACAATGCTTGGGGGGTGGAGGTGAAGCAGGGTAATAGCCGCCGCCACCACCATAACCACCTTTGATTGTTTCTAATGCTTTCCTATCGGACCCAATAATTTGATCACCGAAAGCCACCTCATGGTACAAACATAGATGAAGCAGGAAAGTAGATAGCAAGAATGAAACACAGAAGGTGATGCTCCTCATCTCTGGTCTCTTCCAGCTAACGACTCTACTCTCAATGGTACATGGATCAAGGAAAGGGCTGTTAAATAGGGGGAACGTAAGCAGGGCCGCTCAATAGCAACGGGGCTTAAGGCTAAAACTTTTATTGGGTTTTTTTTTTTAATTATTATTTTAAAAAGTAAAATTATTTTAATTTTTATATTATATTTTAATTTATAAATAATTCCAATCATTTGTCAAGTAAATTTACTGTTTAATATGGGTTTTGCTACAAATCAGCCACTATTCACATCACACACCACACACTTATAGCTTTTCATAGGATGTATGGATATTTTTCATAGGGTGTATGGATGTTTTTCATAGGGTGTGGGGTGTGGATGATGAATAGTGGCTGATGAGAAGAATTATTCTTTATCAAATCTAGTTTAAAAAGATGTGCTTTAGACTCTTAAGGACCGTTTGTGAACACAGCTGCTTTTAGGTATTCTCAAATTTAAATTTTTCTCTCATTTCTTAAAACCAAACAAAATATCTTAACTCAAATTATTTCACTATTATTCACATATATTCTTAATATATAAACAAGGCTTAAAAGCAATTATAATTATAATTATCAATAAAGTTCTATAAATAACCTACACATTTGGAAAAAAGTAATCCCTTGCCTTTTCATACTAAATTTTTTATCAACACTTAAAAATTAAATTTTATTATGTATAATTTTTACATTATATATTAAACTAATAATGATAAAAGATAAGTGTATTCTTAAAAGAAGAATATTTGAAATAATTATTATGTAGGATACTTTTAGAATTAATAATGACATAATATCTATTTAATATTTTGATATTATCTTATTAGATTAATTAATTTTTTAATTAAATATTTTTTCTTTTAAAATAATTATACTCTAGACTTTTTTAAAAGGGACCTCTTCTTACCTGGACTGTAGCCAATTGCCTAATTTACCTTATGGAAGAGCCGGTCTGAGCGTAAGCAACAATCCTTCGTTCATGAAGAAGAAAAGTCAACAATTACTAGGAAAGTCTAACATTGCTATAAAAAATATTTATAATTTCATTTTTTTTTTTTTTGGATATTAGTATCGTTCTGTTCTACAATGCAAAGATTACCTACCAATCTGGCATGTAAATCGCAAAGCCGTAAGATAGATATATTCTCTCGTATTTACTTTTTCAATATTATTCAAATATAAAATAATTTTTTAATTTTTTAATTTTTTATCTAATCATTATTTAGTTATAAAAAAAATTTCAAACTCTCAATCAAAATATAAAAATAATATTAATTTTACAAAATTAAAAAAAAATTCAAATAATTATTTAATTTTATAATATTTTTAGTCTTTCTTATTTTCGAAAATTAAATTAAATATTATTTTAATTTAAATAATTTCTATATTAATCATAGATATATTAAAATATTTCAAATAACCAGACTGGGTCATACTCAACGCTAAATAAATGGTTGTTAAGAGGATAGAAGCTGCTGCCTGCCCTCTTGCTTTCGGAGACTAAGGCTATGTTTGGGGTTGCGGTGGGAGGTCTGATAAATGTTTAAATATCACTAAAAGTACTTTAATAGTAAATATTAATGTTTGGATATCTTATATAAAAGTACTTTTTAGGTCTCAATAAGTTAAAAACTACGGTGGATAAAAAGCATCATTTTGATGCTTTTCTACCAACGCACTTCTTACCATACCAAAAAAGGTGGTATGATAATGTCAAAAGACCAAAATACTTCTATAACTTTGAATAATTACATATTTTAACCTTGTCATTCCGATGCAACTCTCAGCTGATTCTCTCTCCTCCCTTTAATGGTGTGTTTAGCAGAGCAAATAGCTCCTTTATCTACCTGCGTACAACCCAAATTTTCCTACCCCCTTCAATAGCTCAGAAAACCCAAATAAATCAACCCATTACTGCCTTCAAACTCACCATTGTTATTTCTAAAGCTTACCTGCGTACAACCAAGCTTCAAACTCATCATTGTTTTACTTGAAAAAAAGGGAATACTTTGATTAAGAAAAAATGGCGAACATCGACATTGAGGGAATACTCAAGGAGCTCGTGAATGATGGTCGTGTCCCCAAGACCAAGATCCTGTGCACTCTCGGTCCTACATCTCGGTGTCCATGCTGGAGAAGCTTCTCAGGGCCGGTATGAACGTCGCCCGCTTCAATCTCTCCCACGAAACTCATGAGTACCATCAGGAGACCCTCGACAATCTCAGGATTGCCATGCATAACACTCAGATTCTCTCAGCCGTCATCCAAGGTTCACCATTTTTCAACTTTCCTGATTGATCCTCTTCATTTATTTATTTATTATTCTTTTGCGAATCGAGTTTCAAAATTTTCATCGATTCCGATATGTTTTTTTTTCTCACAAATTTCTTCCTTTAGATTTTTGAATGTAGACTTGTTTTCCAAATTGGGTCTTATTGAGAGAGAGAGTCCAGCAAGAACCTATTATAATACCTTAGAGAAACTAGTCTTTAATTACGAGATACCCAATAATTCAAACCAAGAAAATCTTATCTTATTTGAAGATTGATTTTTATATTCCATCACTCAACAACTCGGGAAAAGTCTCCTACTAATCCGATTTTGTAGTATCCTTTTCAAATTTGATTTCTACAACAAACAATATCACTCTATAATCTAGGAACGTCCAAAACTACCAGATAGATTCTCATCCGATAAACCTGGTCGTAGCATTGACGAGGTTATGGCTGTTGCACGAGAGTTAGCTGAGATAGAAAATGACTATGAGATTTTTAGAGATGCAAGTGAGGTACTCCTTTCGAAATCACATAGAGAAATGTTTATTGCCCTAAAAGACTCAACATTTCAGATTGATTTTATTAAACGAATGAAAAATAAATGAAGTCAATATTGACTATTGTGATGTCATTTTAGGGATTCATTAACAGTTACTATTTCTCGAATGATTTATAATAAACTATTTTAGAGGTTCTCGAGACTTAATTTTTTTTATTATATTTTTTGGGTAAATTTTGACAATATTATTTTAGTGATGCTTATTCAGAAGAGATTTCAACTTTATTATCTGTTTTTTTTTTTAAGTGGGATATTTTTATCTTTTTACAGACATGGAGAATAATGGTCACGATACTGAACATTACATAAGCGATGCTGATAATGGTGAAGAAGAAAAAGATGATGATATTGACTTTGTGATAGCATTACAATTAATGGTGGCTTCTAAATATTACACAACATATTTTGTAAAGGAACCTTGTAGGACCTCTCCACATATAGGTCATAAGTTTGTTATGGAGATTCTAAATGGTCATCATGATAGATGTCATCAACAATTTAGGATGGAAAAATATGTATTTCATGCTTTATGCAAAGAGTTGAACGAAAGATATAACTTAACTGGTACTCGAAACATAACTATCGAAGAAATGGTAGGAATTTTCTTAATTACAATAGGTCATGGGTTCGGGAATAGAATGGCACAAGAACGATTTCAACATTCGGGAGAGACTATTAGTAGGCATTTTAATAATGTATTAATGGCTGTTTCACGAATGGCGGTTGACATTATCAGCCCCACTGATAGGGAATTTAAGGATATTCCAAAAAAAATTCGTGAAGATGAGAGATATTGGCCATACTTTAAAGATTGTATTGGAGCTATTGACGGAACCCACGTGCCAGTTACCATTTCTCCAACAAAACAAATTCCATATATTGGTAGAAAAGGCATACCTACTCAGAATATCATGGCAGTTTGTGATTTTGATATGCGTTTCACTTTTGTTTGGGCTGGATGGGAAGGGACAGCACATGATACACGTATTTTTATGGAAGCAATTCGAAAAGAGGAATTGCACTTTCCACATCCACCTAGAGGTTTGAATTTAATAAGAATAACATTAATGAATTTTAATTAAATAAAAAATGATTTTTGCATTACTTTTGATTTATTATCCTAAATTCTATGCAGGTAAATATTACTTGGTAGATGCTGGATATCCTCATATGAATAGATACATGGGGCCATACAGAAGGGAACGATATCATCTACCAGATTTTCGTCGTGGTCCTCGACCAATGGGTATGCGTGAAATATTTAATCATGCACATTCATCGCTCAGATGCACTATCGAGAGGACATTTGGAGTTTGAAAAAATAGATGGAAGATATTAGATCATATGCAAATTTTCCTTATGATAAGCAAGTTAAAATTGTTGTGGCGTCTATGGCTATTCATAATTTTATTAGAACTCATGCATTAAAGGATCTTGAGTTCAAGCTATACGATGAGGACGAGGATTATCTACCTCCTGGAAGCATAGAGGATGAAGAAGTAGAAGATTACTCAAGCATGCAACAATCAGAGATATCCACTGAAAATGTTATGAATATTGAGCGTGATTATATTGCTATTTCACTTATGCAACGTTGAAGAGATTTTATTTTCATTATAATTGCACATACACCTATTAGACTATTTTCTTTGTTATGTTATTATAATATTTTATTTCTATCAAGGATATACCCTTTTGTGTCATTTCCACTTCAAAAAGTACTTTTTTAATTCATTTCCAAACATATCTAATATGTTTAAAAGTACTTTAGACTTACAGATCCCAAACAGTAAATAGCTTCTCAATAGTAGAGCTTATTATATTAAGCTTTAAGCTATAAGTCTTAAGCTAAAAGCAATATTTTCCACCACAATCCCAAACATGCACTAAGCAGACAGAGGGGGTTGCCCTCGCACGTCGTGCCTAAAAACAACGCTGTCAAAAATGCTGTTGACAGCATTTGGTATTTCTTTTCTAATAAGAGATTTAAGCCTCTTTTTATTTATTTATTATTATTATTATTTTAAGGATAGTGCTCCAATAAATTAGAACAAAACCTTAATTTTATTGATAGTTCTCATTTACAATGGAGGAAAACCGTGGTTATAATGACTCCTGAAAATTAGAAAAGAAAAAATCCCAGATATCTAAAATCAAAACTAAAACCCAAAAAAACAAAAAAAAAAAAACGAATCATAGATATTACAAGGTAACACAACCAAAAACCTAACATCAAAACAAGAAACCGGATCTGCAAGAAAAACACACATACAAGTAAAAGAAAACAAAACCGCGTGCAAGAAAGCAAGGTCAGCATACACTAAAAACAAAAACAAAAATTAAGAGCAAAAGGCCACCAATCAACTAAAGCAATACTTGCAGGGAATGGAAGAAAGACCCAGCTTATCGAAATGAATGAGACCCTTAAGCCCGTTTGCATATGAACAAGAAAATAAGGTTAGTATACGCTAAAAGATAAGGCAAAAATAAGAGCAAAAAGATCACAAATCAACCAAAGAAATATTAGCAGCAATAAATGAAAGGAAGACCCAGCTTATCTAAACAAATGAGACCTCAAAGCAGTCTTAGAACATCCACAAAAACCTTTAGCATGTTTGGATAGTGAACAAGAAAACAAGGTTAGCATATGCTAAAAGATAAGGCAAAAATAAGAGCAAAAATGCCACAAATCAACCAAAGGAATATTAGCATCAATGAATGGTAGAAAGACCTAGCTTATCCAAGCGAATGAGACCTCGAAGTAGTCTCGTAACATCCCCAATAGTCTTAAGCCCGTTTGTATAGTAAAAGTGTCTCATTTCATTTCCTCTCATTATTACAATTATTTTAAATTTTTATACAAAATATAATAAATAATTCAACTTCTTCAAATTTTAAAATAATAATAATATTAAAAAATAATATTATAATAATATCTTAGTCAACTTTTAACTTTTATCTAAATTTATATCATCTCATCTTACTGTCCAAACTATACATTAATTCATATTAATTCGAAATTTGATACGTAAATTAGTGACAAGATTTTCCATTTGTCGATAGGGGATGTGCGTAGGGCTGAGAAACCCGGCCGGGCTTGGTTAGGAACCCGGATAATCGGGTTTCGATTACAGGTTCCAGCCCGAAACAAACCTGAGCCAGTACCCGTCTTCTAAAACCCGAGTGTACCCAAGCCTGGTACTTGGTGTTAAACCCATAACCCGATTTTTTTTTTATAACCCAAAGCCAGTGCCGAAACAGCGTGGGTTAAAATCAAACCCCCCATCTCCTGATTACCCCCATCTCTCTCTCTCTCTCTCTCTCTCTCTACCAATCTGCCAGAAAGAAAGTTAAAACCCTAGCCTCCCTCTGTCATCCCCGTCGTCGCCATTAGCCCCGTTGTCGTCGTCATCCTCGTTGCTGCCGTTAGCCCCATCATCTCCAACTTGTCTTCATCCCGTCATCCTCAGAAACACTACAAATTAAGGTTAGTTTTTGGATTTTTGATTTTGGGTGTGATTTGTTTTGAGTTCACTACCAAAAAAAAAAAAACTAATTTACTGGTGTTTATATTTCTAACATTTTTGTATGTGCCGATAAATATATATTATTGCCGTAGATTTTTTTTATACTGATAAATAAGAAATTTTGCTGTGTTTTCATTGTTACACCAATAAAAATATATAATTGTTCCGGCGTTTATAAAATCACTACTAATTTATTAATTTTGCACTTGTAAATAATAAGTTTTGCTAGTGTTTACATTTCCATCATGTTTGTATGCGTTGTTAACTATAAATTATTGCCGGTGCTTATTTGTTGTGCCGATAAAACAAAAAAATTTCTGACGTTTATATTATTACCCCATTAATTATAACGTATAATTCTTCGCCAAAAATTTATTGGCAATTATATTAACTTAAAATTTTATTTGTATTTTAAAATTACTATGTGTATTGGAAAGTCTAACATTGCTATAAAAAATATTTATAATTTCATTTTTTTTTCCTGATATTAGTATCGTTTTGTTCTACAATGCAAAGATTACCTACCAATCTGGCATGTAAATCGCAAAGCCGTAAAATAGATATATTCTCTCGTATTTACTTTTTCAATATTATTCAAATATAAAATATTTTTTAATTTTTAATTTTTTATCTAATCATTATTTAGTTATAAAAAAATTTCAAACTCTCAATCAAAATATAAAAATAATATTAATTTTACAAAATTAAAAAAAAAAATCAAATAATTATTTAATTTTATAATATTTTTAGTCTTTCTTATTTTCGAAAATTAAATTAAATATTTTAATTTAAATAATTTCTATATTAATCATAGATATATTAAAATATTTCAAATTACCAGACTGGGTCATACTCAACGCTAAATAAATGGTTGTTACGAGGGGATAGAAACTTAAAGGGACAGCTCCTGCCTGCCCTCTTGCTTTCGGTGCCCTCTTGCTTTCGGACACAAGCAGACAGAGCGGGGTTGCCCTCGCACGTCATGCCTAAAAACAACGCTGTGAAGAATGCTGTTGACAGCATTTAGTATTTCTTTTCTAATAAGAGATTTAAGCCTCTTTTTATTTTTTTAAATATTTATTTATTTAAATTTTATTTTAAGGATAGTGCTCCAATAAATTAGAACAGTACCTTAATTTTATTGATAGTTCTCATTGATAGTCCTCAGATATCCAAAATCAAAACTAAAACCCAAAAAAAAAAAAAAAAATCATAGAGATTACAAAATAACACAACCAAAAACCTAACATCAAAACAAGAAACCGGATCTGCAAGAAAAACACACATACAAGTAAAAGAAAACAAAACCATGTGCAAGAAAGCGAGGTTAGCATACACTAAAAGATAAGGCAAAAATTAAGAGCAAAAGGCCACCAATCAACTAAAGTGTTGCCCAGATGACTAACACAAGAGGGGGGGTGAATTGAGTTGTATTTAAAAAAATAACAATTATAAATCAAATATACAATATAAAATATAAACAATATATGAAATAGCAATAAATATAAAGAGTAAGGGTAAGAGAGAAGCAAACTCAGTATGTTAACGAGGTTCGGCCCCACTGCCTACGTCCTCGCCTCAAACTACCCCTTGAGGATCCCCGAATTCACTATTCAATCTCCTTCAGGTGGAGATAGAAACCTATTACACCTTTGAACAACACCGCTACAAAGGATCCGTGTAGAACACCCTCTACACTTGCAATCACCTTACACGTGGTGATTCAACGATTCCCTGTGTAGAACACTTTCTACACGCACAAGGGTTGTACACACCCTTTTACTGATACAAGAATTGATAGTGGGTAGGATATCAGAAAACACTCCTCAATGAGTGAAATAAGAACAATACAAGCACAAACTATATCTCTCAAAATGAACAAGGGTTAAGGCTCAATGCTTAGAGAAGAGAGAATGAAAGCTTTGAATGAGAGTTGTATGCTCTTGGTGTTGTGAATGTGAAGCTCTCAAATGATCTATTTATAGGCATATGAGACTTCATATTCAAATTTAAAAAGATTCACATGTCAAAAACATCATCATTCATTTTTCAAAAATTTCAAACCTAATCTTTTTACTTTTTGCATATGACAAAAGGAGCACACTTTGCTTTTCAAAAATATCAAACCTAATTTTTTACTTTTTGCATATGACAAAAGGAGCACACTTTACTTTTCAAAATATTCAAACAAAGGCATCTTCCTTTTGCATAAGTCAAGAAAAGCATCAATCACTTTTGAAAATATTCAAATAAAACATGCACATGTGAAAGATGACAATCAATCATCTTTAATATTTTCAAAGTTCAAACCTTTAATCATGGCATGCACATGTGAAAGATGACAATCAATAATCTTTAATATTTTCAAAGTTCAACCCTTTAATCATGGCATGCACATGTGAAATATGACAATCAATTATCTTTCAAAATTTTCAAATTTAATTTTCAAAATATTCATGCACATGTGGAAAATGTATTTTAATGCTTTATGATAAAATATTAATTTTTGAGCCTTAATCTTAATTTCAAATTTTAAGAGATTTACAACATTACTCTATGATTTTAATGTGAACTTGTTTCCTTCTTGCTCATGCTTGGTTCCTTGATGTGCTTGACTCCATTGTGTGGACAACTTGAGTTTGAAACTCCTTTATTCTTTGAATTCATTTGTTATCATCAAAATCCATGTGTAGATTTATAATCACATGAAACTTGAAACCTTGGGTTCAACATAAAGCAATACTTGCAGCAGCGAATGGAAGAAAGACCCGTAGTAGCGAATGGAAGAAAGACCCAGCTTATCCAACTGAATGAGACCCTTAAGCCCATTTGGATATAAACAAGAAAATAAGGTTAGTATACGCTAAAAGATAAGGCAAAAATAAGAGCAAAAAGATTACAAATCAACCAAAGAAATATTAGCAGCAATAAATGGAAGGTTAGCATATGCTAAAAGATAAGGCCGTTTGGATAGCGAACAAATGAGACCTCAAAGCAATCTTAAAACATCCACAAAAACCTTAAGGCCGTTTGGATAGCGAACAAGAAAACAAGGTTAGCATATGCTAAAAGATAAGGCAAAAATAAGAGCAAAAAGGCCACAAATCAACCAAAGGAATATTAGCAGCAACGGATGGTAGAAAGATGTAGCTTATCCAAGCGAATGAGACCTTGAAGTAGTCTCATAACATCCTGAATAGTCTTATGCCCGTTTGGATATTAAAAGTGTCTCATTTCATTTCCTCTCATTATTACAATTTTTTTTTTAATTTTTACATAAAATATAATAAATAATTCAACTTTTTCAAATTTTAAAATAATAATAGTATTAAAAAATAATATTACAATAATATCTTAGTCAACTTTTAACTTTTATCTAAAACTATATCATCTCATCTTACTATCCAAACTATACATTAATTCATATTAATTTGAAATTTGATATGTAAATTAGTGACAAGATTTTCCATTTGTCGATAGGGGATGTGCATAGGGTTGAGAAACCCGGCCAGGCTTGGTCCGGAACCCAGATAATTGGGTTTCGATTACAAGTTCCAACTCGGAACAAATCCGAGCCAGTACCCCTCTTCTAAAACCCGAGTGTATCCAAGACAGGTACCTGGCGTTAAACCCATAACCCGATTTTATTTTATTTTATAACCCAAAGCCAGTGCCGAAACAGTGTAGGTTAAAATCAAACCCCCTATCTCCTAATTCCCCCCATCTCTCTCTCTCTCTCTCTCTCTCTCTCTCTCTCTCTACCAATCTGCCAGAAAGAAAGTTAAAACCCTAGCCTCCCTTTGTCATCCCCGTCGTCGCCGTCAGCCCTATTGTCGCCGTCATCCTCGTTGTTGCCATTAGCCCCATCGTCTCCAACTTGTCTTCATCCCGTCATCCTCAGAAACACTACAAATCAAGGTTAGATTTTGGATTTCTAATTTTGGGTGTGATTTGTTTTGAGTTCACTACAAAAAAAGAAAGAAAAAAAACTAATATACTGGTGTTTATATTTCTAACGTTTTTGTATGTGCCGGTAAATATATATTATTGCCATCGATTTTTTTTATGCCAATAAATAAGAAATTTTGCTAGTATTTACATTGTTACACTGATAAAAATATATAATTGTTCCGGCATTTATAAAATCACTACTAATTTATTAATTTTGCACTTGTAAATAATAAGTTTTGCTAGTGTTTACATTTCCAGCATGTTTGTATGCGTTGTTAACTATAAATTATTGCCGGCGCTTATTTGTTGTGGCAATAAAACAAAAAAATTTCTGACGTTTATATTATTACCCCATTAATTATAACGTATAATTCTTTGCCAAAAATTTATTGGTTTTTTATTGGTAATTATATTAACTTAAAATTTGATTTGTATTTTAAAATTAGTATGTGTATTGGAAAGTCTAACATTGCTATAAAAAATATTTATAATTTTTTTTTTCCTGATATTAGTATCATTCTGATCTACAATGCAAAGATTACCTACCAATCTGGCATATAAATCACAAAGCCGTAAAATAGATATATTCTCTCGTATTTACTTTTTCAATATTATTCAAATATAATTTTTTTTTAATTTTTAATTTTTTATCTAATCATTATTTAGTTATAAAAAATTTTTCAAACTCTCAATCAAAATATAAAAATAATATTAATTTTTCAAAATTTAAAAAAAATCAAAAAATTATTTAATTTTATAATATTTTTAGTCTTTCTTATTTTCGAAAATTAAATTAAATATTTTAATTTAAATAATTTCTATATTAATCATAGATATATTAAAATATTTCAAATAACCAGACTAGGTCATACTCAACGCTAAATGAATGGTTGTTACGCTTAAAGAGACAGCTGCTGCCTGCCCTCTTGCTTTCGGAGACAAGCAGACAGAGGGGTTGCCCTCGCACGTCATGCCTAAAAACAACACTGTCAAGAATGCTGTTGACAGCATTTGGTATTTCTTTTCTAATAAGAGATTTAAGCCTTTTTTATTTCTATTTTTAAAGGATAGTGCTCCAATAAATTAGAATAGTACTTTAATTTTATTGATAGTCCTCATTTGCAGTGGAGGAAAACCGTGGTTATAATGACTCCTGGAAATTACAAAAGAAAAAATCCCAAATATCCCAAATCAAAACTAAAACCCAAAAAAAAAAAAAAAAAAAAAAATGATAGAGATTACAAAATAACACAACCAAAAACCTAATATCAAAACAAGACACCGGAGCTGCAAGAAAAACACACATACCAGTGAAAGAAAACAAAACCACATGCAAGAAAGCGAGGTTAGCATACACTAAAAGATGAGCAAAAATTAAGAGCAAAAGGCCACCAATCAACTAAAGCAATACTTGCAGCAGCGAATGGAAGAAAGACTTAGCTTATCCAAATGAATGAGACCCTTAAGCCCGTTTGGATATGAACAAGAAAACAAGGTTAGTATATGCTGAAAGATAAGGCCAAAATAAGAGCATAAAGGTCACAAATCAACCAAAGAAATATTAGCAGCAACTAATGGATGGAAGACCCAGCTTATCTAAATGAATGGACCTCAAAGCAGTCTTAGAACATCCCCAAAAACCTTAAGCTTGTTTGGATAGTGAACAAGAAAACAAGGTTAGCATATGCTAAAAGATAAGGCAAAAATAAGAACAAAAAGGCCACAAATCAACCAAAGGAATATTAACAGCAACGAATGGTAGGAAGACCCAGCTTATCCAAGCGAATGAGACCTCGAAGTAGTCTCAGAACATTCCCAATAGTCTTAAGCCCATTTGGATAGTGAAAGTGTCTCATTTCATCTCCTCTCATTATTACAATTTTTTTAATTTTAATTTAAATAATTTCTATATTAATCATAGATATATTAAAATATTTCAAATAACCAGACTAGGTCATACTCAACGCTAAATGAATGGTTGTTACGCTTAAAGAGACAGCTGCTGCCTGCCCTCTTGCTTTCGGAGACAAGCAGACAGAGGGGTTGCCCTCGCACGTCATGCCTAAAAACAACACTGTCAAGAATGCTGTTGACAGCATTTGGTATTTCTTTTCTAATAAGAGATTTAAGCCTTTTTTATTTCTATTTTTAAAGGATAGTGCTCCAATAAATTAGAATAGTACTTTAATTTTATTGATAGTCCTCATTTGCAGTGGAGGAAAACCGTGGTTATAATGACTCCTGGAAATTACAAAAGAAAAAATCCCAAATATCCCAAATCAAAACTAAAACCCAAAAAAAAAAAAAAAAAAAAAAATGATAGAGATTACAAAATAACACAACCAAAAACCTAATATCAAAACAAGACACCGGAGCTGCAAGAAAAACACACATACCAGTGAAAGAAAACAAAACCACATGCAAGAAAGCGAGGTTAGCATACACTAAAAGATGAGCAAAAATTAAGAGCAAAAGGCCACCAATCAACTAAAGCAATACTTGCAGCAGCGAATGGAAGAAAGACTTAGCTTATCCAAATGAATGAGACCCTTAAGCCCGTTTGGATATGAACAAGAAAACAAGGTTAGTATATGCTGAAAGATAAGGCCAAAATAAGAGCATAAAGGTCACAAATCAACCAAAGAAATATTAGCAGCAACTAATGGATGGAAGACCCAGCTTATCTAAATGAATGGACCTCAAAGCAGTCTTAGAACATCCCCAAAAACCTTAAGCTTGTTTGGATAGTGAACAAGAAAACAAGGTTAGCATATGCTAAAAGATAAGGCAAAAATAAGAACAAAAAGGCCACAAATCAACCAAAGGAATATTAACAGCAACGAATGGTAGGAAGACCCAGCTTATCCAAGCGAATGAGACCTCGAAGTAGTCTCAGAACATTCCCAATAGTCTTAAGCCCATTTGGATAGTGAAAGTGTCTCATTTCATCTCCTCTCATTATTACAATTTTTTTAAATTTTCACACAAAATATAATAAATAATTAAACTTTTTCAAATTTTAAACTAATAATAATATTAAAAAATAATATTCTAATAATATTTTATTCAACTTTTAACTTTATCTAAAATTATTTCATCTCATTTTACTATCCAAACTATACATCAATTCATATTAATTCAAAATTTGATACGTAAATTAGTGACAAGATTTTCCATTTGTCGATAGGGGATGTGTGTAGGGCTAAGAAACCCAGTCGGGCTTGGTCCGGAACCCGGATAATCTGGTTTCGATTACAGGTTCCAGCCTGGAACAAACTCGGACCAGTACCCGTCTTCTAAAACCCAAGTGTACCCAAGCCGAGTACCTGGCATTAAACCCAAAACTTGATTTTTTTTTTTTTATAACCCAAAGCCAGTGCCGAAACAACGTGGGTTAAAATCAAACCCCCTATCTCCTAATTCCCCCCCATCTCTCTCTCTCTCTCTGCCAATCTGCCTAAAAGAAAGTTAGAAACCCTAGCCTCCCTCTGTCATCCCTGTCGTTGCCTTCAGCTCCGTTGTCGCCATTAGCCCCATCGTTTCCAACTTGTCTTCATCCCATCATTCTCAGAAACACTACAAATCAAGGTTAGTTTTTGAGTTTCTGATTTTGGGTGTGATTTGTTTTGAGTTCACTACACACAAAAAAAAAAAAAAAACCAATTTATGGTGTCTATATTTCTAACATTTTTGTATGTGCAGGTAAATATATATTATTGCCAGCGCTTATTTTTTATGCCGATAAATAAGAAATTCTGGTGTTTACATTGTTACACCGATAAAAATATATAATTGTTCCAGCGTTTATAAAATCACCACTAATTTATTAATTTTGCGCTGGTAAGTAATAAGTTTTGCTAGCGTTTACATTTCTGGCATGTTTGTATGCATTGTTAACTATAAATTATTGCCCGCGCTTATTTGTTGTGCCGATAAAACAAAAAAAATTCTAATGTTTATATTATTACCCCATTAATTATAAGGTATAATTCTTTGCCAAAAATTTATTCGTTTTTAATTGGTAATTATATTAACTTAAAATTTTATTTGTATTTTAAAATTATATTGCTTATATTTTCCTCCACATCGGAATCTTACTCCACTTCGCATTGGTTCCTCGGTTTGATAGTTCTCTCTCTCTAAACTCTCTTCCTATGTCTCATTGTCACACTTAGAGGAATCCTCCAGTTTTAGCCGTTGAAGTCGAAGCACGTCCACCACCGCACCTCTCCTTATCTCTTGGTGAGTCCCAAATCTCCTTGTCACACGATCCTCTAATTCCTCCGTAAGGCTTTACTTCATTAGCTTATCTAGCATATTTGTATTACGGCTAAATTAAAGTATATGGTATATTTGAAAGATTGGATATTTTAATAATTATATCATATTAGTAATTATTGAATTCAATATATAGCTGAATATTTTATTAGATTAAAGTTTATGATATGCGTTCAATTGGGTAGAATGGTACGACATGCTTTTTTAAAAATTTAGTACCTGTTATGAAACTAATGAAAAGATAGAGCAAAAGAGAGAGAATATTGCAAGAGAAAGAGTTGTTCTTCAATGCAAAACTTGATGCCTATACAAGGGAATGATACCCATATTTATAGAAGTACAAATGAGGTAGGTGTACCTTAAGTCACCATTGATGGCTAAAGATAGGTCTAAATTAATGACTCAAGATTGGTCATACAATACAATTTGAATTTGGTTTCTAACATCTCAAGATTGGTCATACAATACAATTTGAATTTGGTTTCTAACACTCCCCCTTTGGATGACCACATATAAAGAATATGCCTCTTTAAAACCTTGTCAAGGAAAAATCCAGTGGGAAAAAACCAATGACGAAGGAAAAAGAGTACAATATTCATGTATATCGCCAAATACTTTAAAATTGTCTCATTAAAACCTTGCAAAGGAAAACCCAGTGGAATAAAACCTTAGCGAAGGAAAAAGAGTACAATCAGCATAAGTCTTCAAGATATTTACTCCCCCTGAAAAGTGCATGATAATAGGTCTTCAAGTTTTCGCATTCCAATATTCTGCACAAGCTTCTTAAATGTTGCAGTTGGTAATGCTTTAGTGAATAAATTTACCAGATTATCACTTGATCGTATCTGCTTGACATTAATTTCTCATTTCTCCTGAAGTTCATGGGTGTAAAAGAATTTAGGTGAAATATGTTTGGTTCTATCACCTTTGATATATCCTCCTCTAATTTGAGTAATATAAACAGTATTATATTCGTATAAAATTGTTGGACTATCATTAATCAATGGAAGACCATACTTTTCTTGAATATGTTGAATCACTGATCTTAACCAAATACATTCTCGACTTGCCTCATGAATTGCAATGATCTTTGAGTGATTTGAAGAGGTAGCAGATAGTGTTTGCTTGACAGATCTCCATGATATAGCAGAATTTCCATAAGTAAATACATATCCAGTTTGAGATCTACCTCTGTGTGGATCTGAAAGATAACCTGCATCCGCATATCCAACTAATTGTGAACTTGATCCATGTTGATAAAATAATCCCATATCAACTGTACCTCGGAGGTATCGAAGGACATGTTTAATGCCATTCCAATGTCTTCGAGTTGGTGCAGAACTATATCTTGCAAGTAAATTAACTGAAAATGCAATATCAGGCCGAGTGCAATTTGCAAGATACATTAGGGCTCCAATTGCACTAAGATAAGGTATTTCAAGATCAAGAATTTCTTCATCGTCTTCACAAGGACGAAATGGATCTTTCTGCACATCAAGTGATCGAACAACCATTGGAGTACTCAGAAGATGAGCTTTGTCCATGTAAAAGTGCTTCAAGAATTTCTCTGTATAATTTGATTAATGAATAAGAATTCTATTTTGCAAATGCTCAAGCTGTAGGCCAAGACAAAATTTTGTTTTGCCAAGATCTTTCATTTCAAATTCATTCTTTAAATATGTTGCAGTTCTTCTGATCTCTTCAGGAGTTCCAACAAGATTTAGATCATCAACATAAACCGCAATAATAACAAATTCGGAATCTGATTTCTAAATAAAAACACATGGGCATATTGGATTATTTTCAAATCCTTCTTTCAATAGATATTCGCTAAGACATTTATACCACATGCATCCGGATTGTTTTAACCCATATAAAGACTTTTGAAATTTAATAGAATACATATTTCTGGATGTACTCAAATTAGAAGCTTCAGGCATTTTATATCCTTCAGGGATTTTCATATATATGTCATGATCCAATGATCCATATAAATATGCAGTGACCACATCCATCAACTGCATATCCAATCTTTTTGTAACTACCAAACTAATCAAAAATCTGGATGTGATTGCATCCATAACAGGAGAGTATGTTTCCTCATAATCAATCCCTGGTTTCTGCAGGAAACCTTGTGCAACAAGTCGTGCTTTATATCGCACAATTTCATTGTTCTCATTACGCTTACGTATAAATACCCATTTATATCCAACAGGCATTACACCCTTTGGTGTTTGTACAATTGGTCCAAAGACCTCTCGCTTTGCTAGCGAGTTTAATTCAGCTTCAATAGCTGATTTCCATTTTGGCCAGTCATTTCTACGTCGACATTCTTCGACAGTTCTTGGCTCAATTTCTTCATTACTTCTGGTAATGTCAAGGGCCATTTTATATGAAAATATGTTGTCGACAACAGTTTTATTTCTATCCAAAATTTCTCCAGTACTCATGAAATGTATCGAGATCTCGTTATTTTCAGGTACCTGTCCCTCTTCAAGGGAAGACATTTCATTAAATACCTCTTCAGGAGGTTCTTTTTCAGGAGATTTAGTTTCTTCAGGAGTATCAATTACTTTATGGCCTGTGTTGTGGGTATGGACTCTTCAGGAGTACCAAATTCATTTTGTATTTTTCTCTTCCGAGGAATTTTGTCCTTTGCACCAATAGGTCGTCCACGCTTCAGGCGTACTTAGACTCACCTATTGCTGTTTTGGCAATTTGTCCTTCAGGGACTGCAATCCTTGCTGGAACATTAACAGCAGGAATATATGATTTTACCACACCTTTAGTGTCAGTAAATACATCCGTAATTGATTTGCAACACTTTGCAAATGAATAATCTTTTGAATCTCTAGTTTACATTCATTTGTAGAGGATCAAATTGGGAAATGGCTTTATTTTTTCAAGTAATTTCCTGTCTTGCTTCAGGCACCAACTTCTCATTACCCAATGTTGGAAAAATGGATTCGTCAAAATGACAATCCTCAAAACGTGCCTTAAACATATCCTCTGTAAGAGGTTCAAGGTATCTGATAATAGATGGAGAATCAAAGCCAACATATATCCCAAGTCTACGTTAGGACCCATCTTTGTACGTTGTGGAGGTGCAATTGGAACATATACCGTACATCCAAAAATACGAAGATGAGTAATATTTGGTTGTTGACCAAATGCAAGTTGTAATGGAGAATATTTGTGATATGCTGATGGCCTAATTCGTATCAACGATGCTGCATGAAGTATAGCATGTCCCCAAGCAGAAATAGAAAGTTTTGATTTCAAAAGCAAAAGTCTAACGATTAGCTGAAGCCTTTTAATCAATGATTCAGCTAAACCATTTTGAGTGTGTGTGTGGGCAACTGGATGTTCAATTTCTATTCCTATTGACATGTAATAGTTATCAAAAGGTTGAGATGTAAATTCACCTGCATTATCCAATCGAATAGTTTTAATTGGATAGTCAGGAAATTGTGCTCGTAGTTTAATTATTTGGGCAAGAAGTTTAGCAAATGCAATATTTCTAGTGGAAAGTAGACAAACATGTGACCATCAACTTGATGCATCAATTAAAACCATAAAGTATCTGAATGGTCTACTTGATGGTTAAATAGGCCCACATATATCCCCATGAATCCTTTGTAAAAAAGACGGAGATTCAAAAACAACCTTTGAGATAGATGGTTTGATAATCAATTTACCCTGAGAACATGCAGAGCATGGAGATTCATTAGGTAAGATAACTTTCTGATTCTTTAGGAGATGCCCATACGAATTATCAATTATTTGTCTCATCATTATTGATCCTGGATGTCCAAAGCGATCATGCCAAATCATAAATACTTTAGGGTCAATGCACTTTTGGTGCATTATCACATGTGATTCAATCGTTCTCATTTCTGTATAATACAATCCAGATGAGAGAGCAGACAGTTTTTCTAATACGAGCTTCTAGCTCGAAATTATTTTAGTTTTGAGAAGATGCTCTTTATTGTTTTCGTTGGTGGTTTCAATATGACAACCATTACGACGTATATCTTTGAAACTCAATAAATTTCTTCTGGATCGTGAAGAAAATAGAGCATCATCAATACAAAATTTGGTGCCATTCGGCAACACAATATAAGCTCTTCCGGAGCTTTCAATTAGATTCGAAGAACCAGATATGGTATGAACGTAGGTTTTACTCAATGTTAGATTTTGAAAATATTTTTTATTCTTAAGAATTGTGTGAGTTGTAGCACTGTCAGCCAGACATACATCTCTATTATTCATCTCAGAGATAAAAAGTTCATCAGTAAGACTCATGATTCTACAAAATATATAAAACTTTCATTACTACAAAACATTGCAAAATATAAAAGAAATTACAATAAGATAAAGGAAATACGTTAATTAAAAATGAACATTTCCATCACCAATCAAATGATCAATTCTATAACTAGAATTTTCAAAGAAATCAGAAACATCAAGGCTTGTAGTATCTTCTCCTTTTATATAAGCTAAAGTATTTGATGGTTCAGCAAAATTTGTTTCAACCTTTTTTGTTTTTTCTTTTATAGAAGTTTGGTATAGGTCAACCAAGTGCTTAGCTGTACGACAGGTACGAGACCAATGTCCAGTCATACCACATCTATGGCATCCATCTTCATCTTTCTTTAAAAATTTGTTTTGAGGACCTTTACCTTTCTCTGAGTTGAAACACTTCTGGTGGTACGGTTATATCTATTATTATCCCTTTTAGTGTGGTCGCTTCTAGGACCTCCACTTCTATAATTTTTTCTACCAGGTCCACGCCCTCGGTTTCTTTGAAAAAATGCACCATTTGCTTCTGGGAATGGTGTAAATCTAGTACCATTCACTTCAGGGAATGATATAGAACCAGTAGGACGTGACTGATGATTTCTTAACAAAAGCTCATTATTTTGTTCAGCTACTAGAAGACAAGATATAAGTTAATAATATTTTTTGAACTTTCGCTCTCGATACTGCTGCTGCAGGAGCACATTCGATGCATGAAAAGTAGTATATGTCTTCTCTAATAAGTCATCATCAGTGACTTTTTCACCACATAATTTCAATAGTGAGCTAATTTTAAATAGTGTAGAGTTATACTCACTAACACTCTTGAAATCTTGCAACCTCAGGTGCATCCAATCATGACGAGCTTTTGGGAGAATTACAGTTTTCTGGTGCTCATATCTCTCCCTTAAATCATTCCACAAAATAAGGGGATCTTTCACCATGAGATACTCAGTTTTTAACTCTTCATGAAAATGGTGCCGAAGGAAAATCATTGCCTTAGCACGGTCCTGCCTGGACCCTTGATTTCCTTTTTTAATTGTATCTCCCAGGTTCATCGCTTCCAGATGGATCTCAGCATCAAGTATCCAAGATAAATAATTTTTTCCAGAAATGTCAAGAGCAACGAATTCCGATTTGGTAAGATTTGACATTTTCTACATATATAAATCAGGAACATAAGTATGCTTATATTTGTAAATAAGAAATATATTCATAAAATCATGAGAATAAATATAGAGTTTCATCAAGTAGTAATATAACATTTCATATTCATTTTGGAAACTACAAATAATATATTGAAAAACTTACTTGAAGTATAAGCCTACTACCTTCAAAATCGTCAGAACCTTCGTGCTGATAACGTGTTATGAAACTAATGAAAAAAGAGAGCAAAAGAGAGAGAGAATATTGCAAGAGAAAGAGTTGTTCTTCAATGCAAAACTTGATGCCTATACAAGGGAATGATACTCATATTTATAGGAGTACAAAGGGGGTAGGTGTACCTTAAGTCATCATTGATGGCTAAAAATAAGTCTAAATTAATGGCTCAAGATTGGTCATACAATACAATTTGAATTTGGTTTCTAACATCTCAAGATTGATCATACAATACAATTTGAATTTAGTTTCTAACAGTACCATCTAATATTCGTATAGGTAACGAATTATGTAGTAGGATCCACTAAGAAGTGTTAAGAGATAAGTGTCACGCTCATAATTTTACGTGCACTGTAAATATTTTATTTTTGTAATAAAAATGTGTAATACCTGGGCCCATGCCCAGACCCAAAAAAAAGCCCAGCCCTTGAAGGTAAGTCCTTCCTCTTTTCTTTTCAGTTTTCCCTCTCTCGATTCTTTCTTCTTTCCCCCATCAGTTGTGCTTTCTTTTTCTCCACGTCTTGGCAGTTTCTTTTCTTCTCCTCACATTCAAAAGCTCCTTCTACAAACTCGATCTCCCTTTCCTCACTCTCTATTGAGTTTTCATTAAGAGTTGGTGCTGCATTTTTTTCGTGGGGTATGTTTTCCTGATTTGGTTGCCATATTTCATCCTCACCGAAGCAAGTGTTGGAACGACGGTGAGCTTTCTCACACTCCCTCACCGATTCTCACTCACTCTCTCTCTCTCTCTCTCTCTCTCTCTCTCTCTCACGAAATTCTGTAATTTTAGAGTGTGTGGCAGTTTGTGGGTTTTCGGAATCGGTGTCGCTGATGTGTATCGTCATCAAAGCTACTGGTTGAAAGGCGGTAAGCGTCTCTCTCACTCCTCACGTCCTTTGTCCCTCCTCTGTTTCTCCTTGACCCATAAAAACTCACTCATATTTTCCTTCATCGCAGAGAATACTCCAACACTGTGGTTCATCATTGCCGCCCAATCATTAATTTTGGTTGTCTCGTTTGCACCTGCCATTGCTGAATTTTCAACTCAGTACAATCCATAGACCAAATGAATGACTAAAGACTTGTATGCAACTGAAAAGTAAAACCTCAGCAGTAAATCCTGACATTCCCAACACATTTTTATAGATTTTGTGCTGGACATTGATGGCTTTAATTGTTATTGAGTAAACTCAGATGGAAAGTTTAAATCACATTGTCTATACTTTAAAAAGACTAGTTAATGATGTAATTGGAATCTCATTGAAACTTTATAAAAAGAAAGAACTTCTCATTTTCAAGTAATTTATTTTTAAAATATTAAAAAAAATTTATCAAATATTATTAAAATAAATAATATTATATTATTATTTAGAGTTTAAGATAATTAGTTCAATATAGACTAATCTAGCTAGAAGTCTATATTATGGCCAAAAGATCAAATTGAAGTTCCATTTTAAATTTGGCAATAGGTCATTGCCAATGCTCTTAAAGATCTTCGTATTTAATAATGAGTCTTGCTATACAACCTCCTTACTTAGCACAACCTCCACACACCGCTAACATGTATTTTTTTTTGGGTCAAAATAGACCAAAACGGCTCGTTTTGAGATTTAAACCTTAAAATCAAAAACAATATCTAGATTTCATTCCCGGCGTCCCCCCTCGCTCCACCTACCCCCCCCCCCCCCAAGCTCGGTTCTCTTCCACTGGGTTTCGTTACATAGCACTTCTTACTGCTCATCTTTCGAACATCGCTGTCTGGTGCCACCAACAAGGGTAAGAACCAGCCAAAAGAAATGCTTTTTTTTTCCTCTCCATTCCGTTTCCCATTCTGTCTTCATTTCCCAGCATGAATCATTTTGTGTGTTTTTGTGTTTCTTGGATCTGTGGTTTTGTATTCGTTGAATTTGTGTTTTTTGTGTATTTTGGTTGCTGATTTTGGGTATTTCTCGCTATTTCTTGATCTCAGCTTCTTAACTACTGTTTGTTTCTATTTTTGGATGCGTGTTTGATTGTTAAGAAAATGTAGGGAAGATTTGAATGAATTTTGTGTTTGGTGGTGGTTCCGCATTTACTTTATAGGTCATCATGCCACGCGACCCCCATGTTGCACCTGAGGATCTTGCACAATAAGCCCAGCAACTCTTTTCTTAGATTTAGATTTTATGTTCTAAATACTAGAAGATTTTAGCCATTGTTTGAAGTTTGGTTGTTATAATATGTGAATTTTGCTTGAAGAATAAAACCTAGGATGATGTTTTAAGCATATTGTTATTACGTTTTAAGGTTAGACATTGAAGGCGCAGATGATCTTTAATACATGCTGAAGGTGCTCTGGCGATATTTGGGAGATTTTGAGGCGATTTGCGGTTCCATTTTTGGGAGTTCCGTCCTCTACGGGATTTCCTTATTTTGAGTGGTTTTTTGAATTTTGCTCCTACGGTTGGCCTATGACGGCATCCTCACCCTCTGCCCTCTGATGGCTTCGCCATCAATGGGGGACATGGTTTCTAGTGGCTTGGGTTTGAGATCTTATGCTCATGCAATGTCTAAGATAGCAAGTCTTCTTCGTTTAAAATGCCGATGCATCGGGAGCACGAATTTGTGTGGAAGTGGACCTGAAGATGGAGCCAGTGCAGAGTTTTCCTATTGTTTTATCATCTTCGAAGTGCATTTGGCAGGAGGCAAAATATGAAAAACTTGGTTTTTATTGTCAGAAATGTTTCCGTCGCGGGCACATGTTTGTGGTTTGTCGAGTTGGTGCGAGAAGGAAGGATTTAGGGAAAAAGAAAGAGAAACTGACTTGGAAATCAAAAGTTGGGGAAGTGTCCATTGACTTAAAGGATACATCAGTAGTGGAAGGGCATCAAATAGAGGGGTAAGGTAAAGCGCCTGTGATAACAGAGGTGGTGCTTGTTGATCTTGTGATAAATCCTACGTGTGAAGAGCCTATGATGACAGAGGTGGTGGATGTTGATCCTGTGATAAATCCTGTGTGTGAAGAGCCTGTGATGACTAGTCATGATTAGGGCTGCAAACGAACAGAGCCGCTCATGAACAATTCAAGATCGACTCGTATAAACTTAACTCAGATTCGGTTCATTTAATAAATGAGTTGTTCGTGAACATTAATATTAGTTCAAATATTAAAAGAGCAAAACTCGTATAATCTCGACTTAATTTTGTTTAGGCTCATGAACAATATTCGTATAAACTCGATTCGACTCGTTTTGAGCATGTCACACATACTCGTAATATTTATATATATATTTACATATATACTTACATATATTCTCTTATTATATATATTTTATATGCTATATATATATTATTTTTGATACTTTGTATAAGTAATATATTGTGTTATTTTACGTTTATGTATAAGTAACATGTTTTATTATTTTACAATAATAATGTATTAAGTTCATAAAAGAATTATAGAGTCAAATATAAAATGTTTATAAAAATAAACAACTCTATTTGATTGCAACACTTTCTTAACTAATCTTATTTTGATTATTTGACCATATTTAATATTAGATCAAGGATAATTGAATACTTTAATATTAAATTAATAGTTTTATTATGTAATTTTTTAAATGAATTTAATGTATTAGGCATTCTTGATGCCATATGTATTGGAAAGTGATAATGAATTAATGTTACAATATTGATATTTGATAGGCTTATATTTTAGTATGTGTATGTGGCTCATATCAAGTGAAACATCAAACATGTCACACGTGTATAGATAAAGCAAGGCTAGGATTATAACTTACAACTTACATTTATATGGCTAGAGTTTTTTTTTTTTTTTATTAGTTTGGAGGAGGGGGGTTCGAACTCCATACATCCATTTTGGAAAGTTGGAGTTTTGCCAATCAAGCATAAATACTTATGATGTAATCATGTAATCTTATTTTTCAGGTAATTCCGTAACGTTATATAACAACTTATTTGTTAGTAGTTACTACTTCCTAGCTCCTACTATCTCGATTCTTTTCGTTACTCCATTAAATTTTATTTATTTATTTCACTATTAGTAGTGACTGGTATTGAAAATATATAATTTTTTTAATTTTTTTTCTTAGTGATTAAAAATAATAAAAAAATACTTGGCAAAAATAAAAAATCTCAATTATATTATAGTTTATAATTTATGACTCCATAGAATAATAAAATAGTATAGTCTCAAATATATTATAATTTTTTTCCTTTCCTTTTAGGTTGTTTAGTTTGTTTATCTTCTGATTATTTGCATGACTCCCACCAGTCCCTTGGTACGACGTTTTCGACTTGAGAAGATGGATAGCTGTCGGCCTTCTCAGAAGTCAGAATTCGAAGTGACGATGCGTGCCTGATACTCAAGACATACTCAGACTAGGCGTGTTCTAGTCTATTCCATACACGCAGTGATGCATTTGAGTCTTTTGGACTCCAATTTGTTCCAAACTTCCAGTTCCTTAGCTCATCAAGAAAGGCACGAACCATAAGAGTCGAGTTTTCGAATGAGCAAATATCGGGCATGTAAATGGCAAACAATGGAGAGAAGAGGAAGAAACGAACTCTCTCGAAGGAACCCGAACTAGTGGAGAAACCCTAGTTCTCGAAGGAATGACGAGCTTATCAGGGGTTATTTTAATTTTTGAAAACCCTAAATTTTGAAAGAGGGAAGCCCTATTGCTTTGGTGCTCTATTTCTTCGGTAAGTTCTTCACATGGATCAGTAAGAGGTAAGCCGTAAGATTAAGCATATGTTTGGATTTTGTTTTGGTGCTCTGTTTTAAGATGATATAACTATAATGAAAATAAAAGTTGCTCTTTAGTAATTCTCATCAGTTACTGGTTTGGGGCCCTTATTTGTTCTTCCGTGAGGTTTGAATAGATTCATATAAAATTGGAACTTGTGAATTTTTAGATGATTGGGAGTACTGTATAATTTTTCTCACCAATCATTTGTGTTCTTTTGATTTTGACAATAGTAATCAGATTTTCAGGCTTTCTTTCCAGGTTGAAGACACTATTTATAAGCTAACAGAGGAGAGGGAATCAAGCATTCAAGATATAGAAGCCTTGAAGGAAAAACTTGTAACTTCTTGAATCATATTCTTCTCTTCTCTAGTGTTTCTTTTGATATGCTTAAAGTTGGCATGTTCGGCCATAAGCATGGAAAAGCTTGTGGTTGTTATTTAGTGCAAATGACTCTTGTAGAGCTGCTAGTGTTGTATTGACTAAGTTTTAGGTTCTGGTTCTTACTGTAGCAGACGAATGGTTCATCTCCTCCAAATGCCTTTTTTTCATTTTAGGATGATATAACTATAGATGCCTTACCTCAAAAGAAGAATGAATTTAATGGAAGTAAATAACTCTTAAGATCTAATTGATATTATATTTCTCCTGGATTTGAGTTGAATTTGATTTTTTTCCCTCTTATGGTGTCCAAGTCTTGGAGTCAGAGAAACTTATAACAACTGTGGGTGGGGAGAAGATCCTTATTATTGGATATGCTTAGAACTTAGAAGGAAACTGTTTCCTATTTATTTATTTTTTTCTCATTTCATTTTCTCTTTTGTTGGGGTCCTAAAATTTACTTACGCTATCGTTAAAGCCTGGAGTTGTTTGTGAGGTTATCTTAATAATAAAGTGCTACCTATAATTGAAGGAACCACTATAAAAAAACTAAAGTGATAATTAATAATGTATTGGTGTGCTCACACTAACCGTCACATGCTAATTTGTAATGGATGTTCTCTTGAGATCTTGATTAAGGTGAACTTTCTTATACTAGAACTTTTAGAACTGTTTTTATTTTTATTTTTATTTTTTACTTTAGCTATTTGTAGCTATTTTCTCTCCTTAAAAAATGTTAATCTGCAATATTTGCGTCTAACATTGCCACTACTTGTCTAAAAATATTTTTTAGACATGTCTAAACAAGTACCAATTGTTGAATGCTCATTTGCAAGTCCAGTGGTGGAGACTGAAGTTGATGGTATTATTGGTGGAGAAGAAAACCCAAGTGCCTTTATGGATCTCCAAAATTTGCATACCCAAGGAAGCCTAGGAAGAAACCTTTTGCTGTTTGGAAAGATTTTAAAATAGTGGAGAAGAATGGTGTCAAGAAAGCTGAGTGTAACTTTTGCAAAAACCTCTTGTTTATTTCTTCATCAGGTTCTACAACTCACTTTCATAGGCACTTGATTAGTTGTCTTCCACACGTAGCTGCTTCTAAAAGGCAAAAGGTTTTGACTATTGACATGAAAGATTTTGAATGTGTGAATGTAGTGAAGAATTTCTTGTATGATATGAAAAAGGTAAGAGAACTAGCTTCTCACATGATACTTTATCACGAGTATCCTTTTTCCATGATGGAACACGTGATGTTTAATAAATTTATGAGAGCTAATACTCCTTATTGGCAAAAGATAAGTCGTACTACAGCAAGAAATGATTGTCAATCCACTTATGAGATTAAGAAAAAGAAGCTAAAGACAATATTGAGAGGTGTGAATAAAGTTAGCATAACAACCGACATATGGACTTTAGGTCAAAAGATCTCATATATGGTTATTACCTATCATTTTGTTGATCCTGATTGACATTTACAAAAGAGGGTCTTAAATTTTTGTAATGTCCCGCCAACATACATCAGGGTTATTATTGCTAATGCTCTTTAGAAGTGTTTCACTGATTGAGAAATTGAGAACAAAGTATCTACAATTATAGTGGACAATGCAAGATATAATGATGTATCTTTAAGGGTTCTCAAAAATGTTTTCAATTTGAAAAAGAAGTTATCTATCAGGGGGCAGCTTTTTCATGTGCGTTGTTGTGCACATATGACAAATTTATTAGTCAATGATGGACTTAGTGAGATTGGTGAAATTGTCAACTGTGTTCAATAAGGGGTGAAGTACTTGGTTGCATTAGAAGCTCCTATTAAGCAATTTAGTGATATTGCAAAACAGTTGCAATTACCAAACAAAAAATTTTTTTTGAATGTTCCTACCCGATGGAATAACACTTACCTAATGCTAGCCGCAACCTTAGAGTTTAGGGAAGTCTTTCTGAGATATGGAGATAGAGATCAAGATTTTAATTATGTTCTAAGTGTTGAGGATTGCACTAAAGTGGAAAATGTATGTCAAATTTTGGCAATTTTTAATGAGATGACAAACATTATCTTAGGAACCGAGTATCCAACTACTAATTTATTCCTTCCTGAGGTATGGGGAATAAAATAGGTGTTGAACAAGAAGTCTTTTGACCAAAATGATTATATACAAGCAATGGTTGTAAAGATGAATACAAAATTTGATAAATATTGGGGGAATGTAACTTGCTTATAGCAGTGGCTGTTGTTTTAGATCCAAGGTTCAAGATGAAGCTTGTTCAAATTTTTTTTTCAGTAATTTTTTCAAAACCTGAAGCCACTAGAAACATAGACACCATCTTAAGAATCTTATATGAGTTGTATGATGAGTATGCTGAAGATTATAATTTAGCTACTATGGAGTCAAGTGGACATGAAAATGCTCGAGACATAGGTTTTTCTTGTAGTGGTTCTATCAATGCTGTGGGGAAGAATGTGATGAGTGCTAAGTCTATGTTTGAATCATTCGTTAGAAGGAATGATACCATTCATCCACTGAAATCTGATTTGGATGTTTACTTAGAAAAATGTGTCTATATTTGTAGTGAAGATTCACATTCACATTTTGATGCCTTGGAGTAATGGAAGGTTAATGATCTAAAATACAACATTTTATCTAAGATGGCACGTGATATTTTGTCAATTCAAATTACTACAGTGGCTTTAGAATCTCCATTTAGTGCTAGTAGTAGAGTGATTGATCCTTATCGTGCATCAATGTTATTAAAACAATAGAAATGTTATTATGTAGAGCTGACTGGGTTCGGATACTTCATGGTTTGAAAAAATCATCGAATGTAATTGTAATTTTATTTAGTGATTTTTTATTGCCATCTAGAACTTTTCTTAACTTATTGAAAACTTATCTTAAGTAATTTTTCTCTTTAATTTTCTAGAGAGAAGAACAAACTTATGAGGAGATTTTATTGCATTGACGAGAATCAAGTGGCAAGGTGTATATTTTTGCTTTTTGGTACTATTTATTTTTGAAATTTTATTTTGTTATATCATGTTGCTAATTATATCGTGTGTGTTTTGCATTATAAGTTGATGGTGATTGGCATCTGGCTGGTTTTTAATTTTTTTTTTATGAATTAATCTACAAGAAATACTACAAGGAACAATGATAGGACATGTTGTTTAAGACAAAACTTGTAATTATTTTTGTGGATCAAACTTATTGACTCGTTGGAGGTTGGAGGCTTGGAGCTTTCTAGTTAGACAAGATTGGGAATTTAGGATTTTTTGAAACCTTGAATTTAGGTAATTTCATTACTTAAATATTTGACTTACTTGAATTGCAGCTCTAGTTTTTTGTAAAAATATAATTGTGCTGAATGGAAAAACATGGATAATTATAAGGATATTTTTTTGTAGTGTTTCTTTTTGTACTTGGGGCTCAAAGAAATGGTATTTACTATTTACTTGTGTTGTTTACTTTGTGGAGGTCATTTGGTTTATATATGATCATCAAATTTTATCGCTTTAGATTCTTTTAAAAGGAAAATGAAAGGTAGAATGAATACCATGCATACTGGTCCAAGTGTATTTTAAATGGTATTTTATCACTTTAGGATCAATCCTACTTGCATTGTTTACCAGTATGCATGTTTATTTTATCGCTTTAAAATAGCCACTTACTGGACTAGTTATAAATGTTCAAACATGTTTTTTTCATCACTTTAAATGTTCAGACAGGTTTACCAGGATTTATCCTACTATTTTAAATGAAGGGTCTTATTGGACTAGTATGCATGGTTGTTTTAAGTGGTTATTTTAAGGGTCTTATTCTAAGTGGTATTTTATCACTTTTTGGTTATTTTAAGTGGAGAAGAATGCAGGTTTAAAGTTCTTACTAGACAATAGTTATTGGTGTATATCTATATATGAGAGTTGAATTGGGAGTAGGAAAAAAGTATGACTAAAAATGGTCTGCAAAAAGATAAGGACAACCATTGTCCTTATTACGTGGTTTATATATTTGATCTTACTGGACAACTAACAAGGGTCTTACTGGACCAGATTTGAAGTTTGATAGAAATTTGTAAACAAGGGTAAGTGGGCTTGTCTTTTGGATACTTTGTCTAATTTTTAGTCAGATTTCTGAATGTGTGCCATGGAGGTTTTGATGTTGGTCTATCAATCTACTACTGCCTTTTGTGATAATTTTTGGTTTATTATTATTGAAAAGCTCTGAAGGTACTAAGCACTAAGTCATTGAATTGGGTTATATTTATAATGGACTATATTTGTTAGTTTGAATTGGGCTATATTTGTAATGAGCTCTAAGCTTTTGAAGCTATTCAGTTTATTCTTTTTGTAAGTTTGTTAGAAATTGTAATTGTAATTAGCGATTTACCATTTGAAATTATAATTTATTATTTTTCTTATTTTTTTAAGTTTGCTAGAAATTATAATTGTAATTAGTGATCTACCATTTGAAATTGTAATTTATTGTGATATGATATCTTAGATGTTGGAATTATTATTTTACCTATTTGTAAGTTGTAATTATATTGTGGCAAGTGATGAATCATTGATTTATGTCTAATAAGCATCAAGTTAATATATATTATCATAATTCTAGTTAAAATTGATTAAGAGAAATAATCTCATTTATTTATCAAAAAAAAAAATCTCATTTGTGCTTCAGCCAACCAAAAATAAAATAAAATTGTGGATCAGATTTTGAACTGAGCTCGAGTCGAGCTACTCGAGCTCGTCGAGCTCGTATCAACTCGAGCATTTTTTGTACTCAAGTTAGATCATAATTTATGTTAGACGAGTCGAGCTTGATTAGAATTTCCAATATTTTTCGAGCTCGAATCGAGTTCGAGCAGATATATATGTTAAACGAGCTCTTGATCCCCTGTTTGAATTCGACTTGATTCGGTTTGTTTGCAACCTTAGTCATGATCCTTTGATGATTGAAGATGGGGGGCAGGATGGGAAGGAAAATGGTGCCATGCATGGCGAGTTAGTGCAGGACGCAATTGAGAACAAATCCGAGGACAATTATAAAGAATGTGAGGAAGTTTGGTGCGATGAGGAGCCGGCGCCTTCCTTGGTACCTCAGGGTGAGATGGCGTCCAATATTATCTCCAGTACAGACGTAGTGACAATTGAAGAAATACGTCACAGTGAGGGGGGTGTTTATTTATTCTGACAGGGAGGAAGGAGAAATTCCAGTACTGTTGGGGAAAGAGAAGGCGTATGACTCTGCTATGGATCCACGGACACCCAAAAGTGCAAGACCCTTTGAGTTTTGACAAGTTTCAACCTATTAGTTTGTGTTTTGTGGCTTACAAGATTTTCTCAAAAATTCTTGTAAGTAGATTGACGTGCGAATTATTCATAAGCTGGTTTCCCTTGAACAATGTGCTTTTATACCAGGAGTGAAGTTTTTTTTTTTAAATATTTCTCTTGCACAGGAAATTGTGCATTCTTTAAATAAGAAAACTTTGGGTGGTAATGTAATGGTGAAAATTGACTTTGCCACCATGAGCACTACTCAAAGAATAATATTAATAAGGACAAAAAAGGCATAACACACTTTCCAGGTAGTTGTTGCTAAAATAAAAGGTATTTTGACATGCAAAGTTAAATTTGATGCAATACACCAGGTATGATTAAATCCCCTAAAATCATATGGAAGTGACCCATATGATTCTGGAAAGAGCTTCTTCTACTAACTAGGTGTCTCTCATGTACATTGTTGTGTACTTGGGTTGTGCCATTGTCCTTATTAATAAATATATCTTACTTATAAAAAATTGATTCTGGAACAAGCATGCAACTACTAACTTCAAAATGGCAATTCAATGCACAAGACCCTGTCATCGAAAACAAGATATGCAACAAAGGCTTACATAAAACACTAACTGCCTTCCTTAGCGATTTGTATGCATAAAAAATCCAAACAAATTTAAGTTACCTAGAATTACCTATGCAGTAAGATTTTGAACCAGTAGCTAATGATCAAAAGGAAGATGAATGCTGGCCTTGATTGCAATAACATTCACAGTTGACTCCCTTTTTTTTCATCCAAGTAAACAAATGAGCTAAGCATCAAGCAGTAAACAATAATTAAAAGAAAGGTATAGTGAAAGAACACATGTAAACAAGAAGAATGCAAATTGCCCTTTCAAAAATAAAAAACAAACATAAGAAGCTAATAGAGGATGATATATAAAACTGGATTAAAGATAACCAAAACATCATAACATGACAACTGCCAACTCATTTCAACATATAGATAATAACACTACGAAACAGGGAACTAATTACCATCATTTTCATTCCAACTAGCAGCTCAGTCCCTTCTCTAGTAGTCACCACTACAGGAAGGAAATGAATCCAATCAAACTCAGTGGATCTTCTACAACAACAAAATAAGGCACTTGTATGCACATAACGTATAAGACTTACCTCGAGCACTATTCTTTGGGAAAACACAGATTGTATTAACTCCAGGAGCTGGACTGAAATTCTCATCACCAAAATCTTGGACGTCCTCACCGATAATCCCAATATCACCCACTTCTTCAACAAATAGAGCCAATACATCCCCAATCTTCCTTTTCGGATTTGTGCGTGCGAGTGAGAAAAAACAGACAAAGGAGCCTGCAAAAGATCAAAGTGATAGAAATGAGTTTCTCCAATGGCCAGTATGATTCCCTCTCAAGATTCTCATACGTGTATGCACCATAAACGGTTTCCCCTATGCTCCCATTCTGCAATACTTGGAAGTTTTAGAAAAAGAATAAAGAATTCACAGAGTAATTTTTCTAGGGTTTCATGGGTGCCGAGATTGTTTGGGTGAGGATGAGAAATTTTTCTTCTAGTCTTTCAAGGCTGAGAGAATACAGGGGCTGGGGAATCTTGGCGTAAGGTGATGTTCACTGGGCTTTAGGTAGGGGAAGAAAATAGGGGTGACGGTTCGAGAGGGGTGACGATGTGAGAGGGTTTGTGCTAGGGTGAGGATGCTAGAAGAAAGGAGGTGACTCAGGTGAGAGCTTTCTGGAAGGGAAGAAAGGGATGTGAGGGAGGGGTAGAAATAGTTCTGGCTTTCGAGATGGAGAAAGGGAATTGAGGAGGAAAGGGAATTGAGGAGGGGGAGAGAGTCTTGTCAAGTGAGAGAGGGGAGAAAGCGAACCGTGACGTGGTTGACTAAACCGGTTCGCCACGTCAAGTATGCGGAGGTTGTGTAGAATTTTTCTTTAATAATATACTTTTTTTTTTAAGATAATGTGTGCCAATTTAGACACTGTCTAATCCCTTTCAACACTGTCAACGTACTTCCATGAACCCACCACCTTCCTAATTTTCTTTCCCGTCTTTCTAGTGCCCTTTCTCGAAGTTTCTGACTACTGGCTTTCAATTGTCTTTAAAAATTAAATCAACTCCTAAAATATCACAATCATAGTAAAGAAATTATAAACGTAAAGAGTAAAGAGAACTACAATAATGTAAAAATAAATAAATAAAGGAAGTGAGGATCATATATATAGATAATATTAGGATGACTTTAAATGTGTCCATCAAATATATACCCTTAACGTAATTGTATTTTTTTAAAAGAAATTTAATTTTTGTTAAAAAATATTTACATATTTTAAAATATATGTAAATTTATTAGTAATCATTTTTTAATCATTAAAAAAATAAAAAATAAGAAAGACATATTTAGGGCAGTGGGCAGTGGGGTACAGACATCAATGGAGTGTACAAAAAATTATACAAAAGTGACTGCACAGAAATTTTTTTTATAATTTAATAGCGAGTGGCAAAAATGCAAAACAGATTTTTTTGTACGTAATCTAATTGAGACACCTTTCTCACAAGTTATTGGCCATTTTTGCATATAATTGCAAAATAACTAATCCATTGTGATTTGTGAATGAAAAATGATATTTATAGTCATAAAATGTGTAAATACCTTGCAATTTCTTTGAAAAAAAGTGATTAAATACGTGATATATTTGAAAAAAAAAACTAATTTTTTAATAGTAAACAATACTATTTTTCAAAGATTATCCTTCCCCTTTTCATTTTCACTTGGGTTAATTTTGTTATTTGTGTAGATTAATAAATTGAAATCATATTAATGTATAACAAATGTTGTAAATGATGAAAGATATAAAGATATTGTAAATTTATTAGCAGTTATAAGTAATATTTAAAATAAGTAATGATTTTTCTAAAAAAGAATTAAATTGTGTATAGAAAGAATAAATAAATTGATGTATGGCACGTTGCAAAGTCATTAGTTAAAATAAATGAAGTGAGTTTTGGTTAATTTAAATGAATTGGTTTTTTTAGTTTATCATTTTAATTCTCATTTATGTAATTTTTTTCAATAAGAATCTTTTGTTAGATCTTTCAAGAAAAGTTTGATGAGACATGCCACATGGTTAAAATAATAAATTTAAATATTATTGTAAAATACATATAATCGTTTTAAAATATAAAAGTAAACAAAATAAATTAGAAAATAAGCTGAAACTTGAAAACTAAAATTGAAAAAACTGAAAGATATTGAATGAATTAAGTCATAGACTTATAATATGATATTAAGAGAATTGGAAAAACTAAAAGAAGAAAATAAAACTCAATTTTTTTAAGACCCAAAAATATATAAAGTATAAACTAGAATTAGGGAAAAAAAACAACTTTAAATACAAAATTTAGATAAAAAAAAAGAATTGAAAATATATTAAAATAAAACAAAAAGATTTGAGATGATAACTGCCCAGCTTAGGCACTGAGGTTGGGTAACCAGGTATACAGCCACTAAACCTCCTAACCTCCTGCATGGGTGCGGGAGAAGTTTGACAAATAGAGCTTAACACCTGCCTAGTAGCCTGGGTTTGGCTAACTCAGGCCACACATGGGTTGCACAACTCAAATAGAGTTTAAGTTGCGTAACCATAAGTAGTTCGAAAGTAGGGGGAGTTCAGTCTGATCTCGAAGGGTTTTGTAGACAGGTCCTATTCGGTCTAGGGTTTTCTCATTCTAGACTAGACCGAACAATCATAAGGATCAGACTAGTCCAATCCTATTCGGGACGGTCCATTTGGTCCAACGCTGTTCCAAATGGGCCAATGGGGTCTAATCTCATTCGAGACGGTCCATTAGGTCCAATCTTGTTCCAAATGGGCTAATGGCCCAATCCTTATATCCCATATTTTTCGGCCCAACAGCAAAAGCTCACTAACAATTTACCCAATTTTAAGTAAAAAATACCAAAAAAAAAAAAAACTTGAAAGAAAAATAAAAATAATCATAAAAGAAAAATTGTTTATATACAAAAAATTTGAATAAAAGATTTTACTAAAAAATATATATATATATATATATATATATATATATATTTTTTATATCCATCCAAACAATTTAAACAAGGTTATCAATCATAATATTTATCATATAGCAAACTAGTAACTTAGTTGCAACTTGCACCAAGAAGCTCTTTAAAAGATATTCCATCCTATGCAATATGCACATCATATAAGTAACATACATCAAATTTGCCTTCTAAAAAAAATCTCATTCCCATGCATAGATAATGAAAACTGAAAATTATACAAGTCTCAAAAATTGAAAATTAAAAGGTCTAAAAACAATAGCAGTAGAAGACTAGAAGTCATATTTAGTAATTGACATCAAAAGGTCTAAAAAAAACATAGCTCTCAAATATAAAATTCAAATAACACTATAATAGTAGTATAAAGCATTTACATCAATACAATTTATACAATTATTTTCCTAGCCTGGCAACTCCTACATCTTTTGGCTTGGCATACTTTTCAGTTCTCATCACCAAACACAGTTTAACATAAAACTGTTCAAGTCAAACCATATATTCCAAGAATAATTGAATAAGCAATTGAAAAGGTTTAAGCAAAATAGTCTATATTCAGAATTGAAAAGGTATAAAAATTCCAAGAATAAGCATTCTATTTACTCCTCAATGTCCTCATTTATTTAATTTCCCGTCTATATTCAGAATTGAATGGCATTGAAAAGGCTACCTTCAAAAGCAAAACAGTTTTGATGCTTCACTTCACCAACCAATTCCATGCCATGTACCCCACACCATTTTTGGTCATTTGTGTTTGTCAAAGATAAGGTATAAGTAGTCTAAACATTTCCAATCTCAAAAAAAAAAAGTGGGGGGCAAAACCAACGTTGGAATGATAAACTGTATAGTCAATTAACAATTATATATAGTTAAAATTGAAAAGTAAAACACATGACTGAAAACTAACAACTAACAAGCTAGAATAGAAACGGAAAACTTTTTCCTCACTAATCTTCTCACCTTTTTAGTCTTTAACTAGCATTGGGTGTAGGGCTTGTAGGCATTGATTTGATGCCTCCACATAATCAACAAAGTCCCCAACTAGTTCTATTGATAAAAATTTAAAACAAAACAAGTTAAATGAAATTAAATAACATAAAAGATAATACAAAATATAGCCACTTTCTATTATCATTTTCATATGGGGAACTTGTGCACTGAGGAGAACTTCCTTCTTCATTTTCCATATATGCCTCATACATGTAGATAAATGCATTTTCACCCTCCAACTCAAATCAATGGTTTTTGTATGATCGTGTGTATACATTTTTCTCAATCTAAAGTCAAGATATCGCATCTTGTGGCGAGGATAAAGAATAATCCCAACATACAACAACATATTCTGATTATTCAAGTTCTCCAAATACTTTTCAAACTTCTCTTCATATTTGTGGTCATTAATCCCATCAGAAGGCTTCCTTCTTCACACTTCATGTTAATGACATCTTTAATAGGAATCAACTCCGGAAAGAAAATATTGCAAGTTACATATTCACCCCCTGAGAAGCGTAAAGTTGCATCATGAAATAATCCAAAAAATCTTACAAACAACTATACCTTCTCCAAATCGGATGCATTGGGAGGTTCTAACTTCCTTGACTTTTTTTTATTCACCACATCATCTTCATCATTGTCATTATCGTCATCTCCAATACTACCATGGAAGCCCAGATCTTCTTCCTCCAACTGATTAGCCTTTCTAAATTTTGAATCCCTCTCCAATATAAGATGGGTGGAGTTTCGCCTAGTCGGTACATCTAGGCAAACATGGCATTTGGATTGAATCTCTTCCAACCCCATACATTTTTTAAATGTACTCTACCTTTGAGGGAAGGATTTAACATACTTCACAACACCCTTTACCTTCACAACACCCTTTACCTTCACAATAGACTCCTCATATTTTTTCAACCCCTCACGGACGATTAAGTTCAAAATGTGGGTACAACATCAAACATGCAAGAATTCATGTTCCAAGATTGTATCCCTCTTATACTTGGTTTTTTTTTTCAAATAAGAAATGGCTCCATTATTATAACTTGTATTATCAAGAGTGATTGCAAGTAATTTCGGTCGTCCCTAATCATGCAAACACAACTCTATGCACTTACTAAGTGTATCACCCTTGTGATTTTTATCCAAAGAAAATGAAAGAATTCTCTTGTGTAGCTTCCAGTCATCATCAATAAAGTGTGTTGTGAGACACATATCGTTGAGGTTTTGTACGAATATCCATGTATTTGTGGTGAGGAAAATTCGTTGACTTCAAAGAACACTTCTCAAGTGATTTTTTCTCCTTATAAACATATTATAACAATCATTGACAATCGTCTAATGGGATGTCCCTACCCACTTAGGGCAAACCATAAGTATAAAGTTTTTGAAAACCCTCACCTTCAACAAACTTAAAGGGTAACTCATCAAGAATAATCATTTCTGCTAAGAATTGTTGGCAAGCCTTAACATTAAATGCAATGGGTACAAGTCCCCCACGACCATTATCTCCTTCCACCTTCTAACCTAAAGTCGTCCGAGACTTATTCGTCTTCTTAAACTTACATTTTTTATATTGCTTCTCAATGTGATATTTTATGGACTTCGTATTATTGATTTTCGTATCACATGTTATACGAAGCATCACAATAATTGCATGCAGCCCTAGGTTTAGTAGGATCACCTTTTAGTATTATTGTAGAGTAATCGCAAACTATTAATCTAACTCTACCACTTTATGATCCACCAATATTAGATTTATTACTTACATTGAGCTTGAGTTGCATAACCGTAAGTAGTTCGAGAATCAAAACCCAAGCAATGTTGAGCTTTGCCTTAAGCAGCATGGGGCAGGGTTTTGGACAATAATATTTAATTATAATGAGACAAAAGTATAATAATTATTTGTTTTGTAAATTTTTTTGAGGAAAATGTTACAAATATTAAATTATGTTTGTGAATTTATTTTTATAAAATATTTTGTGACTAAATCATTTATTTTTTCTTAAACAACAAAACGGGCGCAACAAGAGATAACAACTGGATAGACACGCAAAACTTCGTATGCTTTCTGAAAGAGAAATTATATATACAAATATCAAATAAACAAATCTTGTGCAAGTCATTTATTAAAAAAAAATATATTATAAAAAATTTACTTTTTTTAAGAGATGTACATTTTTATAAAATATTTATGCAAATATTTGAGGAGTAATATTAGGTACAAGTTTTAAATAGATAAATTTTGTATAAATCTTTTATAAAAAATTAGTTCTTACTAATCAAGAATAATTTTTCTTACACTTTTTCAAAAGAGAAATGATATTTAAAGTCGTGATGTAAAATTATTTTAAAAAAAGTTAATAAATGTAAGACCTACATGAAAAAAAAATTTAATTTTTTAATAATAACTTAACATTTTTAAAATAACTATACGATATTTACACACTTTATAATTTTATAAAAATTACTCTTTGAAAAATAGAGGCTACTTTTATAAAGGCTTATTCGAAAATTATCTATTTGGTATTAGTTACCTGGCATTAATTACTCTTTCTGAAAATTAGTCTGGCGGGAACGAAATGTCCACTCTCAACTGAAACCCGCCAATTGAACCCTACAAATTCGAAAGCACTTTCCCACTAACCCCTCCGACGTCTATATAAACCGACCAGACCGACTGACCGAACCGATTTGCCCACCATTGCTGTACTCTAAAAAAAAACCAGGCCTTAACCCTAACCCTAGCTCTCTCGAAGTCAAGAAAAATGCTCGAACTCCGGCTAGTCCAGGGTTCGCTCCTGAAGAAAGTTATGGAGGCCATCAAGGACCTGGTGAATGATGCCAACTTCGACTGCTCTGCTACCGGGTTCTCGCTCCAGGCCATGGACTCGAGCCACGTCGCGCTGGTGTCTCTGCTCCTTAGATCCGAGGGCTTCGAGCACTACCGCTGCGACCGCAACATCTCCATGGGCATGAACCTCAACAACATGTCCAAGATGCTCAAGTGCGCTGGCAACGATGACATCATCACCATCAAGGCCGACGATGGCAGCGACACCGTCACCTTCATGTTTGAGAGCCCTAGTAAGTGTTATTTTGGTTCTTTAAATTCTTAATCTGGTGATGTTCGAATTTGAAAATGTTAGGCGGGGTTTTACTTCTAATTACGGCTTTCAAGTAGCTGGGTGGTTTACTTTTCATATATTGCCGTGTTTGGTTGCTGTAAAAATGTTGGGAAACGAAAGAGCTATGAAATTTAATTATATTTATCTTTCAGTTATGCTGCGAGAAAAATAATGGTAAAAGTCTTTCTGTTAGCTCAAGTTCTATTTTTTCTCCCCCTTTCTTAGCGCTGAAAGGTTTTCTGAGAAAATTTAAGGATGAACATTTATTGCAATAGGAATGAGAAAAAGACATTTTTTTTTTCTTTAAAAAAGTTTTAAATAACTCGAGACTGCGTTTTTTTTAACTGTGTCCTGTTTTTTTATCCGACATGTTTGTGTTTTGATGGATTGCTATGCTTCCAATTGGGTGATGGATTAAAGCTCAAGAAAAAATTTCTGATTTTGAAATGAAACTGATGGACATCGATAGTGAGCACCTTGGAATTCCAGAGGCAGAATACCATGCTATTGTTAGAATGCCTTCGGCCGAGTTTGCTAGGATTTGCAAAGATCTCAGCAGCATTGGTGATACTGGTACTGTGGCTTTGTTGTTGGATTATTTGTTTCATTGTTTTTTCAGTTGTTCCTTCCATTAGTGAATCACTAAACATTTTGGGTCAATGTGAACTTGCAGTTGTCATCTCTGTGACTAAGGAAGGTGTGAAGTTCTCCACAAGAGGTGATATTGGAACTGCAAATATTGTTTGCAGGCAAAACACCACAGTAGACAAGGTATGCTCTTTATAGTGTAATTATTAGGAAAGAGTTATTCTGAATTGGATTGAGTAAATTTCTTCCAATCCATGGATTAAAAGTGACAATTGTCTATTGAGCATGCGATTATTACAATTATAGCACCTCTTGAGCATGGCTATACTGCTTTTTTAGACTTTTGCACTGCAATGTGAAACTTGTATCTAATGGTGGGTTTGTTGATTTATTTGAAAAAAATGCAGCCAGAAGAAGCAACGATCATTGAGATGAATGAGCCAGTATCATTGACATTTGCGCTGAGATACATGAATTCCTTTACAAAGGCGACACCTTTATCGAGCATGGTTACAATTAGCTTGTCTTCAGAGCTGCCTGTCGTGGTTGAATACAAGATTGCAGAGATGGGTTATATTAGGTTCTACTTGGCTCCTAAGATAGAAGAGGAGGAAGACGAGACGAGGCCTCAAGCTTAGGTGCTACGCTTTTGCCCACAACTCAATTGTTTTGTTTTAAAACCCATTTTGAGGAATTCTGTTATGCATTCTCATCTTGGCTATTTTTTTTAAATCTTTGTAGGCAATCTATTTGTTGTTTAGAGGAATTCTATAAATATGTTAAGTGACGAGTCTGTTCTTGTTTTATGAACTTTTTTGTCAAATCTCAAGTGGGCCTTATAATCACAAAAGTAATATTATATATAGTTGTAGAATATGTTTGAAAAAGAGTAAAATTTATTAATAAAAAATTAATTTTTTTTTCCACCTGGATTTCGTATTTTTTTTTTATCTAGTTAAAAAAATTTACACGGCACTTACACGTTTTATAACTCTTAATATTATTTCTCTAATCACAAAAACAATTAGAATATAGTGCTAGCAGTTAGGCAGCCTAAAGGTTAGATGAACTAAAATGGGCATCGATGGAGCGGTCTAGCCTCACGATTTTTTTTTAGCCAATGGATAGCCATATTGGAGAAGAAAAAGGTCGCCATGAATGTGATGTTTTTGGCAGAGAAGAGACTGACTACAAGTTACAACCGCAAAGAATCTTGAAAGTTGTGAGAGGAAAGCAGGTAGTGAAAAAATTGATTGGACTCAGGTTGTTGGTGAAGATATTCACTCCCACCTTGTTTGTTGGAGCATCTCTAGCTGAAAGCGTAAGCGAAAGCATCTCACGGGCAATGGAAGTCAGAACAGATTTGTCACCGAGCAAATGGCACATGAGACAGATGGGTGGCTGGCAGAGGGCGGTCGATGTGAACTTCAAATTTTCAAATTCCTCATAAATATAAAGAGGACTAAAAAAAATGAAAACCAAATAACAAAAAGAAAACCGGGCACCATGGGCATGAGACGAGAGAGAAAAAGGAGTTTTTTTATTTTTTTTGAAGGCTAGAGAAAAAGGAGTTACTCCAATGTATGAAGCTTTCCTGACTCAAGTAGGAACATAAAAAGTTTAAACAGAACACCAAAGCTAAAAACAGAAGTGCATTGGAAAGATAAGAGACATGGAATTCAATTGGCACGAATTCTAGCTGTTCTTGAGAAGCTCTAGCTGTTATTGAACTCTATAAGTTGATGCGTAAATACAATGTTTATTATGATTCGTAACAATCATTGAAAAAATTAAAACGTGAATGTTTATTTTGTCATACACACGAGTAAATCAAGGAAGAGATTCATGGGTTGGATGGTTGGGCTTGTAGACGTTGGATCCTTTCTACCACCTGAACTAAGTCCACCCCATTTCGTGGTTGGAGGCCTCTAGCCCATTAGTTGTTAATTTTTTAATCTTTTTCTATTATGGAGTGTGGAATCTTTAGTTTGTTATTTGATAGTGCTTGGTGGGTGTGTTGGTAGATAAAGTGGGGAGCAATATTACAGCATTGTATCTTTGAGTAAAATTTTATACAAATTCCATTATCTTTTTCTCTCTCTTTCTTGGGCTCACCCCCCGAAGTGAGGCCCAGTATCTAATCTCTCGAGAGTCAAAACACTCCCAATTCAAAACTATTGAAACTGAAATGTTAGTTATGAAATGCTAGTCTGAATCTGTAATCTAGCAACTGATTGCCTTAACTATGGAGCTGCAAAAGAAGAACCACAACCATTCACATGGTGAGCCTTCAAGTTTGCACCAGCGTCGTCCGAACCTGGAGGAGAAACATATTCAAGGTAAGTAAAAATTAACTTTCCTAACTTCAATGGTGAAGATCTTAATGGGTAGTTATATAAGGCCAACTATTTCGTCACTTTCTATAACACATTACCATAACAAAAACGGAGGTTAGCCTCCTTCTATATGGAAGGATAGGCTCTAATATGGTTTGATAAAAGGTTAGAATTGCATAATTAAGTTGTTTAAATGGGTGATTTATTTTATCAAATAAAGATTGAACACTTAATTATGCATCAAATTCTAATATTGAATGCAAATTAATTGATGTCAATATTTTATATACATAAAGTTCTATATTTGCCTTTGAAAGAAATACATTTTTTTTTGTACTGCAGGGCATTTATAAAAATACTAAAAGAGAATGGAACTCACGGCTGGAACTCAAGGGAGCAAGCAGAAAATCAGCACATGCAGAAAGATAGAAAGGCCACCCACTCCCAAGTTAGGCCACCCACTCCCTTCCACAACCCAAGCTTTAGTAATTAGTTACACATGATATTTTTAGTAAAAAAAATAAATCTAAGTGGAACCATATCAAAAACTAAGAAAATATAAATAAACTTTAGAATGTAATAAAAATAAAAAGTCTATAATATCAACTCGAAGAAATAAGACAAACTAAATTAAAGAAATAAAATTGAAACTATAACAAGGTAATAAAATTAAAACTATAACAAGATAATAAAATTGAAACCATAACAAAGTAATAAAAACTGAAACTAACAAGGTAATAAACTTGAAACTAACAAGGTAATAAACTCGAAAACTACAAAGGTAAAAACTCGAAAACAACAAAGTAAAACTTGAAACTAACAAAGTAATAAACTTCAAACTAACTCCAACAAGGTAATAAAATTGAAACTCCAAAAACTCTCCACTGCTTTGATGCTCTTTCTCTTCTGAGCTCTCTCCTATTTATAGGAGAGAGCATCCTACCATTTCTCAAGAGTGGGTGGCCAAACTTTGAAAAATGGTGGAGTGGGTGGCCTAACTTGGGAGTGGGTGGCCTAACTTTGAAGAATGGTGGAGTGGGTGGCCTAACTTGGGAGTGGGTGGCCTTTCTATCTTTCTGCATGTGCTGATTTTCTGCTTGCTCCCTTGAGTTCCAGCCGTGAGTTCCATTCTCTTTTAGTATTTTCATAAATGCCCTGCAGTACATAAAAAATGTATTTCTTTCAAAGGCAAATATAGAACTTTATGTATATAAAATATTGACATCAATTAATTTGCATTCAATATTAGAATTTGATGCATAATTAAGTGTTCAATCTTTATTTGATAAAATAAATCACTCATTTAAACAACTTAATTATGCAATTCTAACCTTTTATCACACCCCCCAACTAGCTTTTTGCTAGACTCTAGCAAATAAAGCGAATGAATTCATGCAAATGTCAACTTGAGAAATCTGAGAATCACATGCCATGAAAATAGATTTGTTGAGTTTAAGAACACTGGAGATAGATTAATCTGAATTTCGTATCAACTGAGAGATTTATACACAATTTAGTTAATCAACCAAGGGAATTACATGTAACAAGCTTGCTTTCTTTCAAGTGCATGGAAATGGGGTTAGAATTCCAAGATCGACTACCAGGAGACATTAACAGTTTCAATCACAACAATCAATCTGAGAAAACCACATGGTCTTACTCTAATTCAAAACCATTGTAGCGGTGGCTTTCACGCTATTACACTTTGAAAGGCGCCTACTTCTTTTGTAAGGACCCCGGTAATAGGCAGCCTTTTCCACTACACAAATGTAATTTTTTTTGTTTTTGTTTTTGTTTTTGTTTTCGTTTCTTTTTTTTTTTTTTTTGTTTTTGTTTTTGTTTTTGTTTCTTTTTTTTTTTTTTTTTTTTTTTTTTTTTTATCCCTGGCTTGTCCCTTTTCTCATTTAATTCAAATTTCTTCCTAAGCCATTAGGATATGGTTCATTAGAGTCTCAAACAATTGAAGTGTAAATCAACCAACAATGACTCAATGTAATCTTTCTAGGCCTTCCGGGTATGTGTTGTGTGTGTTTTAGCAAAACTCTGAACATCTTTCCCTTGGTTTAACAACTAAATAAAATGGATAAGTCCCTCTTTTGACATATACTCATATTTGCACTACATTCCACATGTTCCAATACTTCAACAAATATTTTTTTTTTTTTTTTAGTACTAACACATCTTCAACAAAAAAAAAAAACTTTAACAGAAAACTCTCCCCCCAACTAAATTTGACATTGTCCTCAATGTTCAGCAAATGAATGTTCGACAACATATATTATTCAGGTATGAATTGAAACAAGATAAACACTGCAGAACATATATTGAAACGAAAGAGTAAAGAGGAAAGATGTCACCTGAAATACTCAGGTTGTTAGTTGCTAAGAAGATACAAAAATCGTACCTGCAAAAAGAGAATACGAGAAAATTAGCAAAAGATTACTAAATTTTTTTTTTTTTTTTATTATTTTTTTTTTCTTTTCGGTGGATCCGTCCGTGACCCGACAAGCGTGGCTGGAGATTTGAAAAAAACGCCTGATGTTGTTGACAAACGAGATTGAAGGCTCCGGACTTGTTCTTTATGCTCTCTCTATAAAATCAGTCTCAAAGTTCATTCAATCCGCATCAAGTTTTCTTCTTATTTCTATAGCTCATCTGCATCCCTTCACATTCTCGCCTTAAGTTCTCAATCCCTTTCTCAATGGCTCATTCTTCTACATCTCAACCTCCTGTCCTTTCTGCAGCTGCCATTGGTGCCATGTTGCAGCAAGAAAATAACAGCATGGCTAATAAGTCAGACTCTGATGCTATCTATGATTTGGTGAGTCTCGGAACTCGCTACTCATCCTCCATTGTTGCTTTTTCCCAGCGGGTTCAAGCCAAAAACCATGAGGTTGAAAGGCTAAAAGAACAAATTGCTATACTTCAACGCATTGTTCAAGAGTCTCATACAAGGGAAGGAATCCTTCGGCAGCAGAATAAACAGTTGAAATCTCTATTGAGTTCTTCATTCCGCTTGCCAGCTCCCATGAATAGGGCTGACATGATTTTGTATGAAGAGAATGAGCGTCTCCAAATTGAGGCTAAGAACCTCAAGTTTATGTAAAAGCATCTTTATTTATTTTCTCTCTTTTTTTTTTTTTTTTTTTTTTTTTACATTTTCCAGCATGTAAAATTCAAAAAAATGGGGAGTTTCATCTGCTTTCAACTCATTACTAGAAACAGCTAAAATAAGAATTGAAAATTCAACGAAAAACTGAAGGAAAGAAGAAAAAGGAAGTACCTGGACGGCTTGAAATGAATGCAATCAAAATAAAAATAAAAACTGCAAAACAAAAGAAAACAATGAAAAGAACAGGATAAATCAATGACCATCAAATTGGATCAAGCAAATGTAGAGTAGATTCCTCAGGTGCAAAGTTAGAAATAAAAGGCTTGAGCCTTTGACCATTAACCTTAAAAGCATTTCCATTTTGAGGATTGACAACCTCAATAGCACCGTGAGGGAAAACTGTTTTAACCACATAGGGGCCACTCCATCGGGACCTTAACTTGCCAGGGAACAAATGAAGTCGAGAATTGTAGAGTAAAACCTGTTGATTAGGCTCAAATGATTTTCTTTGAATATGCTTATCATGGAAAGACTTCATGCGTTCCTTGGACAGCTTAGAATTATCATAAGCATCCCTCCGAAGTTCCTCTAATTCACAAAGATGTAATTTCCTCAAAGATCCAGCTTGATCAAGATCAAAATTAAACTTTTTGATGGCCCAAAATGCACGGTGTTCAAGCTCAACAGGGAGGTGACAAGCCTTACCATAGATTAACCGATAAGGAGACATACCCAAAACAGTTTTATATGCAGTCCTATATGCCCATAATGCATCGGTTAATTTCAAAGACCAATCCTTTCGGTTCGGACTCACAGTTTTTTCCAAAATGGTCTTAATTTCCCTATTAGCAAGTTCAACTTGGCCATTTGTTTGGGGATGATATGGGGTAGAAATTTTGTGGTGAATGCCATACTTATGCAAGAGGGCAGCAAAAGGCTTGTTGCAAAAATGGGTGCCGTTATCACTTATGATGGCCTTAGGCATGCCAAATCTAGCAAAAATATTTTCCTTCAAAAATTTAAGCACCACCTTATGGTCGTTTGTTTTACATGGTATGGCTTCGACCCATTTTGAAACATAATCAATGGCCACTAAGATGTACAAATAACCAAAAGAAGAAGGAAATGGCCCCATAAAATCAATTCCCCAACAATCAAAAATCTCTATGACCAAAATGGGTTTTAAAGGCATCATGTTTCTTTTCGTGACAGCACCTAATTTCTGACATGACTCGCAAGTCTTGCAGAAACTATATGCATCTTTAAACAAATGAGGCCAATAAAAACCACTTTGTAAAATTTTAGCAACTGTCTTGTGTGCAGAAAAATGACCCCCACATGCCTCACTGTGGCAAAAAGAAAGGACAGCTTGCATCTCATGCTCAGGCACACATTTTCTAATGATTTGATCAGGACAATACTTGAAAAGGTAAGGATCATCATAAAAGAACGATCTCACCTCATGCATGAACTTTCGTATATCTTGAGCACTCCAATGAAGTGGTGTTTTTCCTGTCACCAGAAAATTAACTATATCAGCAAACCAAGGCAAATTTTCAACCAACATAAGATGTTCATCAGGAAAAGAATCAAGAACAGGTGTTGGTTGTTCAGTTTCAGCAACTGTGAGCCTAGACAAATGGTCGGCTACCACATTCTCTACTCCTTTCTTGTCCTTGATGATGATATTGAACTCCTGGAGTAAAAGTATCCATCTAATCAACCTTGGTTTTGCATCTTTCTTTGTCAATAAATACTTGAGAGCTGCATGGTCAGTAAAGATGACTATAGGAGAACCAAGAATATATGCACGAAACTTCTCTAAAGCAAATACTACAGCAAGTAATTCTTTTTCAGTAGTAGAATAATTTTTTTGAGCAAAATTCAAAGTTTTACTTGCATAGTAAATGACATAAGGAAGTTTGTTCTTACGCTGTCCAAGAACAGCTCCTATAGCAAAATCACTTGCATCACACATGATTTCAAAAGAAAGTGACCAATCAGGAGGTTGAAGAATCGGAGCAGTGGTTAGCAAAGTTTTAAGCCGACAAAAAGCTTCTTGACACTCGGGTGTCCAATCAAATTTTACATCATTCATCAATAGCTTACATAGAGGCTTAGAAGTAGAGCTAAAGTCTTTGATAAATCTCCTATAAAAACCCGCATGCCCAAGAAAAGATCTAATGTCTTTCATTGACTTAGGTGTAGGAAGTTTAGAAATCAAATCGATTTTTGCTCTATCTACTTCAAGTCCTCTAGATGAAACAACATGTCCTAGAACAATGCCCTGTTGCACCATGAAATGGCACTTCTCCCAATTAAGTAGCAACTGCTTCTCTTCACACCTGGCCAAAACAGCTTGTAAATTGGTTAAACAAACCTCGAATGAATCACCAAATACAGAAAAATCATCCATAAACACTTCTAGAGTGTTCTCAATCATGTCAGAAAAAATGCTAAGCATGCATCTTTGAAAAGTTGCTGGTGCATTGCATAAACCAAAAGGCATTCTCCTGAAAGCAAAAGTACCAAAGGGACAAGTAAAGGTGGTCTTTTCTTGATCCTCTGGTGCTATTTCCAATTGATAGTAACCGGAGAACCCATCTAAGAAACAATAAAAAGCATGTCCAGCGACTTTTTCTAACACTTGATCAAGGAAAGGCAAAGGAAAATGATCTTTCCTAGTGGCGGCATTCAACTTCCTATAATCAATACACATGCGCCAACCAGTAGGAATTCTTGTAGGAATCGATTCATCTTGATCATTTTTAACAATGGTAAGCCCAGATTTTTTTGGAACTACATGAATGGGACTTACCCACTTGCTATCCGAGATGGGGTAAATGATACCCACATCAAGCAATTTCAACACCTCATTTTTAACCACTTCCTTCATTGTGGGATTCAACCTTCTTTGCATTTCCCGAGAAGGTTTTGCATCATCTTCTAAATAAATCCTATGGGTACACTCCAAGGGACTTATACCTTTTATATCAGCCATTGTCCATCCAATAGACTTTTTATGCTTCTTAAGCACATCTAGCAATTTATCTTCTTGTTCACTAGTTAAGTGAGAAGAAATTACCACAGGGAAAGTGCTTTGTGGTCCTAAGAAAGCATACTTCAACTCCAATGGAAGAGGTTTGAAGTCCAAAGTTGGGGATTGCTCCTCCGAAGGTTTGAGAGTTGATGTCAATGGTGGAAGTTGCTCAAATTTTGGCCTCCATGGTGGTGTAACTTGCTGACCTATTGAGGAAACAAGAGATGAGTCATTAATATTATCAAATATTTTCAAATCTTCTTCAAATTCCTCTAAAGAATCAATAAGTTGAAAGTAATGTGCAGAATTGTCATCAATGAAATTTTCCAGTAAATTCACTTCATGAACTTCTTCAACTTCTTGCGGTTGCCTGCAAAGATTAAAAATATTTAGCTCCAAGGTCATATTTCCAAAACTCAATTTTAAAACTCCACTTCTACAATTTATGAGTGCATTAGAAGTGGCCAAGAAAGGTCTTCCTAAGATAACCGGTGCTTGGAAAGTAGAATGATTAGTCAATTGCATGTCGAGTACGACAAAGTCTACTGGATAGTAGAATTTGTCTACTTGAACCAAAACATCTTCCACAACACCTCTAGGAATCTTTATAGACCTATCTGCCAACTGCAATGTGATAGAAGTAGATTTCAACTCACCCAATCCAAGCTGAACATAAACATTATAAGGCAATAAGTTCACACTGGAACCTAAGTCTAATAATGCTTGGCCTATTTTTGAGTTCCCTATCATGCAAGCTATGGTAGGGGATCCTGGATCCTTGTATTTGGGAGGAGTGTTGGTTTGGATAATAGCACTAACCTGCTCAGTAAGAAAAGCTTTCTTTTGCACATTTAATTTTCTTTTCACAGTGCATAAATCCTTTAAAAATTTAGCATAGGTAGGAATCTGTTGAATAGCATCCAATAATGGTATATTTATCCTAACTTGCTTAAAAATTTCAAGGATTTCAGCGTGATGTTTATCTTTATGCAAAGGGATTAACCTTTGAGGAAAAGGTGCAAGTGTAGTGCTTGGGACACTTTTAGATTCCAAAGGACCATGAGCCTCATTTTCAGAAGGAGGTTTAGAAATGTTACCATTCTTTTCTACCTCTTGATCTGGGATGCCGATCACCTTACCACTTCTCAAGGTTGTAACAGCCTTGACTTGCTTGACATTTGGATCTCCTGCCATACCTTGAAATTGCTGGTTTTGGCCTTGTGGATTAGGCTGAGATTGTGCAGGGAACTTCCCTTTCTCTTGAGTGCTCATGGTTGTGGTCAACCTTGTGACTGACCCTCGAATGTCAGCAATTGCTTGTGAATTTTGACTGTTGATAGCAGCTTGGCTTTGCATGAATTGTTGAAAATTGGTGGACAGCTGCTGAAAATTGGTGGATAATTGCTGGAAATTGTCTTCAAGGTTCTTTTTCTGAGCTGGCACCATGTGGTTGGCATATTGAGATGGTCCTGAACCTCCTGGGGTTGTATAGGGTGCAAATTGTGAAGGACCAGCTATGTTGGTTGCAGGTACAGCAGCTTGTTCACCCCTCCAACTAAAATTAGGGTGATTTCTCCATCCCGAATTGTAAGTGTTGGAATAAGGACCTGAAAAAGATTTAGCAACCATATTAACAGCATTAGATTGATCCAAAAGAACTTCTTTAAAAGCTGGAATGGTTGGGCAATCATTAGTTGAATGCCCTTGGCCCTCACAAATATTACAGCTCAAGGTAATCTGAGGTACAGCTTGTACTTCATTCACTTTCTTCAATTCTATGGTTTCTAATTTCTTAGAAATCATAGCCAACCTAGCATTCAAATCATCTACTTCCCTCAGATTATATTTCCCACCCCCTGAAATTGTCTTTGAACTTTCCGACCTATTATGAACATCAGATGTATCCCATGATTGTGCATTTTCAGCTAGATAATCAAAATACCCAAAAGCTTCCTCAGGTTCTTTGTTAAAAAACTCTCCATTACACATGGTCTCCACAAATTGTCTCATCTTTGGTTGCAACCCCTCATAAAAAAAACTAATGACCCTCCAATTCTCATATCCATGATGAGGACATGCATTTAAAAGGTCTTTGAATCGTTCCCAACAATGATAAAATGTTTCCACATCCTTTTGGCAAAAATTCATGATTTGTCTTTTCAAGGCATTGGTTCTATGCATGGGAAAAAATTTCTTTAAAAATTCAGTTTGCATTTCTTGCCAAGTCCCAATGGATCTTGGTCTTAAGGCATTCAACCATGTCTTAGCCTTGTCTTTTAAGGAAAATGGAAACAGTTTCAATCTTATGACCTCTTCAGTGCATGTTCTATCCATGAATGTGGAACACACTTCTTCAAACTCTTTGATATGCAAGTAGGGGTTCTCAGATTCCATACCATGAAAGTGTGGTAACAATGGAATCATCCCAGGTTTGAAATTAAAAGCATTTGCATTAAGAGGTAAAATGATGCAAGAAGGTGTGCTAGTCCTAACAGGCTGTAGATATTCTCTAAGTGTCCTGTTTGGATTACCCACTTCCCTATCCTGATGCTCATTTTCAGCCATGATGCTATCAGTGTCGGCTGATGATTCAACGGAAGATGATGCAGAGCTAAAAGATGTCAATGATTCTGTCTTAAACAGTCGAGATGTATGGTCTCTAGTCCAACCAGTCATACAAACAAGAGCAGATGATCAAGGACAATGAAAAATAAACAGAGAGAAGGGAAAAAAAATTAGATGTTACCCAGGCTGTGAAGAGGTTCACAGCTCCACATACGTCCTCTTAGCAGTAGAGAAATGCTCTAATAAGCACCAGTTGTCCCCGGCAACGGCGCCAAAAACTTGACTCGATTTAGAATGTGCTTCCAAGTGCAGAAGTGTCAAGTTGTATCAAGGATAAGTCCAGGATCGTATTCCACAGGGACAATGGGTTATCAAAGCGTATAAAAGATTTGTGAGGAACAAATGAATCGAGTATGTGAGATGAAAATAAAATTAAAATGCTATGCCAAAAAAAAATAATTGAAATTGAATTTAGATTTTCAAAAAAAACAAATTAACAAACACTTGGGTTGGGTTTGAGATTCTTTTTATCTCGGATTCTAGATAATTTATCGATTAACAATCCAGTCAAGGAATTGATATTCGGAACATAAAAATTAAGCTCAAGTTTTTGCAATATTTTCTCAAGAAATTCTCTAATTTACTAGCCAAATTTATATTCATAATCAATCGAAAGAGACCTTGATAAATTCAAGCTTTTGTTGTGCCTTACGTCAACAACAAAACAAGAGCAAGAGCCGCAATCTTTTTTCCATTTGAATCCGACTAGTAATTTAGTGAAATCAACATTAAAATATATTGCATCAAACATTTTTATGTTCCGAATATCAATTCCTTGACTGGATTGTTAATCGATAAATTATCTAGAATCCGAGATAAAAAGAATCTCAAACCCAACCCAAGTGTTTGTTAATTTGTTTTTTTTAGAAACTCTAAATTCAATTTCAATTATTTTTTTTTGGCATAGCATTTTAATTTTATTTTCATCTCACATACTCGATTCATTTGTTCCTCACAAATCCTTTATACGCTTTGATAACCCATTGTCCCTGTGGAATACGATCCTGGACTTATCCTTGATACAACTTGACACTTCTGCACTTGGAAGCACATTCTAAACCGAGTCATGGTTCCAAGACTTAGAAGAGTCAAGGAACTTGAATAATTGGGAGGAATTTACTAAGGCATTGTCCATGGAAGCCCTAAATCGTCTGAAACAAAATGGCACAATGGAGGAGTATAATTCCAGATTTGACGAATTGTCCAATTGACTAAGGGGATTATTTGATTCCTATAAGTTGAGTTGTTTCCTTAGTGGGTTAAGGGCTGATATTTGATTGCTTGTGAAGATATTTAATAGTGACAATTTACTCACTGTTTATAGCCTAGTTAAAATATAGGAGGAACATATTGGGGTTATTAGGAGGAATTGGAAGGGGGTGCCACGTTCCCCTGACTAAGGATTGCTTAAGGCTGCATTTGGATGTTGAGCTGAATTCAGTTCTTTATGAATAGTAGTAAGTTGAGATGGTAGAGTGAGTTCTGTGGGATCCATCTAATATGATTTTAAATGTATTTGGATATTAAGATGAGTTTCATACTATTTATAAGAAGTTGAAAAAGGTTGTGGATCCAATGTGTAGTGAGGTTTTGAATTAATATGAGTTTAGTAATTTGAGAGTTGTATGTTTAGATGTTAGACTCAGTTTAAAATTAGACTAAACTGAGCTGATCTCAGTGCATTCCAACAACCAAACTAGCTCTTAAGGGTGCATCTCTCTACAACTTCTGTAACAGCTCTTAAAAGAGCTTCCAAGGCCTTAGCTCCACTCAAAAGATTAACCAACATCAGATGAAGGAAATGAGGGATATGTGATTGCGTTAATAGGGTGATTTCAAGTCGAATCCAAGCCACAAATGTTCCATTCTCAAATTATTTTTAATTAATGATGTTGAGGAAGAAGTTCTTGAGGAACTTGAGATGAAAGAGGGCCTAGTTGTGGAGGATAAGGTGGAATTGAGGCAGAAAAACAACCAATCAGAGATCTCGCTGTATGCTTTAGTTGGTTCCCAAGGTCTAAAAAATATGAGAGTTAGAGGGAGGGTGGGAACTCAAGAAGTGACTTAATTTATTGATTTTGGGAGTATCCACAATTTCGTAGATCCCTCAATTGTTAGAAAGGCTAACTTACCAACCAATGGTGCTAAAAGAGTGAGAGTTCAAGTTGCCAATGGGGGAACTTATTGCAAGTGAAGAGAAGTGTACATGGTGAGATTTAAAGTGCAGGGTTTGGCGTTCATCACAAATGTACATGTGTTGGTTTTTGCTAGGTGTGATATGGTGTTGGGGGCTCAATGGTTAAGAGAGTTGGGACCCATTTTATGAAACTTTGTGGACTTGTCAATGGAATTCCAATACACTAGTAGAATAGTCAAACTTATGGGACTTAACCCTTTTGCCTAGATTGAGGATCAGGGCCTCAACAAGCACACTAAATTAGAAAAGAGAGGGTTGTTGCTTAAATTAGTGGAAGAATGGAATACACAATGGCCTGAGAATATAAAGAACATACAAGTACCCCCTATTTCCAAAAAATGAGATAAAAAAATGTTAAGGAGCTACTGAATACAAGAATGATTCAATCTAGCCAGTCTTATTCATCCACTATGCTATTGGTAAGGAAGGTTGATGGGTCTTAAAGAATGTGTGTGGATTATAGAGCTCTAAACAAGGTGACTGTGAATGATGAATATCCCATACTAGTTGTGAAAGAGTTATTGGATGAATTAAGTAGGGTTGAGTTGTTTTCAAAGTTGAATTTACTATTAAGATATCACCAAATTAGGGTTAAGGCTAAAGACATTCTTAAGACTGTTTGTAGGACTCATGAAGGCCACTATGAGTTCTTTGTGACGCCTTTTGGGTTAACTAATGCCATATCACCTTCCAAAGTTTGATAAATGAGATCTTTAAACCTCACTTGAGGAAATTTATTCTAGTATTCTTTAAAGATATTATGGTGTATAGCAAGTTAGCTGAGGACCATGTTAAGCACTTGAGGGAGACTTGAGAGATCCTAAGGCAACATAGCTTGCTAACCAAATTATCTAAGTATGAGTTTGCTAGCCCAAATGTGACTTATTTAGGCCACCTAATCTAAGCAAAATGGGTAAGAGTCAACCTTGAAAAACTCAAGCTTATGGAGGAATAACCATTTCCCACTTCTCTTAAATCTATCCCGAGATTTCTTGATTTGACAGGATATTATAGAAGATTCATTAAGAGTTATGGAGGCATAGCAGGGCCACTAACCAACTTGCTAAAAAAGAACCAGTTTTCTTGGACTCATGAGGCCAAGGAAGCCTTTTGTAAGTCGAAATAAGCAATTATGCAACCACTAGTCCAAATTTTTCCCTACCCTTTACCATCGAGTATGACGCCTTAGGTGAAGCTATAGGGCTTTATTGATGCAGAGAAATAAGTCAATTTCCTATTTCGGTCAAATTTTTAAGAGAAGAATTCTAAGTTAGTCGACTTATGAGAAGGAGCTCTATGCTCCAGTGGCTACCATATGGAAATGAAGGCCTTAAGTACTTGGGCAAGTCCTTTACAGCTTGGACTTGTCACAAAGACTCGAATACTTGGTGGAACATAAGGTAAGAATCCTTAAGAAGCAAAGGTGGATTTCTAAGTTGCTGGGTTATGATCTGGTGATGGAATTTAAAAGGGGCAGGAAAATAAGGTTGCTGATGCTTTTTCTAGAATGGATGAGGGTGCTAAGCAAGAAGTGGAGGTCAGCATGGCAGCATTGTCTATTCCCACTATTGAATGGTGGGAAAAGTTTAAGGTAGCCTATGTTCAGGATCCTTATATAGTGGGCTTGTTCTCTTAGCATGAAAATGAACCTTACCCCCAAAATTTATCAGTTAGAGGTGGGTTATTGTACTATAAACAAAGGGTAGTGATAGCTAACCATGGAGACTTGAGGTAGCAACTACTACAGATCACTCACAACAGCCCTTTAGTAGGACATTCAGGATATGACAAGACATTGCATCGAATCAAAAGGGAATTCTTTTGGCCAAGACTAAAGGTAGGCACAAAAAAATTTATTTGGAAATGTGAAATATGTTAAAGTGTTAAGGTAGATCAATTCAAATCAAGTGGCCTATTACAACCCATCCCCATTCCCTCACTGCCCTTGACTCACATTACTATGGATTTTGTGGAAAGCCTTCCCTTTTATCAGGGTTCTCTTTTCTTAGAGGTGTAATAGCTTGTGGGTAGTAGTGGGCAAGCTCACCAAGTACACTCATTTCATCCCTCTAACCCACCATTTCTCGATTGAGAAAGTGACTAAATTGTTTATCAAGCACATTTTGAAATTATATGGAATGCCAAATTCCATCATCTTAGATCAAGGGAGCACTTTCACTAGCCTCTTTTGGCAAGAACTATTCAAGGCTCATGGCACATAATTGGCCTTTAGTAACTCCTACCACCCCCAAACCTAAGGAATGGGCTAATTGGATATCCTTGGCCGAGTGGTAGTACAATACCTCACAACATGCATCTACTCGCATAAGCCCTTTTTGAAGTCCTCTATGGCTATGTACCCCACAACTAATTCCCTATGTCTGGAACTACCAAAGTGGGAGTAGTAGAGGAGTCTTTGGTATAGGGATCCAATGATAAGCTCTTGCGACATAATTTACAAAATGTACAAGAACACATGAAGATGTATACGGATTCAAAACGAAAGGAGCAAAGTTTTGAGGTTGGAGAGTGGGTTTACCTTATATTGCAGCCATATTGTCAATTATCGGTGGCCCACCGGTGAAATTTGAAGCTAGCACCTCGATTCTTTGGTCCCTTTGAGATCATTCAGAAAATAGGTGTCATGGCCTACTGGCTTCAACTCCCACCTTTCTCTTCCATCCATCATGTCTTCCATGTTTTGCAGTTTGAAGAAGAAACTCGGTAACAAGTCACGGCCATTCCAACTTTGCCTCCAATGGACTCCAAGGGCGTTCTCAAACCTGATCTAGAAGAAGTGCCATCTCGTAGACTCAACAAGGCGAAGACCAAACCTTGGTTGAGTTCCTGGTTTGTTGGCAAGGTCAACAAGCAGAGAATGCTACTTGAGAACTGTATGCGCAATTGAAGGAGGCTTGCCCCTACCTTGCGGGCAAGGTGCTCTAACCAGGGGGTTTTGTCACATGCATGAGTAAAGTTGAAAAAGCAGTTCGTGGGTTGGATAGTTGGGCTCACAGATGTTGGATCATTTCTACCACTTGGACTAAGTCCACACCATTTTGTGATTGGGGGCCTCAAGCCCATTAGTTATTTCTACTTTTTTTATTAGCCCATTATGGGCCTAGTATGAATCCAAAGTTAGATATTTTTCCTTTTTTTATCCTTTTTTGTTATAAGTGGATGCGTTGGCAGATATAAGTGGGGACCAAAATTAAAGCATTGTATTTTTGAGCAAAAGTTCATACAAATTCTGTTTCTCTCTCTCCCTCGAAGTGAAGCCCAGTCTTTTACCCCTCCATCTCGGGGTGTGACACCATTCTACCAATTCAAGTGATAGGTTTTCATATTTTAGCATGCCAAATAAACAGATTTGTTTTTTGAGTTTTGCTAGGTACAAGCAAAGTCACATATTAATTTGCGTACCAATACTCATTCCTTCATATTCAAAATTTAAATTAGCATTATTTTCAATAAAATATATATTTTTACCAATCACATCAAATTAGTGCACAGTTGTGCTTGCAACTAAATTTTTCTTTTTTTTTTTAATAAATTTAACCTCTGAAGATACTCTAACCTAGGTAAAGAGATGTTAAAACAGAAAACCCGTTCTTGAACAAAGATAGCAGCACTGTGTGCACGCTCACATCCATGGTCAACAGAAAGCAAGATAAATCCGTGGTTTGTTTTAATACATGATCAAACGATGGTTTGATCAAGCTGACTTGATCGAACATTCATTCTTCAGCTTGTGACATGATCGTGCTTCTTAACCAATTTGCCGGGAGTAATTACTTTAGATGTATCTTTTTTTGAGTGGGGCAAAAACATGCAATGAATTTAATGCTACAAAGACAGGAATATGATGCAGTAGTACCTAATAGCTAGCCACTGCCTGACATATATACGCAAATAAAGAGACCTTCCCAAGCTAACCAGTCATGTATCATATAGCTCACGTACAGATTTAAAAAACTTACATACCTAAACAGTATGGACATCTTCATGCTACCACGAAAGCACTTGATGAACCTGTGAAATGGCGTATTGATCCCAAGATACTCTTTGAAGCACCAAAATGTCTGATCCTGTACACTCCGGTAGGTGTGGATTCTGGTATTCTCCATTCTACCGTTGCGTAACTCCATGTGCTGAGTTTGGAGGGTCTTGACCACTTAAAACGCAGGCAGAAATCATCATCATCATAAGCGGGAACCCATGTATTCTTTCCATGGAGGATCTCCACGAGGACAAATGTACCTTCAGTCATGAGATCATTTCGGGGGCAAGCTGACCAGAAGGTAACATTCACCAAGTCACCTTTTTTAAAGGTTGAATTTTTAGGAACGTCAAAGCTGACATCCCCGAAATTTACTCCACTACTTGTTCCATCAAGCACAACAGGGGTAAGTAAGCTTATTTGCTTATCCAAGAGATCTGGGGGTTGTGGCCCTTGTTCAACGGCTTCACCACTAATGATGGCACTTGCGAGCTTCTTGAACTCCTGAATGTAGGCACTGAGTGTATGCGGACCATATAGCGTGGAGGCTCCCTGAGAAGTATAACATCAGTAAATGAAAAGGGAAAATAATTATAGGCAAAAAGTTGTCACATTATAAAAGAAGAAAATGTTGTAAGGATCACCATTTTTACTGCATTTTAATTATTTATTTTAGTTTTGTGTGGGAGTAGCTGTGTTTTGACCCAAGCAGCTACATAGAAAAAGTAAATAAGAATTCAGGGCCATCTTAAAGTTATCGCAGTATGGCATGACTTTTATCTTTTGAAATCACACTAAAGCAATTTCAAGGTTCACTGCCTTTAAAAACTTCCTAACCAGCTGTCCTTGGGCCTTGCTATATAATAGCGGGGTAGGGGTTAGGGAAAGCACTTAGGTTCAGACCTAACCAAACAGGAAAAATATCAATAATGGCAACATTGGCAAGCAATCTATTATGGTCGATGAACAACAGAAAAAAGTTCTTGAATAACGAAGTTGTGTCACATGTAACATTTGTTGACTCTCCCTCTCTCCTGCTGGGTGTAATATCATCTACACTACTGATATCAAAGATTTGCTTATTATATATAGCATTTGAATATAGAACTCTGCATGCATATCTGTTCCTTGATATTAAGACTGACCTCATATCTTTGAACCTGGTACTCTTCAAAGGTAGTCACATACTGCGAATAGGTATTAGTTAACCCTGCTATAACAACATGGACATTGCCATGACCATTACTTGTGAGCACTGTCTTCACGGCATCACGGAGCCTCCTACCAGCCATTGTTGTAAATTCTATAAGAACCAAAACAATCAGAAAAGTCAAGAGTGTAAAGGAACACAAATTGACAATCAGAAAGTCAAGAGTGTAAAGGATCACATCCGCTAACATAAAGAAGCATAAATGTGTAGTTCGTTGCTGGAAGCCACAGTAAAAAGTGATTGCCAAGGAAAACATATACGTGCTCCTTAATTTTCTCCATGAGATTGAGCTCATAGATTGGAAATTGTGGTTATTTTTTTTGGTATGCTAGATTGTCGAGGTTCGGGTTATCCACATAGTCGCAAAAATACCCTAAGGGTAGCCATAAGGTGTATTAAATGCATTTTTATAAACTGGTATTCCTGCCTGAGAAACAATGCTTTTTTTTTTTTTTTGATAAGATCCTGAGAAACAATGCATTGTAAAAAGATATTATTGAAAGATTGTGATCATTTGAGTATGAAGTGGTTTTGGGAAATTTACTATAATCTCTGTCAAGGTGTTTTTTCAATAATATCTCCTTGATTTATAGAGACCACCATTCAGTCCTTTTGAAACAACACCGCCCCACCACNCCCCCACACACACACACACACACAAGAGGCTGCATAAAGACTAACAGCAATAGTTACTAAAAATTTTGTTTGTCCATGCTTATGCAGCCTTCAATACTTCCTCTCCAGATCCTACGGATAGGACAGCTAGTCATTCTGAGCGTACCTGGAGGTAGTGGGTTGCCTTGTTTATTCTTCCATTCTTCTATTGTAATGTTAATTATAATATAGGAAGATTCACGTTGGTCTTCTCAACCAATTCTTAAACTCCATTTTTGTGGTAGACTGTAAATTATGCATTCATTATGAATTATAGCAATCAGTCAATTTTGGGCAAATCATCTGTGCAAGACATTCTAATGAAGCTTTACACAGTTAGCCATACCATGTTCCTATAGTTTGACATCAGAAATACTATGTTTTTAGGCCAGAAGACTAGTTTAATACTCAGGCTAGACCCTTCACCAGTAACTTTTTATATATCTTAAACAGGGGCATCTTCTGCACAGAAGGCAATATGTAATTAACACTTACAGAAATAGACTAAAGAAGCATATGAGATAAAGGAATTCAGACCTAAATTATAAAAAGTACATCCAGGCACAGCTTACCAAGATGGCACTACAAGAACTAATGCTGTTATACACTGCCACATGCTGACTAAGATAATTTGATTTGGGAAATAAAAAATTTGACCAAGCTTAGGCATTAAAGTATTACAACCTACACAAAAACAAGCATGCTCATATAAACCAAGTCTGCCACTTACAGCCCAGTCATATGGCTGCTTCATTTCCCCAGTATCAAGTAAAATGGGTTTTGGTTGTTGACAATCAATTTGTTCCCTGTCTGGCGTTTTGAGGACGTTGCGGACCAACTTCCAGAAAGGATTTACCTGAAATAGCATCAGAGTAAACAGTAGCCTTGCAAAACATGTAAGACCTGAACGGTACAAGAACATTTCATAATGCCCAGCCCATAAAAAATTGCTATTACCAATTACCTTGTCATCTCCTTGCTTAAAGTCAAAAGCTCCTGGTCCATCTGTTGTTCCGGCAGCAAATGCAAATCCCATTGCAGCAGAGCATGTTTTTACCACCTCAGAACCCCCTCCCTCTCCCTCTCTAGGAAGTGTCACCTCAAGTTGTGAGAAATCTATGTTAGTGTGGCGATAGTCAACCTTCCCAGTTAAATGTTCAGATGCTTTGTTGAAAAGCTCTACAGCTTTTCTGAATTGCCTCTCTCCTATTATACGCGTACTTTCAAATTCATCCGGGTAACTGCCATGTTATGTGGGGACACAACTTAATCTCCACAGAAGCAGCAGATACATATGTTACAGTGCAAAAATAAAAATAAAATAAAAACATAAAAGATCTTAGCATGCAGAGGGATGAGTACCCCGGTCCTCGGCCATAGCACAACTCATTCTTCCCATCACAAGTACTTTGATTGAAGTCACAAGGTAGCCCAGTGTCTATGCAGAATGCTCCAATAACATTTGGGCTAACATCACCACAGTTTGATTGACAAAAGGCAGAAACAAATCCAGGCTTGTTAGCCTGCCCAGCCCTGACACGACTTGCAATGCTCATATTGCTGTCTGCTGGTCCACCAGGAGGAGACTGGAAGGAAGCAGCAAGCTCCAGTAATTCATGGTCTGCAAAAGAAGAAAAAAAACATATATAAATGGAAGTAAGTTCCATTTTTATTTTCTTATAAAAAAATTAAGTTCTGCAATCCTTCAAAATCCAAGCTATACATGTCCCAACCTGACACAAAGTTTATCAGTAAACCATCCTATATCATATCCAAGTTCTTAAAACTATATACATCACATTCAAATTAGCATACTTCACTACCATTCGTATAAACTTAACTAATGTTGACATTATGGAAAGAAAAACCGGGATCCTTTGCCTTTCATTTTGCAGATCTTGGTATTATTCCTGTGATTAATATTTTCACTCAATGTAATTTCTTTTTCTTTTTTGACAAGTCACTCAATGTAATTTCTAAATTTCAGTTGCACTGTTCTTCTATTAAAGGTTGTAGATACTGTATAGCAACCTTCCCTAAATTCTCTTCTCTTCTTTTAAACTGCCTATTGGTTGTACTTTTGCTTGCTTTCATATTAAAATATTCATCTTTGCTTGTTTTTCACATGTATTAACACAGAAGCTGACATAGCTTGATTACTGGCATGAATCATATCCATTCAAGTACCAATACCTTTTTAGGCAGACATTCGTCACCAAACCCACGACCCAAGAAGCAACAAGACCCAATGTAAATACACCAGATACTGTTTGAACCTATTAATTGCTGTACAGCACCTATTACTCTCAATATAAAGCATGATGGAGAGTTGGCAGAGAGAAATTTACACGCAATTCTGCGAGAGAGAAAAGGATAACAAATCATGCCCAAAAAATAGTTTTTTCCTTTTATCTCTTTGAAGAGCCTTAATCTCTGAAAATGTTGACTTCATCTTAAAAGGGACAATCTAGAGAACCAAGGGGAACGAATGTCAAATTGTGTAACATCTCTTACCACCATGAGCAAGTGATATTGAGTATAGGCAAAAATGCAAGCGCCTTTTGCGAAAGCATATGTTAAAGTCAGTAAAGTTTGACAACTTAAAATTGTTAAACAAAGCCAAAAATAAACCAAGTAACTGAACAGTAATATAAATTTGGTGCCTTATTATTTCTATTCTTTTATAGTAATCAACTTGGGTCCCAAAAGAAATTATACCGCAAATATGTTACTTCTTTAAGGCTACAGTTTCCAGTCTGTTGTAAAATAAATTCACAGTAATTAAAAGTGCGAGCTAGCAACTCACAGTTACTATGAAGGTTAGGAATTATGTTTGAGACTCTTCGTGGGATTCCATCAGCTCCAAGTCTACTGGAATATGAGATTTCAGTACCATTCTGCTCAAACCAGTCTTCCATAAATCTTGCGGCAGCACCTTTGTTATCTCCACTTATCAATGAATTTGTACGACTCATAGAAGTTCCATGAGTCGCAAACCAGTTAAAGCTACCAAGTGGACCCCACTTGTCATCTACAAACTTTAAAAGGGTCATTTCCTTATCAACATCATACTTGTATTTAGCTCGCTCTGCTGCAGGATTATTTAAATAAGCACTAGGACTGCGGTTAACACCAGCATCTAAGAGCTCCCCTGTAAGTTGACAACCAAAATCTATTTCAGCATGTTGACGATGATTTACAAATAAAATATATACCACCACTTTCTCAAAACGCCATTCAATATTTCATGGCAGGATGAAAGCATTGCAATATAAGTTGTTATCTAACTGTTGGATCTGAGTTCAGAACCCCTATTTGTCCTGTTTAGGTTCTTACTGATCCCTTTATTTAAGTGACTTGTGCATCCATAAAAGTAGCAGATGGTTAAAATTATCTAGAAAGCAAGGACAAGGCCCTTGATTTTAAAGAAACCAACTTTTAGCTATGCATGCTGAAGAGCTGGCATTAGCTATATATGTGCAAAACCAGATACAGAGATAAAAATCAGTAATTATGAAAAGCAAGTACATGGGAATAAAGATAAGCCACTGTGTCCTCCTAAAACTGCAGGTAACCCCATCACGTCAATGGCATCAACCATATAAATTCTATAGAGTTATTTAAAATGAAAGCTGAAAGAGGCTTCAAAGTAGGGGTGAAGCTACTAGCTAGGTCTTTTATTTACCAGGATCGGAATATATAACTCTTTAAGAATAAAAGTGAGAAAATTAAAAATACAATATAAATATATATTAGAAAGCATGAAATTTAATGCTTTTCACTTCAAAGACTAGATTGAGATAGTAACTTTAATGTCAATATTGCCTTGAAGTAATATTGGGTCACTTGATTGGAGAAGGTGATGATTAACCTTGATTTTTCTTTCTTTTATGACAAGGAACCCCAGTGATGCCAAATGCAACATGTTTTATACTCGGTTAACCTTCAATTATATATGATCTTTAGCCACACCAGTAATAACTAATGCTTTTAGATTTTTTCCCTGAAGAAAAATATATACAGATTCTTTTAAGGTTTGTTGTTTTCAAATGATCATATTCTTACTCCTGCTAATGAGATTTGATTGAAATTATTAATTAAAATTATATATATATACACAATATCATAAAGTTGAAAATATTCTCTTTAATTTTATATGACATGAGATTTAGATCTACTAGCAAAGAGAAAAATTATAGCAATCAATGAGCCACGATGTTCTTAAGAAATTAGAATACGGTGCAAAATGTTGAAAAAGAGAGGGAGAGAGATGACACATAAAAACAAGACCATCAGGGACATTTTAACATCCAAATGATGTGATGAAGCATAAGAGCTCTTTCCCTTACCATTACTTACAAAAACTGACCCAGGCCGGATATTTTCATGGGCTTCTATAATGCTTTTCTCAATGCCATCAACAATGACATCAAACGACTGTTGTACAAATCCAAGGGATGTTACAATATACACCACATGTTGGAGATAACCCCCAGGGCCAGCATGAGTGTGAATTCCACTAATAGCTACATTATTTTCAGTATATAGGTCTCCGTACCTGCCAAATAAAAAGATTGGGTAGTTTCAGTTTGTTGGACAAAGACGCTGAAATGCCCAATGAACTCAAAATTTGGCATTTAGCAACAGAAATTGAAGTCCATCCATTTTAAAAACACCATGCACCAACTGGGGACGGAGCTAGGAATTGACACTGAAGGGGCCGGTCTGCACTAGAATTTCTTTTTGGAGGAATAGAAAAAATTGTAGATTTTTGGGGTGAGTGGGGAGGGATTCCCCCATCTTCGTCACCCGCCAATCATAAGAGGTTTTAAATAACAAAGCAAATTTTTTCATACCCGCATGAATAGAAGAGTTTATGTATTACACTAAATGTCACTCTTACATTATAGGTGAACTTTATATGACAAATAAATTATTTTTGCTATCAAGATATACATATTGATAAGAAAATGTAGAGCCATAGCTTGAGACATGGTATATTAAGTACCTTGCCTTCAACCTCTCAATCACCTTGATTGTTACAATTTGTGAAGCCATGCAAGCATCGAGATTTACAAATACTACCCTGTTCCCTTCTGGCTCTGCAACGATAAAAGTGCGAGCTCGGAGCCTGAAGTGAATCCCAGCTGTGATCTGCTCTGAGTTAGCGTATCCCATCATATTAACATCAGCGGCAGGTCCTGTAATGTCATAGCTTCCAAGCCCAATCAAATAATTGGATGCTGAGACCAGTCTACTATTCTGCAGTAGGAGTACCAAAGCAATCCATAACCAAATCATTGCACATGGCCTCTGGAGTTTGAGATTAAAACGAGATGAAAACTCCATCGCACTCGAGCGAGATCTATCAGAAATCAACCAGTTCTTCTCATTTTCCTTCACAGACGAAATATTCTGCGACAGACAGCCGTAATGCATAAGAGTTCCAAACGTATGCAAAACGAGTCACAAGCTGCACTCTGTTTTATCTAATATATGCTAAAATTAATCTGTATAATTTCTCTCTCTATCAAAGTAAGATAAGGCACGTGTCAATGCACAATCTAATTCTTGTTTAACTCAATTCTCAGAAACCTCGAATCGTTTGAATATAACAGCAAAGAAGAAGAAGAAGAAGAAGAAGAAGAAGAAGAACATATACTACCTCATATAATTCAAATGTCTTGATCAATGCGAATAGCTGGACATACACTAACACAGTCGAAACTAAAACTGATTTTCTCGAATTTTCTTTTACGTATTACAATTTTAGGTTCTGATTTCTGATCAGACCGAGAGTACCGTAATGCAACATTCTACCTACGATTAGCTAGGAAAAGAGCCAAGTAAACGCGATGAACAAAGGTAAAACCCTTTCAGTTTCAGCGGAGATTCAGTACCTTAGCAGACGAAGACTTGCGATTTCCACACTACAGTCATTATTACAAAGCAGTTCCTGCAAATTTGATCGAGTTTGTGAGTGTCCAGAATGCGAAGTGTGTCTCTGGCTCTCTGACAGCAAACACACCCCAGAGCTTTGAAGTAGAGTGAAAGTGAAGAAAACGCGCCGGAAGCGGAAAATGAAGACCGATAGCAGTGAGGTTTGCTCGGTTTCCCAGTTTTATCTACCACGATTCCTATACTCACTGGCCGAAGTCTACTCCAGATCAAGAGTGGGAAAGGCCCGAATCCTAATCCACATTTTCTGCGCTGAACAACCTTCGCGGGGGTTTAAGCATTCAATAAATAATATTAAAAATATAATATTATAACGATATTTTATTTAACTTCTACTTTTCTTTTTATTTTATTTTAAATTTTTATATAAAATTCTTCGATGTTTGAAAAATTAATAAAAATGATAATTCTGTAAAGTAATATTATTTATTATATAAATTCTCATCATCTAGTAATAAATAAATATAATATTAAATAGTTAAAAATTATGTATTATAAAGATGTCTAAATTCATAAAGTTATTATACAGAAACAAATCCGAAATGATTTTTGTAAGGCATCACCTTCACAAATTTCTCATCTTTAACAAACATAATTACAATCATTATCAATTCTTAATTTTTAAGCATTATAATTTTGTAAGAAAAGATATTTATGATTATTTTAAAGTTTTCTACTTCTTCTTAGTTAAAAACCATACAAGAAAGTCTTATACTGTATAATTTCATCTAATTAATATGTGATTTATTATTTTTATATTTCTATCTTTATTCTTAAATACGTTTATGTTTAAATATAATGACAAAAATAATAGATCACATGTTACTTAAATAGAGATGTGTGGCGTAAAACTTCCTTATATTATTGCTCTAACACTTTTTTTGCATATTTCATAAACTTTTTAGATAGTCATTTTAATCCATCTTTTTCATTTTTATAAGTTATAAAGATTGTTAGCGAACATTTTAAGTTTGGTAACTAAGTTTAAACACAAAATTTTCATTTTGTTTCATGAATACTAATGAAATAATAGTAAAATAATTTATAAATAGTAATAAAATAATTTAAATTAAGATGTTTTATTAGATTTTGAGAAATAAGTGAGAAAAAATTAAATAAAAATATTTTAAAGTTAAAAATTTATTAGAATATTATTTTTGTTTTAAAATTTGAAAAGTATTATTATTTTTATTTAAAAATTTAGAAAAATTGTAATAATTAGATTAAAAATTAAAGATTTTAAATTAAAAAGTATTTTATATTTAAATAATATTTAAAAAAATGACGAGAGATCTCACTTTCCAAACGGAACTTAATTTTATTCGGCAAAATATTTGTCAATGAACGGTACTTCTCACGCCGAGAAATCCCACCTACACTTTGTATTGACAGTGTTAATTTTTTTTTGTATTTTTTTAAATACAAATACAAAAAACACGATATTAAAAAATATACAAACTCAAATGTTAAAAAAAATGCATGTCGGTACACATAATTGGTAGACTTTCTCATGGGTCTATCATTGTCCTTTGTCGGTAAAGCATGACTTTTATTAAAGGAAAATGATTCTTGGCTCTGGGGTGAAGAAGTTGCGGTCTGGACTGAAAAACCGATTAGACCGAAATTGTGAGTGGTCGGTTTCAATTCTATAGATGGTAGACAGAATGGGTTTCGATTTAGTCCAGGCCTGTGATTTTTGGACCGAATCGAACGGAATTAATAGTTGTATAAATTAATTATATAATTTTTATGTAATTTATTATCATTGATAATATAAATGTTAAATAATATATGATATTAATTAATAATGTACAATAAATTATACAACACTATATATAAATATATAATACATTCATACATATTTACTATTTACACTTAATTAAAGTAATTAAGTAATTTTTTTAAATACCTAAGTTGTAAGGAAGTATGAATAATCTATGTATAATAAAATTGTTCAATATTCATTAATGATACATAAAATGTTAGAATTTTAGTTTTTAATATTGGACATTATTAATAATTATGCATACTAAAGTCTAAGTTAGTAAGCAGTAACTATCAATATCATAAATATAATTAAAGTTAAATATTTCTTTAATGAATTAGTTACATAATCTATATTAATAATTCACTTTGATTTTAATTTTATTAATTTAAATAATTTTTTTATTATTTTATTTGTAAAAAAAATGAAACAAAATAAATAAAATAACTTAGGCGGACAAAACAAACTGATAGCTAATGGTCCAGTCCAGTCAGGTTGACTAGCGGTGATCGGTCCGATCCGATCCGAGAAAATGATGGATTGAAAGTTTCAATCCATCTTTCCCCTAGACCAGACCAGATAGATTTACACCCCTACTTGACTCCATGATTTTGTTCCTTGAAATTTACCACTTTGGTATTTTAATTTTTTTAATAGTTAAGGAATTGACTATTAATGAAATGATGTGTTTTTTTTAAATATTTAAAAATATTTGAAAAAATACTAAAAGGAAAAGAAAAGAACATGATGCAATTACATAATTACATTATCGCTTAAGTGATAAGTTTGAGGAAGGCAAACCCATTATTAAATCCACATAGTCCTTTGAGAGATATTTTGGCTTGCCTGCTATGATTGGGAGATCTAAAGCAAGTGCTTTTCATTCTCTTCTTGATAGGGTATGGTCTAGGACTCTAGGGTGACAAATTGGAGGACTAAGAGCCTATCTACTGCTGGAAAAGAAATATTACTAAAATCTGTCCTACCAGCTATTCCCTTTTATGCAATAGGTATTTTCTCATTGCCTAATTTCATTACTTGTAGAATTAACAAGCAGTTAAAAAAGTTTTGGTGAGGATTTAATGAGGACCGGTCCAAGATAAAATGGGTTAATTAGGATCTGCTTAGTCAATCAAAAAAGCATAGAGGGCTTGGGTTCAGGAATTTTACAAGTTTTAATCTAGCCATGTTAGCAAAACAAACATGGCATATGCTACTTAACCTTGATTCTCCATCTGCAAGGATCTTCAAATCTAACTACTCCCAAATGGGGAGCTGCTGGATGCTGGTATAGGGTCAAGACCATCTTTCTTGTGGAGGAGCTTGGTGGCTGTATTAAACTTGCTTAAATAGGGCCTGTTACGGAGGATTGGGGATGGAAAGCATATCAGAATATGGGAGGAATTGTGTCTTGAAAATCCTCATTCTTATAAGATTAATTTAGCTCGACCCCCAATGTGGATATCAATATGGTTTCAGACCTTATTGATCCCAACATTAATCAGTGGAAAGAGGAAAATATTAGGCAACTTTTTAGTGAATCTGAGGTTCATCTTATCAAGGCATCCCTATGTATGCAGGCAACATTGGAGATCAGCTAGTTTGGAGGGGCACTTCTAATGGAATTTTCTTAGTAAAAAGTGCTTATTACTTACATAGAGAATTGGTAGCAAGATCTTATGGGGACCTTCACTTTATGGCACTCAGTCCAAGTTTTGGCATTCTATCTGGACTTTGCAAGTCCCAAAAGCAGTAAGTATATTCATTTGGAAAGCTGTGAATGAGGCTATCCCAACGATGTCTAATCTACACAAGAGGAAGGTTGTTTCTAATGATATTTGTCCCATTTGTAATCTGGTTTTGAGAATGTAGGCCATGCGTTGTGGACGTGTCTTGCTGCTAAAGATGTCTGGTCTATTAGTTGCAAGAAAATACAGAAAATGAGTCTTGAGGGTGCTGACTTTCATGGTATATGGCAAGCATTAGTTGACAAGCTTGATAAAGAGGAATTACAGGAAGCTACAATGATTCTTAGACAGATTTGGTTTCGAAGAAGTAGTTTTGTGCATGATCAAATGTTCAAGCATCCCTCTTTTCTTGTCAATCAAGTCTGAAATGAAGTTAACTTATTTAATAGAGTGCAAGCTTCTTATAATAGAACTGCGACAAGAAGCTAAAATGTCTCTCAACAGTAGATATGGTTGAAACCACCTGTAGGGTATTATAAACTCAATTGGGATGTGGTTGTACCAGTCGAGATGGGGCTAATTGGTATTGGGCTATCATTAAAAATTGTGTAGACAAAGTAATTGGGATGTTAAGAGCTAGAAGAGCACTAAGTTTATGCCCTTTCAGTGGAGAGGCATACGCTTTGATGTTGGGAGTCAAATTTTGCAAAGAGATAGGAATTGACAGTATTAAGATGGAAGGGGATGCCTTCAAGGTAGTAAACATTTTAAAAATTCCAAATTCTAACTAGAGTTATGGGGGTTTGTTGATTACATATACCAAACATTTGCTTAATTCGTTTGTTAACTGGTCTGTTTCTCATACAAAAAGGAAATTTAATCAAACTGCACATGGCTTGGCAAAGGAACTCTCTTATGTACTGAGCATCTGTAAGAATTAGAAGTTGTTCCTGAATGTATTTTTCAACTGGTTTGTAAGGAAATGTTAGAATACTTTTATGAATGAGATCAGGTTCTTGTTGGAAAGAGGAAGGCAAACCCATCGAACTTAACAGCAGCGCCCTTTATCAATTAATAAAAAAAAATCTGCCAAAACTTAAAATCTGAAAAATGGAGGGGTCAATTTACCAAATTGTAAAACCATCGAGGTCTTTTCAAAATAAAACAAACGTGTCAAAACCCTCACTTCGCAGTTGCTCAAAGAGCACGAAAGCCGAAATTTTTTCACCGAGAAGAGAGACACATCCGAACTCCAGAAATGGCGACGGCTCTGGCGAACAGAGCTGCGAGCGATCGAGCTCTAAGCCTCTTGAAGCTCCCATTCAGCTTGCTCAGAAGCTTCAGTGCTGCTTCGCAATCTCCTTCTGCGCCAAATCCCAATGCTTCTGCCTCGGCCTCGAAGAAACCCAAGAGAAGAAAGAAGAAGAACCTTTTCGAGGTGGCTCAGTTCTTACCTAGCTGGGGACTCGGGTACCACATGGCCAAGACTCACTGGACCGGGGTCTCCTACGAGATCACGAAGATCAATCTATACAAGGTCACTTTCTGTCTCTCTGCCTCGCTGATTTTCCGTTGTTTTTATTTTTGCGAGAAAATGTGGGGAAATTACTGGAAATTTTCCATGTTTATTGGAAAAAACCGAAAATCCGGTTATCCAAATTTTACCGTTGAATTTGGCTAAACCATTGTCTTATCTGGAGAGACGTGCATGCCCACAATTTTTCTTTCCTACAGTTTCTCGGCAGCCAAACAACGAGTTGGTTCAATTTTTATGCTTCTTTTGTCCGCCACTCTCTCATAGGTTTAAGGGTATAGGGTTTATGTGGTTGCTGGGTTCTGTTGCAGGATGGTAGGCATGGCAAGGCATGGGGAATCGTTCACAAGGACGGTCAGTGTTTGTTTTCATACTTCATACTTCTTAAAGATCGAAATTTGTTTTTCCATATTGGTATTAGATTTGCTGACACTACACCTGCTGCTGTTACTTAATATATCTAGAGATTTTTTCTCTTAATTTAAAGAAAAGTTGTAATTTCATGCTTTATTGCTCAGTATCATTAAGCCGGGTGTTGCTTTTTCTGTTTTTCTGTATATTGAATCTGGAAAGAGTTTCAGTTTAGGGAGTGAGCTGTTTACCTCGTTGGAATTATTTGATTGGGTTTAGTATCGCCTTCGCAATTCTTGAATCCCTTGATGCTGGAAACTTTAATATATCTGTAACGCTCTACTCGTAGAAAAAGATTAAAAAAAACTCGCTTTTCACCATAACAAATCATTATTTAAGCTCAAGGATTTCTGTGCCCAAGTCTCAGTCGTGCTTATTAATCTTTTCAATGTTGAAATGCTCAAAAGGTGTGACCCAGAAAACTCATAATCTTTGATTAGTTGTTTCTTCACACTAGTCGTGTCTAAATGTTTAAATGTCTCTTCACAATGGCCATGTCTATGTACTCAAAACAATAAAACCGGATTGAAAATAGTTTTGCATAATGGGGATTGGTAATCTCATATTGCAATCTTCTGTAGAGTACTTGGTTCAAAAAGGCTATTTAGCTTTTGTCTTCTTTGATATGTTAAGATACCTGTTTTGATGATCCTTAGTAACTTATAAATTATGGACTTGGAATGGAACATGTAGATTTCATCCTAGATATGTTTTCTTTTGGTTGACCAATTATCAGAATATGCATTTCTGTGGGAAATCAGATTGAAATGTATAATTGACTGGAAGGTCATCTAAAAAAGTTACATTTGTTGTTTCAGTGTTTATGGTCCAAGAAAGTTTGTTACTGTTTTCGATCTTTGGTCTTTCATCCAAATCTCAGGTCCATAAAAATGTGTATAATAGTAATTCATTTCATGGTATTGAGAGTATGGATTATAAAAGTCGATTCAGATTGTGATTACTTTTTCTAGTTGCAAGAGCGTTGTTGTTTTGTGATGGTTCACTAAATGCCTGTTTTCTGTAGTTCCTAGTTATTTCACAATATTTGGAGCTTGTTATAAGGGTTAGATTTATTAGTCTATTTCAAGGCAGAAGAATTATCTGTTTTTTGAAGGCTCGATTTATTTATTTCTGTGGTTGATTGTGTTTTGATCTATCAAAAAAGTTTATTTGCTAGAATTTGATGCAGGCTTGCCAGCTGCAGATGCACCAAAGAAAATAAGCGGAGTCCACAAGCGTTGTTGGAGGTATATTCCAAACTTGACAAAAACAGTGGAGATTGCACCCAACTTGACCAAATGTGCTGAAACTGCCCCGAAAGCTGAAGTTCAAGCATCTTGAATCGAATCGACTAATAATAGATACTGGTTGCCTGACCTGTTATACACTGATGTCCTTTTTCAGCCGTTGGCGCCCCACTATTTTAGAGTTTCACTCCATTGGCACCGTTGTCTTTCGTATGTAGTTTGTTCTCTATTCAGTTTTTTTCTGGATGTATTTGATGCTTTTTTGTAGCATCCCTGTGCACTGGAAGCAAAAGAAACGGCCCATTGGCAATGCAAATGAAAATATGTCATCACAAGTGAAAAGGTTGAGCATGATGGATTTTGTTCTCATTCAGTTTTCATGTTTTTGGAGTGATGCTTTTAATCCTGCCTCTTCCAAAATGGTATCTGAAGAAATCTGGAGATTCAATGAGTGTTTGATTAGGGCAGGCTTGAGGCAGGGTGTTTTTGTAATTTCTTTCCTCGTTTGGTCCAACTTCTTTCCTTTTATGATAATCACCCGAGCCAGCAAGGCATAAGTCCTCAAATTAGTATTTTAATTTGTATGGAACAGCATTTCCCATTGAAGACTCTGCTTTCCGATGGAAGACTCTCAGTGAAGTCCCTCTCTATGATATTTCAACCATTAGAAAGTAATAAATGGAGTGCCCACTGTTCAATTGAATTGAGTGGATATTGAAGCTGAATAAAATCTCGTAACTTTGGATATTTGTCTCATTTGACTCGGCAAAAAGATTTGATAACAATTATATTAAAATTAAAGAAAAACACTAGCATAAACAGTGGGGGAGAATCTAACATTGGAGCAATGATTTTATTGAGAAGGTCCATATTTCTTCATATGATGTCAGGGATAATGATATTCGTATAATTTAAAAAGTATTAAAAGTTTTTTAAATTTTATATAATTAAAAAAATATAAAACAAGTATCATCGATTCATATTCCATTAAAAGCTTAGGGAAAAAGACAAAAGAAAACAAAACTATCTTAGCACGCTGCCCCACAGTTTGCCAATTGCCAGATTTCCTTTTCACCAACATTGCTCAACTGACAGTCATGGATATGTAGATAGAAAGAGGGTAAAGACTAAAGAGACAGAGGCCTTTGATATTTGATAAAGTTGAGCAAACAAAAACCACACCACCTGCTGCAGCCTGCAATGGTCCAACCCCACCATCTGCTCTCAGTCCCTAGCACCTTCTTCCTTCTTTATCTCTCTCCTCTGATCTCTCTCCTCTGATCTCTAATGGCCTGTACACTTTAAGAGGGAAATCTCCAACTTTTAAGCTTTTCCATGCCTTATCTCCCAAATCCATGACCTTTCACTCTACACAATGGCAACTGTGGAGGGGCCCCATGTTGACGCCGGCACTGCAAGTCGCTGCCGTTATCATCATTCTGTCACAGGTAGCAGTGGCGTTTCAATCTCCGGCGACTCCGACGACCAGTCGTGGCACTCGCCGTTGGAGATTGAAGGTGTGCTGGACTCTCAGAGGGATTCCTCTGGGTCAGACTGTTTGTTTAAAGACGACTTGGAGAGTGGGGTTCAGGAGTTGAAGAAGCATTTGGGTAAAGCTGAAAGAGATTGTAGGATTTGCCATTTGGGTTTGGAGGATGGTATAGAGGCCAGGGTGCTAGTTGAGTTGGGGTGTGCTTGTAAAGGTGATTTGGGTGCTGCCCACAAGCGATGTGCTGAGACGTGGTTCAAGATCAAGGGAAACACGTGAGTAAAAGCCTCGAAATTTTCTCATATAACTAGCTCATGAAAGTCGTTTGTTCTGTATGTGGTTGTTCATTAATGATGGGTGATTTTTGGGAAATTTTGAATATCCATTTGTTGGTATCTGCTTTTTGTGAGTAGTGGTGATAAATATGGAATCATGGGATTCTTTTTTTCTATATGTTTTTTACTTGTGGGTATGCTATTGCTGCCTGTATAATTTTCTTCTTTTGTTTCTGTTTGATTGCTGAGAAGAGGAAAGGAAGGATAGGAATGATTGAAACGTAAAATTTTTTGCATTACCGCGTGGCTCAAGACGAATAAAATCTCTACAAAACAAGCCTATTAGAATAATTTTGGTTAGTGATGGCGATTTTTTTATTATTTGAAATTGACGAAAGCATGAAATAGTGTTGGCTCGATTTGTTTCACACTCCTGTCATGCTATAAGTAACCAAACAAAGAGGGGTACGGGGACGCTGATATCAAAATTTTAGCCTTTAGGTTTAGAAACTTGGATTTTTACAGAAAAACTGGGTTGAAGTCTTATGATCAATAAAACTACAAGTAAATGCATATCTTTACTCTTCTGGGGGAAAGATAGACTATTAGACTTGTTTGGATACTTAGAATATCTCAAAATATATATGAATAGTAGTGAAATGGTTTATGAATAGTGAAATGATTTGAGTTAAGATGTTTTATTGGATTTTGGGAGAGGAGAGAGAAAAAATTGAAATAAAAATATTATAATGTTAAAAAATTGTTTGAATATAATTTTTTAATATTATTTTTGTTTTGATATTTGAAAAAGTTGTATTATTATTTTTTTTTTGTTTTGTTTGGAAGTTTGGAAAAGTTGTAATGATTAGGTGATAATTAGATGAAAAATTTGAAAATTTGAAATTTAAAAGTGTTTTTTTTTTTTGCGTTCGAGTAATGTTTGGGAAGGAAATATTTGAGAATATTTGAGAAATGGTTGGCCTAAACTCCATTCTTGCAATCAAGTGGCAGCTGCATGGGAGATGATTCCTTTGTGTATTATGTGGAGCATTTGGTTGGAAAGGAATGAGAGGTGTTTTAATAATAGGGAAAGAACTTTGGAAATTTTTAATGTTTTCCCTGTTTAGTTGGTTTTCAGCAATTGTTTTGAATGGTGGAGCAGTTCATGAGTTTCTGTCCTTGCTGATTTAGTAGTTGAATGTATTTAGGTGTTTCTTTTGTGTACTCCTTGTGTACATGGGCTTTGCCTATTACATTTGTTGAATAAAATTTTTACTTATGAGAAAAAAATATATATATCTGAGAAATAATTAGATGAAAAAGTTGAAAATTTGAAATTGAAAAGTGTTTTGTGCTTGAGTTATGTTTGGGAAGGAAATATTTGAGAATATCTAAGAATACTTGAGAATACTCCAATACCCAAACAAGGCCTAAGTCTTTCATAGAGAGTGAAAATGCAATTGAAAGATGGTAGCATTGATTGTTTACCACTTCTTGATTCTAATATTTACTATATGGGAAAGAGTTCCATTCTATCTATTTGACTTCTCTAAGTCACAAGCAGAGTCCAATTTGATTTCTCAACTTGTAATCTACAAGGGCCATTAATAATATTTTTTTTTTTATAAGTAACTATGCATTAATTACAAAAGACAAATACAAAAGGTGGGGGTAGTGAGCCCCAGCAAACCCCACTCTTACAGCTAATACGGTGCATAGAATTAAAAATAAAAAGGGCAATAGAGCTAAAAGTTTGGTTCGGATCTATATTCCTTTGGTGAATTGAGCAAACTTCCATAAAGGTCAATTTTGATATGATCCTACTTAGTGATAGCCGTGTTGCGTCTGAAAGCTGCGATAGGTGATGTAGCACAGGACTTGACTGCTTGAGAGCATCCGACAGAGCTTTCCACACCCTCGTCCTCTGGAAAAAAGTTAGAATGGATGTCCACTTCGGACATATAGAGGGGGGGACTGAAGGTTGCTTCTTGAAGATGGAAGAAAAACCTTAGGAGTGCCACTAGATAGGGCTGGGCTGCACATGTGCCGGTGTGGGATGGTGGATCAGTGAGTTGCCAGATCAATGGGATGGCCTGTGGCTATTGATGTTGGGGTGCTACTGAAAGCCCTTTTTTAGGTCGTGTAAGGGGGAGGTGTATGCCCCAAAAGCCTTTGGTGCTTTGGTAGGGTTGGCAGCCCTTAAACCTAAAACAAGGTTTGGAACCGTTCCCCATTTTTGCATTTCATTTTCCATTTGGCCCGCCTAGACAAAATGAGAAAAAATGAGAGTCCTATTGATTCGAAGTCACTAAAAATGGGTTGGTCAATAGCATAGGTCTTTCTTTTCCAGGTCTCCTTTCAAAGGAAAGTCCTTTGTATTCCTAATCCGGTGGGGGGCAGAACAGCTTTGTTTGCCCCTGCTTGGCGAATCGCATCTCAGTGCAACGACATTGTTTGTGCGCCCTTTATCGTTCTCGCTCAGTGTTTGCAATGGAAAGTGGAGAGGAAAGTGTGGGAGAGGCAAGTGGAGGAAAACAAGTTAGCAACCAGCCAAATAATGCTGTTATTCCAAAATCTGGTCGAAGGAGACTAGAGCATGAAAATGAGGTTGGGCATGATGGTCATGTGCATGCGCCAGTGGAGATGGGTGGCTGCTAAGTGGAGGTGGAAGTTGGAGTGGAAGTGGTTCCATTGGTGTGGGGGTGTTTTGAGTCAATAGTGGTCCGAAGTTCTAACTTCTAACACAAAAGAGGAAAACAACGAAAAAAGGAAAGAAAATGGTAAAAGAGATAAGGGAAGGGGTGGAAATTAGAGTGGAGGGGGATTTGGTTTCAAACAGAGGTTCCTCTGAGTAGGCTCTGACAGTTTGGGGGTGGTGGGGGAATGTTAGGTGAGAGGTTTTAAAACGGGAGGGAAGAGGGATAAAAAATAGAGAGCAGAAGTTCTAGTTGTATTTATTATAATACAGATACAGCTCCCATATTTGGACATTTCCTGTTTACCTTATAAAGACTCCTTAAAACATCCCACTCGTGGGGCTCATTAAACTGCATTGTAGCTACCTAACTCAAGTTCTGTTGTTTACCATTATCCTTTTACCTCTTTAGTGCCAAGTTAAATGACATAGAAATAGTTTTCCAATATAAAACTTAACATTATGGACAATAGGTTCTTTCAAGTTCAGAACTTGTAAGAGGCTTCTCATGGTCACCTTTCTTTGGGGATTGACTTTAGAAAGTCCAAATGCATTTGACTCTTGTGTATTGATTTCTGCTTCTATGGATGTATTAAACTACTGGTTTTCATCCAGGTTTGCCATCTATATGTCTTGTAATTGCATAATAGGTTAACACCGGATAATCATCTTCCATGTTGAATAGTTCTTGCTTTAGGTTGATATTATATGGAAATATGTTTATAAACATGGGATCATGGTTATTTTGGTTCAAGTGAAGGTTGAGTTTCTTTGTAACAATCAACTAATTCCTTAGTTGGGAATGTTTTTAGTCTACCTCACAGAGTTGGGTCGAACAACTTCTATGACCATCTTGTGATCATAGAAGATTGAGAATGTTAACCGAAATCTCCAAATTAGTTGAGACTTCTAATTTGGAGACAATCACACTCTATTTAGGAGGTTTTGCCAATAAACGAATGATAAGTAGGGTTCATCCATCCACTCTTTCCTTTGTCGATGAAAAAGTAAAGTTATACAGATAAAAACAAGTCTTGGGGGTGTCTTCTCATGGAATTCCTGCAACTATTTGATTTGTGTTTGCTTTCATTTTCTGTTGCCTTTTTTTGTCTGTACCAAGTACTGAGATAAGAACTCCTGTTCACAATCCTGGTGGTTACACCAACTTCAATTTCTTTTTATATTAATTATATAAGAATGAACCAAGATGTACTCCTACAAATAAAAGCGGTTCGAATAGATATTGTTTGTGATTTGATAGGTGATGAATCGATTGACAAGTTGTTTTTTAAATGAAATAAATGCAATCCATCAAGTATGGACAGAAGATGACTAACTTTGAGAAAAAAAGAAGAAGAAATATTGGCAATTGGCGTGCAGACACTACGCTTGCTCATCGTTAATCAAATACATACATATGCATATCTCCGGGCTGTGTTTCCATGTTGTGCAATATGCCAGTGTAGGTGTTTTAAATTGCTAATAGGAAAGTGGAGACGATTGTGAGCGTTCAAAGTTTGTATGATTTGCAAGGCACCACTGCAAATCTATTGACCAGAGTGCATTTGATTGAGGTGTTAGCTAATAGTTTTATATGACATAAATTAGCAATTGTGATGGAGTGTGTAAAGCAATTGATGAGTATGCTCTGCTGTATTGTTTTTTCTTATAGGTAAACAAAAATTTTATTTATAAATAGAAGTAGGCCTAGCCCAAGTACACGAGATGTTGGGATGTAGACAAGAGAACTGTATTATTTCCGAAACTGGATGGTTTCCATTATGTAATGATAATTGTAGTGAAGCAAATATTGCTGTCATGACTTAATAAAACACCCCATTGAATCCCTGTGACTGTGTCGTAATTTTTGTAAACCCTGGTATCATATTTTATAACAAATATAACTTGAATTCATACATGCATACATACATACATACATATTTCTAGAACAAACATAACTTAAATGCAGGCCAAGTTTCCTATTCTTGTTTGAAGATGGTGAAAATTCCATTTTTACCCCTCAACCTACCACTCATACGCAATATGGCCACTGTACTACCAAAGTTGTCACTTTATTCTGCTCATTAAAAACTTTGTTACTTTGTCCCTCAAACTACTACAACTTTTGAATCCACCCACTCCTTTTCCTTAAATGCCATGTCCATTACCTCTCGTCCATCTTAATGGTTAGATCAGGACAAGGGGGTAAATTGCAACTTTGGTCGTTCAGTGGTCATATTGCAAAGGATTTGTACTTGTGTAGTTTCCCTCAAGACAGCATCCTTATCTTTTGAAATATTTTCAAGAGATAAGTTCATAAATGCTTTGGTAAGTTGAATTGAATGTACATAATAGAGCAGTAATCCAGAGCTTGATGCTGTCCTTTAGATTTGAAACTTGCTTCGTACCTCAATTTTTTCGTCTTTTCTTTATATGCCTTACAAAACTCGGTAACTATTAGTTTTGATTCATTTTCAGATAATTTCTGCCACTAATAAACATATCTATATTTTCAGGACCTGTGAGATCTGTGGTGCCACTGCACTCAATGTTGCCAGTATGCAAAGAAATGAGTCAAATAATGCTACTGTTTCAGCCTCAGCATTAGCAGCACCAGTGATGCTAGTGGAGAACCGAACCAATTGGCGTGGCCGCCGCATAATGAATTTTCTATTGGCCTGCATGGTCCTTGGCTTTGTTATTTCTTGGCTTTTTCACTTTAAAATACTAACATGAGTTCAGTTCTGATCTCTGGATATATATATACATATATATATATATATACTTCACCTCCACTTATGCCTACTTGCCCCCAGTATTTAGAATTGCTATGGAACGTGTATGTGATGTATAATTACAAAAGTTTCTGTGTGCCATTAAATTACACGTCTTGTAATTTTTGAAAATGAAACAGCAATCCTGTTGTATTTATTTGTCTCTTTTCCTAATGTTGAGAATGTATACATGAAAGACAACCATTTGGCAGTCCCAGAAGATTCTTCCCTGTGCTCAGTATTGCACTTTCCAGAGAATGCTCCAGCACGGGCAAAACATCAAGGGAAAGAGATCAGATAAATTCTCTCTTCGTTCTAAAGTTTATCTCTTTAGTCCCATCGAAGTGATGTATCATACTTTAAATAGCTTTCTACTTGGATAGTTGAAAAATCACTTAAAATGCACCACATCTGTCAGTAATATCGAGAATGATAGAATTCAAGATGCAGATCAGTATTATTCCAAAAGAAAAACAGTATCAATTGTTTGAGGGGGCAATGGATACTTAAATCTCAAACAGGAACAACACATCTTAATTTTGTTGTTCCTTTCTTACCTCACCCCAGTGGATGCTTTTTTTTTTTTTAATTTTTAATTTTTATTTAATGGAAAAATGACTTCATTCATTCATCATATAAAAGTTATAATTATGATCAGATACATATAGGGAAATTCCTAGATTGCAAGCGAACTCTTGTGTTTACACAATTTCTTTGTAACTGGTATGGTTTTAACTACTATTGTAGCTTTTTACAGACAAATTGTTTAAGAGACAGCACTTTGCTTAACACAAAGATTCATTCCCTATTCTCCAAAGGAGAAGAGGACTTAACCTTTATGGACAAAACATCCAAGAAACGATCTCTTTTTTACTATTTAACTAAACAAAAGGAAATAATAATGAAAGCAGAAAGATACATATGAATGGGACGAAGTTCCCCACTCTAAGCAATTTAGGTTTATAGGCCAAATTGTCATCAACAACAGAACAAGATGTAAACTTCGGGGTTTCAATATGTAAATCCTTGATTTAATCTAGTCTTGTTCAACTACAATGACAATCAAAAGTAACATTAAGGAGGCTGCAAACCAAAAGATTTGATTTTCTTTCATATCCCTATCCAACACTTCCAGTACTATTAGTAACCATATATATATATCCTCGGATTTTCTCAGATTGTAATCAGAAACAGTTTTGTCAAAAGTGCTTCTCTCATGCTGGCACATCATCATCAGATCCTGGCATGCATCTTCCAAGGATAATACATGGGCCACAGAGGATCCTCACCGATTTGAGTCTTTTTTTTTTTTTTTACTTAATAGTTAATGAAGTGTTTTTAATGATTTTGTGTATTTTATATATTTTTTAAAAATGTTTAAAGGGTTTAAAAAAATATTTTTAAAAAAAGGGGAAAAAAAACACATTTTGCCTTCTCGGTGAGGATCCTCCATAGCCATAGCAGGATCCATCTTTCAATGCCTCACCTGCTGGAACACCTGGAAAACTCCATAGCAAGAACCGAAAATCATCAAATTCACATAAGCTACATAGCTCTCGTCGTGTGAGAAACAATAAATATTTAGCTCTCGTCATTTTCTGCAGTGTGTAATTGAATTGCTAGTGAGAAAACATGTGGACACTCTATACAGCTTTGATCCCAACTACTTGGGGTTGCATAGATTTATGTTGATACGTTGAATACTGTGGCTTAAGTACATGCTTGGGCCACATCATAGATTCAAATCCACAAGTGATTGGGAAATATTATCCTTTGTGGAACATGACCAACTAATAAAACAGATTTATGTAATAGTTAAAAAAAAATATCATTAGCAGGATATATTATTGAGGAGGGAACAAGTTCCCGCTCTTGGGTTACGTGGGGTTCACTCCACTTAGGGCCCAGTCCACTCAAGAAAATAGCCCAACAAGGATGGAAGGTAAAAAGGAGGCTGGGTTTAGCCCAAGAGAGGGCCCGCCCAGCAAGAATGAGAGTCACACCTCCAGCATGACCTGCAACCTGCATGGTCAAACAATGGGCATGCCACATTAAATGCACAGGGGAGCCATCACGCAAGGACTGGCGTGCCACATTAAATGAGTACCACTACCCCTGCCATTGGGGTAGTAGGAACACCATCCCCGCCACCTGCCAACATGGATGTGCAGGAATGCAAAGAGACAAATTGTGTGCAACACGGTAGGGTGATGGTATGCATGTCAAAAAGGAGTCTACGACCAGAACAGCGCACAATATGACTCAACACGATCCACTAGTTGCCATGGGGACCACCTCGGCCTATTATAAATAAGAGCCAAAAACGCAAGTAGCAAGATCTCTCTCTCTCTCTCTCTCTCTCTCTCTCTCTCTCTCTCCATATTACACTCCCACCGTGAACAAAAATTCTGGCTTAGGTATCGGAGGTATCCCCATACCCATCGAGCCCCTCTCATCAAACCTTGCAAAGACAAAGCAGCGGAGAGGCCTTGTTGCCTAGGGTATGAAAAACGGTATCAACAATTATCATACAAAACACTATATTAGGGATAGGCCAAGGCATAAGGAATCATTTTGCCAAACGAGCAATATTGTTCTTCATCTAAAATTCTATCATCTATTGTCACACTTGACACATTTTAAGTGGCTTCCACTTAAATGGCACCATAGATGTTATTAAGGATGCTGAAATTTAGAATAAAAAATAATTACTTTCCTGGATAAAACTCATCAACATACCCCCAAAATGTTGTAAAGAGAATTCTCATATCTTACCTGTTGTTTGCACTCTAATATTAACTCGATTTTATGAAGGATGAGGGATGCTATACTCGCTGAACGAAACCCTTGGAGTACACAATGACATTATGGGTTGCTTTGATAAAAAAACATTGATTACAACAAATAATCCATAAGTAGAAGTAGGGCTAAGCATTAGAACTGGTTTTTTTTCCCAGTCCAATCCAGAACCTAGAAATCCGGATGAATCCAGCCTGTGATTTGCTCAAATTGGACTTGGGCATGTAATATATTCCCGAATCCGGTTATGAATATTGGGAATTGAGCCAGTTATCCATAATCAATTTTTTTTAAAATTTAAAAAAACCTATTTAATGTTACAAAACAACGCCGTTTTGTTTATGGAAAACAACGTTGTTTTGAGCCCCTGCCATTTATTTCCCAAGTTCCCTTGGTCGACACACACACACACATTTCATTTCAGTCTCTCTCTTGATAGCCACTTGCCCCATCTCTCTATCTCTTAATTCTGAAACTCTAGATTCGTGCCATCCCTTTGTTCCATCACCATCATTTGCCCCATCTCTCTCTCTCTCTCTCTCTCTTTCTCTCTCTCTCTCAGTTTGTATAGAGATTTTTGTGTTTATGTTTAAAACTGGATGCACTTTGGCTAGGTATGAGGAAGTGGGTTTCTTTATTTTGGCTAGATCTCAGTTTACTGATTATCATCCATGGCCAGCCATTTTGGATTTCTTTATTTTGGGTAGATCTGTATTTCTATTGCATCATTCGTGGAGTTGTCATAATTCTAGCTTATGTTTGGGTTTCTTTCCCCAAGTGGTTTGTGGTGCTTTTTGAGCAATCTTTGGTGCTATTGACATTGGGAAGTTTGATGATGTTGGAAACATTTTATGGAGTGTTCATGTTGGTGATGTCGTAGGAGTTCTTGTATTGTAAATAATATTAATATATGCCCTTTATTTTCATGTTGTGCTGAACATATTCTTTCACATATATACGTAGATGTAGGCACAGGTGCTTCCATGTGGTGAACAATGACTAGACACATTTAGATATGTATGCAATTGGAGTGAGTGCAAACCCTACTATTAATAGCCAAGGGAATAGATTTGTTGCACTAGTTGATAAATTCAGCATCTTCCACAATAGGAAGGGTATCTCTGATCTGTTTTCCTTTATTTTTGCATGAATGTGATGAATCTTTCTTTATGTATGTAATCTCATTTTGCTTATATTTTTTTTATTAAATATTATAGTTATTAATGTGATGGGATAAATGAGAAATAACATTGCCTCTTGTAGTGATAGCTTTGGTGATGCCGCGTTTCTATCATAATTTTTGCTATTTGTTTGAGGTGGAGTTTGATGATGTCAATTGCTACATGTTGCTTTCATATATTTGTGAATTTTGTTTTATTCACCCAAATGAGATCTTCAAACTTAATAAGTAGTTCTTAGAGAATTGGTCTAAATCAACACGTTTTTTTTCCTACTTGTAGTTTCATGCTTATTGGTTTGATATGGAAATTTGACTTATCTTCCTTCATGTCTAAAATTGAGGAAGCTGCAAAGCCTTTTGGCTTAATGTTCACAAGAGAAACTACAAGACAATAATTTTCACTTTAGACATTGAGTGAATTTCTTTTAGGTAGTTCATATTGATTGGATTTGCTTTGTTTATGGTATTTTGTGTCCAAGTTATTTCATTCTAAACTGTAAATTCTACATTTAGAAATTCCTATGTGCACATATTTCTTAATATCCAACAATTCCATATGAAGTTACGAGGTGACAAAATTGGAAGGAATGGCCACCTCGTTGTTGCAACAATAACATGAAAATCTTTGAAGAAGAACAAGTATTGTATATTGCAAAAGATTATAAAGTCAAGAAGAAGAATGACTGTATATATCTGTAAAATTGTTTATTTTTTAGGTTTTTAATCTTTACACTTTTACTTTTTTAGAATTTTTTTTAGATTTTAGATCTTTTTTTTTATAGGTTTTTTAAGTATCTTTTTTTTTTTTTTTTAATTCTGTTTTTAGCTTTTTTAGGTATATGTATGTACTTATTTTAGCACTTTTAGTGTGCCATTTTTCTTCTCATTAAAATTTTGTTGCATATGAAATATTGTAGAAAAGAAAAAAAAAAAAAAGTTAAAATTGGATACTCGGTTACAACCCAAGTATAAACTGGATACCTGACTGGGTTGTAAATGGTTTTACCCAAGTTGGTATCCACCGGATTTTAAAACTTCGGATGTAGATCCGGATCCTCGAGTATTCGGATCCATATCTGGATGCATAGCCCTAGGTAGAAGCAATTAAAAACATAAAAAAGGTATACATGAACATCTCATCCTACTCTGAATGGCATGTATAGATAACTAGCCTAAAAGATTGTCATATTGTATAGCGCTATTTGGAACAAGATAATCAAATAATTTTTTTTATTATTTATTTAGAAAGTTTTTTTTGATAAGCACAAACTTTTGATTCAAGGTGAATCTTGTTGGAATGGTGGTTTGATTTCCTGTTGGAAACGCAATTCCAGAGACTTGGCTTAACTGTGGCTCGACTTTAGCTTGAGCAAACTTTAGATAGATTGTTTGCTCAAATACTAGCTCGAAAGTCTCCAGTGAAGGCCACACAATTTGTTTACTCGATGTGCGCTTAACACTCCGCTCAAACAAACTTACATAGATTAGATTTTATGATGTCTCACTATATAATGAAATGTTGTATTTGTGACGGTTGAGGCCAAAAACGAGAGAGAGGCTGGGAGAGGTGATTTTGAAGAAGAAATTTGAGAGAACTCCTTATTGAGTGATTCCAAACTCATTGGGTGTATTGGGTCATTGGGATTAATGAGTGTTTGTTGTTTTTTTTTTTTGTATCATTTCTTGAGCTCATTAGATGTATTGAGACTTTGGGGAAGAAGCGATTTGTTGTACCTCTCCTTTGTAACTTCATCTTTGATAGTGAGTTTCTTGAGATCTACTCTGCCAGTGGACGTAAGATTGTTCAAGCCAAACCACTTAAATCTTGGTGTTTATTGTATGATTGTTGGATTTTTGCCTTATGCTTCCGCTAATCTACTTCTAGTTTGTCTCTAGATCTCCATCCATAAATTTGATGGTCAAAATAGTTTTAGCTTGTGGTGCATCAAGATGAAGGCTTTGTTACGCAACAAGGCTTGTCGAAAGTTTTGGAAGAGAATGTGTCGGATTAGCCTTTTACATCAACAAGGTTTATCGAGGCATTCTAGTTTGGTAAACAAACAAAAATTTCTTTTAAAATCAAGCAACATATTTTTATTACTAAACCACTACAACTGACACACACGAATCTTTTTACACCAAACAGAGTTGAAAGTTTAGGAGAAAAATATTATGCATTTGTTATTGTTGATGATTTTTCTATATATACTTGGATCATCTTTTTTGCTTAGCCTTTATCAGGTTATAAAAGAGAATTTAAAATGAAAATGACTAAATTATTTCTACGAATCTGAAGTGATAGGTAAAAGAGTTTGCTAATAAAAAAATTAAAAAATTTTGTGATAAAAATAGTTTTGTGTATAATTTCTCTACTTCTCTACCTCCTCAACAAAATGTAATAGTAGAGAGGAAGAACAAATCCCTTCAAGGGATGGCAAAAACAATATGCAATAAGAATAACTTTCCTAGTTATTTTTGGACTAAATTGGTAAGTGCAGCATGTTATGTTATAAATGGAGTTATGTTAATATATAATCTTTGGAATGAGAGAAAGCCCAATATTGATTATTTTCATGTTTTTGGATGCAAATTTTTCATTTTGAATGTCAGGGATAGATTAGGTAAGTTTGATTCAAAATCTGATAAATGTATATTTCTCAAGTATTCTATTAATAGTAAAACTTATAGAGTCTTCAATAAAAAAGCTCTGATTGCACAAGAACCTATGCATGTAGTATTTGATAAATCTAACCTCATGTTTTCCAAGAAATTTTTTGATGAAGAAACAAAACTTATAAATAACATATAGAGCCTTCAATCTAATAAAGAGAACACAATTGAAGAAGTCCAACATGAATACATAAAAAAATATTATCAAAACTTAATGCAACATGCAACCAAATAGTAGAAACTTGTGAAAGATCATCTAGCAGAATAAATTCTAGGAAAACTATCATGAGGTGTAAGTACTTGATCATCTCTTAAAAATACTTGCAATCATAATATTTTTATTATCTTAAACTGAATACAAAAATATTGATGAAACACCTCTTGATGAATCTTGGATTTTAGCTATGCGAGAAGAGCTAAATCAATTTGAAATAAATGATGTTTGGACACTTATTCCTAAACCCCAAAATCATACTATTATTGGAACAAAATGAGTTTTTAGAAAAAAAAATATATATATGAGTTTGAAGTCATCACTAGAAATAGACTTGACTAGTAGCTCAAGATTTCAATTAAGAAGAATGAATTGATTATGATGAGATATATACACCGGTCGCAAGAGTAGAAGCTATTCAAATGATACTTATATATGTTTGTTATAAATATTTCAAATTTTTTCAAATGGATGTTAAAAATACTTTCTTAAATAGTTTTATAAATAGGGATGTATATGTTGAGCAACTTCCAGATTTCGAAAATCATGAACTTGGAATGAGATGATCTATGGTTTCTTAATTGAAAAAGATTTTTCGAAAGGAAAAATCGACACAACCATTTGGAAAATTGCTAAACCATTGGTCAGTTCAGCGGTCTGGCCTAGGCTCAAACCGGGACCAAATTGCTGACATCGGTTTTGAATAAATTTCACCGTGCACCGACCGGTTCTACGTTGGTTCCGATCTCTGGCTGCCGGTCTGAGTCAGTCTCGATCGGTTTTTTGGTATTTTGTACAGCCATATATCAGACCACATCAGTTTGTAAATTTACTTTTATGGAATCCCTTTGTAACTAAAACATTTCTCTTTATTAATTAGTCAAAAAATATAAATAAAAATTACTCAAAAAGTTTGGAATAGAAGGTGCAAAGTAAATTGAAACACCAAGGAATCCATCCACCAATCTTGATAAAAATGAAAGTAGTAAACCAGCTGACTCAAAGATATATAGAGGTATGATTAATAGTCTAATATATTTGTCAACAAGTACTGGATATATGTTTAGTGTTTGCTTATGCGCACGATTTCAATCATTTCCAAAAGAATCTCATTTGAATGCAGTTATATGTGTATTCTTAAATATCTTGTTGGTACAATTGATCTAAGGTTGTGGTATCCTAAGCGCACTACTTCGATCTAATCACCTACTCAGATGCAGATTATGCTCGTTGCAAAGTTGATCTAAAAAGTACTAGTGGAATATATCATTTCTTAGGTCATGAACTTATTTCATAGTTTAGTAAAAAATAAAACTTTGTTGCATTATTTACTGTTAAGGCAGAATATGTTGATGTAGTTAGTTGTTGTGCTTAAGTTCTATACGTGAAGCAACAATTTAAGGATTTTAAACTCATATATAATCACATTCCACTCAAAGTTGATAATATCGATACTATAAATCTTTCAAACAACCCGATACAACATTACCCGATACAACATTCTATGACTAAGCATATTAAAATTAGATATAATTTTATATGAGATCATGTGCAAAAGGGTGACATTGTACTATATTTCACAAGCACATACAACCAATTGGTAGATATTCTAAAAAAACCTCAGTCAGAAGATAGATTATGCATTATGAGAAGAGAATTAGAAATGATGCATGCTATGGATATTTGTTAAATATTTTTTTATTATCTTAAAAGAGTAATACTAGATATAATCTTAAGATGTGCAAACCTTGCACACTTTCTTTGGAAAAAAAAGTGGGGTTTATCATTTAAAAAATAAAATTTTCATGTGGGTTCCAAATTTATCTATTTTTTTCAAGAAAGTGCGCACGAGACTTGCACACCTTAGGACTGCAAATATCTTTTCTTAGCTCAAAATTACTTAAAAACAAACTTGAGATTCTTAACTTCAATTTTTGAGCGTTCATACTCTTCAGTCTTCACATATTAGCATGTTATTCTTATCTAAAGTATTATGCAATCAAAATGAAGAGTCCAGCAAGGACTTCAACTACTTATTTTCTTGCTTTATGCCCTATCTTTATGTTAGATTGTTGAACAAGTCATTGAAGTATATAAATTTTCTTGTTAAGCTTCTCAACCTCACTTGTTATAAACTGAAATCGCTGAAAAAATGCCACAACGGATGATAAATTTCAAGTACCAAGAGTCAATAGTTCATAAATAACCTTATCATCTGATTTATTAACTAGATCTCTTTCATGCTACACTTTGACACCTTAGTAGATGCTAAGTTTACTAGTAAATGAGGTGTAGAATACGTCATATATTAGTAATAATGGTTATTGGAAGAAGATTGTTGAGCCATTGCTTATAAAGAAAAATTGCAGAATAAGAATGAAGATTGATTAAAGATATGCGAAGAAAATTGAATGGGAATTGGATAAGCTGAAGACTGCATTTACAGAGATAAACATGAGCATAAGACAAAACATCATACTTTTTCATATCTTACTTGATCAACATTACAAAACATCCTAGACTCATTTTTTCGAAAGTTATTTTTACTAAGCTAGCTAGATTTAGTACACTTTGTCCCCCAATTTTTTTCGATTTTCTCAAAAATTATTTTCTCCTAAACACTTAATCTCTGTTGTTATTCCTCACTGTTGGCCTTGAATTTGAGCTCTCTTTCTTTCTAGCTCCTCTACTTGTGGCTGAAGGTCACAAGCATACCAATTTGTCAACTTTTCAACTCCTTACTTTCTTGTTTTAACTTTTTATTTTTTCATCTTTATCAACAAGCATTTGACATAATTTAGAAATTTGATTGTCAAGCTAATCAAATTCACTCACTCTTGCTCTTAATCTCTGAGACATGGTTGTAACAAAAGCAGTATATTGATCATTGAGAGTCTTTGATTCTGTATTGATCTCAGAATCAGTCCTGCAAATCAAATGTCTCTCTTCTCCTATCATGGCATTAATGGACTCAATAGAGAAAATAAGTGGTTGAGGCGTGAAGAGTTCCTAATTCAAATCTAGAACATTATTGGAAGAAAATTGCACGACCATAAAAATTATTTTGGATAAACAAAAACTAGGTTAAAGAACAATGTGAGAAATTTTTCTCGTGAGAATCTGGTGGGGAAGGACAATCATTTTAAGTAGAAACTCAAAACTTTCAAATCTTTACAAACTATTTGTGAAAAATATCAAGTGGATTTGAAACTCTATTTGCAATAACTCGATAAGGCTAGCCTTATAGCTCTACAACACTTGTCTGGCTTAAGCAGCTACAATTATTTAGCTATCTATAGTTTCTACTAGTGCCCATTTTCATCCGTCATTACTGTGGTCCTTTTTAATGATGCCAAAAAGGGAGAAGTTTAGAATAGAACATTAACATATTTTTGCCAATACTTTATTTGATTTAATATCCTTTAAATGGTTAAGCTTTATATATATATATATATATATATATATATATATATGCTTGGAATTAAGTTCATCTATTACTTGAAAAACTAACACACATTCTCAATGGGAGCATAAGCATTACTGCAGATATTCTTACCAAGTGTTTGTCATCATAAAAAGATGGAAGATTGTTGAACTTGAGGTTTCAAGCATCATAGAATTTTATATCTACTTATGAATTTTGATGATACCAAACGAGTTTAAGCATAAAGGAGTATTAAGTTGTCCATAAAATGGAGTCAAGGATATCAATAAATCAAGCATGAGCAAGAAAGACAAGCTTACAAATGATGCTCTTAGAGTAATTTTGTACATCTCCTTCAAAATTCGAAAAAGGTTTTAAGGCTCTAAAGAAATCTTTTATCATGAGACATCAATTTACATTTTACATATGTGCAGAATAAGTTTGAAAATTTGAAATTTGAAAGATGATTAATTGTCACTTTTCACATATGTATGATATATTTGAAAGTTTAAATTTTGAAAAACTTTTAGACTATTGATTGTTATCTTTCATATATGAATGATATAATTGAAAGTTTGAATTCTGAAAATTTGAAGGATGATTGATTGTCATTTTTACATGTGCATGATTTGTTGAAATTTTGAAAAGTGATTGATGCACTTTTTGATATACGTAAAAAGTAGAAATTTTTATTTAAAAATTTTGAAAACTGAATTTTGCTCATTTTCAACATATGAATCTATCTAAATTTTAAAATAAAGTCTTATATGTCTATAAATAAATCATTTATGATCTTAAAAAATACATGAACCACAAGCGTTACAACATACATTCATCAAAAGTCTTAAATCTCTCTTTTATAGCTTTGAGCTTAACACTTGTTAATTTTGAGATAGATATAGTTTGTACTATACTATTTTCATTTCATTTATTGATCAGAAGTGTATTCTGATAACTTACCCACTATCAGCTCTTGTATAAACAATAAAAGGGTATGTGTAACACCTGTAAGTATAGCAAGAGTTTTACACGAAGAATAGCTTAGTGACCACTCAGAATGTGATTGTAAATATAGAGGGTGTGCTACACGAATTATTTGAAGCAATGCTGCACAAAGGTGTAATAGGTTTTTATTTTCCCCTAAAAGAGGTTGAGTAGTGAATTTGAGAATCCTAAAGGGATATCTTGAGGCGATGACTTAGGTAGTAGAGTCGAACCTCGTTAAGATACTGAGTTTACATCTCTTTTTTCCTTACTTTTTATATTTACTACTGCTTAGTATTTTATTCACATTTTATATTATGTATTTAATTTATAATTATTAATTTTTTAAAACAACCAAATTCACTCTTCTCTTGGATTAGTCACTTGGGCAACAAGAAGGAAAATAGGAAATGAGCTGTTGGTTTTGAATTAAACCCGCCCAAGCTCTCTCTCTCACTTGTTTCATTTTTAATGCCAAATGAATGGTCTTAGATCTTCTCATGATTGTTGTTGCCCAGATGACTAACACAAGAGGGGGGTGAATTGAGTTGTATTTAAGAAAATAACAATTATAAATCAAATATACAATATAAAATATAAATAAAATATAAAATAGTAATAAATATAAATAGTAAGGGTAAGAGAAGCAAACTCAGTATGTTAACGAGGTTCGGCCCCACTGCCTACGTCCTCGCCTCAAGCTACCCTTTGAGGATCCCTGAATTCACTATTCAACCTCCTTCATGTGGAGATAAAAATCTATTACACCTTTGAACAACACCGCTACAAAGGATCCGTGTAAAACACCCTCTACACTTGCAATCACCTCACACGTGGTGATTCAACTATTCCCTGTGTAGAATACTTTCTACACGCACAAGGGTTATACACACTCTTTTACTGATACAAGAATTGATAGTGGGTAAAATATCATAAAACACTCCTCAATGAGTGAAATAAGAACAATACAGCACAAACTATATCTCTCAAAATGAACAAGGGTTAAGACTCAATGCTTAGAGAAGAGAGAATGAAAGCTTTGAATGAATATTGTATGTTCTTGGTGTTGTGAATGTGAAGCTCTCAAATGATCTATTTATAGGCATATGAGACTTCATATTCAAATTTAAAAAGATTCACATGTCAAAGACATCATCATTCACTTTTCAAAAATTCAAACCTAATCTTTTTACTTTTCGCATATGACAAAAGGAGCACACTTTGCTTTTCAAAAATTTCAAACCTAATCTTTTACTTTTTGCATATGACAAAAGGAGCACACTTTACTTTTCAAATTTTTCAAACAAAGACATATTCCTTTTGCATAAGTCAAGAAAAGCATCAATCACTTTTGAAATTATTCAAATAAAACATGCACATGTGAAAGATGACAATCAATCATTTTTAATATTTTCAAAATTCAAAACTTTAATCATGACATGCACATGTGAAAGATGACAATCAATTATCTTTCAAAATATTCAAATTTAATTTTCAAAAATATTCATGCACATGTGAAAAATGTATTTTAATGCTTTATGATAAAATATTAATTTTGAGGCTTAATCCTAATTTCGAATTTTAAGAGATTTACAACATTACTCTATGAGTTTAATGTGAACTTGTTTCCTTCTTGCCCATGCTTGGTTTTTTGATGTGCTTGACTCCATTGTATGGACAACTTGAGCTTGAGACTCATTCATTCTTTGAAATCATTTGTTATCATCAAAATCCATGTATAGATATATAATTACACAAAACTTGAAATCTTAGATTCAACAATCTCCCCCTTTTTGATGATGACAAATACTTGATAGAACTTGAAACCTGTATTAATACTTAAGCTCCTCCTGAGAATATGCGTTAGTTTTTCAAGCAAAAGTATAAATATAATTCCAAACATATATAACAAGTTTAGCAATTTAAATAATGTTAATGTTCTAGTATAAAACTTCTCCCCCTTTTGGCATCATTAAAAAGGATCGGCAGCAAATAAATAGAATGAAGAAAACGGTGTGTTAATAGACACTGTAGATAGTTGAAAAAGGGAGCCGTCCGTGATCCGACAAGTGGTGCAAAGCCTCGACGCCTAACTCTATGAATTTAGTGCGGCTGGAGATTTAAACAATCGCCTGATGTTGTTGACAGACATGATTGAAGGCTCTGAGTTTCTATAAAAAAATCATTTTCACCTATCGGATACCCAAAAAAAAAAACATCTCTTCTTGACTTGAGTTCTGTTTTTCCATAACGATAGAATGGCTGAATAATTCTCTTCCACTTATGTTCCAGACTTGAATCAGGAACCCTTGACGCATCAACCACCAATCTTCTCTCCTGAGGCCGTCAAAACCATGATAGGAGCAGAGAACCGTTTTTCTAGTAGGGCTTATTCTGAGATTATTGCAGAATCAAGAATGCTCAGTAGTCAATATGCTGCCTCTGTTACGATCATGTCTCGAAGGTTAATGGCGAGGGTGAGTGAGATTGATCATCTTAACATCCAAATATCTGAGTTATGACAGAAACTTGCTAATAAGGATAGAGAGAATAAAAGGCTAAAGTAAGAAAACAAAGAGTTGAAAAATTTTACAGATTGGTATGCTCATGATCTGCAACCACGAATAGAGGAGCTGGAACGAGAAAGGGTTCAGATACAGGGTCAACATCGGCAGATAACAGCAGAGGTTCATCGTTTACTAGAAAAATAGGGACAATCTACTGTTAATCTCGCTGGCTTAGTAAGAAAACTTTTGACAATGTGTGTCCAGCATATCTTGTATTTCTTTTGACTAAATAAGATTTGAAGAGACAATAGTTTGTCTTGTTCTTTATGCTATCTCTATAAAATCAGTCTTAAAGTTCATCCGATTTGCATCAAATCTTATTCTCATCTCTATAACTCATCTGCATTCCTTCAACATTCTCGCTTTAAGTTTTCAATTCTTTTCTCAATGGCTCATTCTTCTAACATTCATCTAGATTCATCCATGAGGTATTCAGCACCTCAACCTCCTGTCCTTTCTGCAGCTGCCATTGGTGCTATGTTGCAGCAAGAAAATAATAGTTTGGCTAATAAGTCAGACTCCGATGCTATCTACGACTTGGTGAGTCTCGGGACTCGCTACTCATCCTCTATTGTTGCTTTTTCTCAGCGAGTACAAGCCAAAAACCATGAGGTTGAAAGGCTTAAAGAACAAATTGTTGTACTTGAACGAATTGTTCAGGAATCTCACACAAGGGAAGGAATCCTTCGACAGAAGAATAAACAGTTGAAATCTCTATTGGATTCTTCATTCCGCTTGCCAGTTCCCATGGATAGGGATGATATGATATTGTATGAAGAGAATGAGCATCTTAAACATGAGGCTAAGAACCTCAAGTTTATGTAAAAGTATTTAAAAAAATCTCTTTATTTTTATGAACTCTGATCTATCTTTTAAGAGATATTCATAATATGCATCATATCTATTTCTCTTCTAATCATACATAATCTATCTTTTGGTAAAGGTTTTGTGAATATATCTGCTAACTGATCATGTGTGTTTGAGAACTCTAGTACTATATCGCCTTTTTGCACATGATCTCGAAGAAAATGATATCTTATTTCAATATGTTTAGTTCTAGAATGTTGTATTGGGTTCTTTGAAAGATTTATAGCACTTGTATTATCACATTTGATTGGAATGTGATTATACATGAGTTTAAAATCTTCAAGTTGTTGCTTCATGTAAAGAACTTGAGCACAACAACTACCCGCAGCAACATATTCTGCCTCAGCAGTAGATAATGCAACAGAATTTTGTTTTTTACTAAACCAGGAAACTAATGCATGACCTAAGAAGTGACATGCTCCACTAGTACTTTTTCGATCTATTTTACAACCAGCATAATCTGCATCTGTGTAGCTGATTAGATCGAAAGATGTGTGTTTAGGGTACCATAACCCTAGGTTAATTGTACCACTAAGATATCTAAGAATGCGCTTAACTGCAATTAAATGAGATTCTTTTGGAGATGATTGAAAACGTGCACATAGACACACACTGAACATAATATCTGGTCTACTGGCTGTCAAATATAATAAGCTACCAATCATACCTCGATATACTTTCGAGTCAACTGTCTTACCGGATTCATCTTTATCAAGTTTAGTAGATGGGCTCATTGGTGTTCCAGTTTCCTTAGCACCTTCCATCCCAAACTTCTTCAGCAATTCCTTAATATATTTTGATTGATTGATGAATGTCCCACTTTTTACTTGCTTAATTTGCAATCCGAGAAAGAATGTAAGTTCTCCCATCATGCTCATTTCAAATTCATCCTGCATAGTCTTAGCAAAAACTTGACACATATTTTCATTAGTAGCACCGAATATTATATCATCAACATAAATCTGAACCAAAAGAATATCATCATTTTCGTATTTAATGAAAAGAGTTGTGTCGATTTTTCCTCTTGAGAAACCTTTTTTAATCAAGAAACCACTGAGTCTCTCGTACCACGCTCTAGGAGCTTGTTTGAGTCCATATAGTGCTTTTGTGAGTTTGAAAACATGATTTGGAGAAATATGATTTTCAAAACCTGGAGGTTGCTCAACATATACCTCTTCATTTATAAAACCATTTAAGAAAGCACTTTTAACATCCATTTGAAAAAGTTTGAAATCTTTATAACAAGCATATGCAAGTAGCATTCGAATAGCTTCTAATCTTGCGACTGGTGCATATGTCTCATCATAATCAATTCCTTCTTCTTGATTGTAACCTTGGGCTACAAGTCGAGCCTTATTTCTAGTAATGACTCCGGACTCATCTTTCTTGTTTCTAAAAACCCATTTTGTTCCAATAATAGTATGATTTTTGGGTTTAGGAACAAGTGTCCAAACATCATTTCTTTCAAATTGATTAAGCTCTTCTTGCATAGCTAGAATCCAAGATTCATCAAGAAGTGCTTCATCAATATTTTTAGGTTCAATCTGAGATAAAAAAGCAGTATGATTGCAAATATTTCTAAGAGATGATCGAGTGCTTACACCTTGTGAAGGTTCTCCCAGAATTTGTTCCACTGGATGATCTTTCACAAATTTCCACTGTTTGGTTGCATCTCGTATTAAATTTTGATGATCTTTCCTGATGTCTCCATGTTGGACTTCCTCTATTGTGTTCTCTTTGTTGAGATTGAGACTTTCTGTATTATTTATACCTCCTGTTTCTTCATCAATGGATTTCTTGGAGAGTAGAGAATTAGATTCATCAAATACTACATGCATAGATTCTTGTACAGTTAAAGTCTTTTTATTGAATACTCTATAAGCTTTACTATTTGTAGAATACCCGAGAAAAATACCTTCATCCGATTTTGCATCAAATTTGCCTAAATTATCCCTGTCATTCAAAATAAAACATTTGCATCCAAATACATGAAAGTAACCAATGTTGGGCTTTTTCTCATTCCAAAGCTCATAGGGGGTTTTATCTAATTTAGACCTTAACATAACTCTATTTATAACATAACATGCAGTACTTACCGCTTCGGCCCAAAAATAACTAGGCAAGTTGTTCTCATTAAGAATTGTTCTTGCCATCTCTTGAAGAGATCTATTTTTCCTCTCTACTACCCCATTTTGTTGAGGAGTTCGAGGAGCAGAAAAATTATGCACAAAACCATTTTCATCACAAAATGTTTCAATATTTTTATTAACAAACTCTTTTCCCCTATCACTTCGGATACTTGAAATAGTATAGCCCTTTTCATTTTGAATTCTCTTGCATAACTTGGTAAAAGCATTATGTGCCTCATCTTTATGAGCAAGAAAGATGACCCAAGTATATCTAGAGAAATCATCAACAATAACAAAAGCATAATATTTTCCTCCTAGACTTGCAACTCTATTTGGTCCAAAAAGATCCATGTGTATCAGTTGCAGTGGTCTAGTAGTGGAAATATATTTCTTGGTTTTAAAAGAAGTTTTTGTTTGTTTACCAAATTGGCATGCATCACAAATTTTGTCTTTAAGAAAATTTGCCTTTGGTAAACCTCTCACAAGATCATTTTTTGAAAGTTTGGAAATAAGTTCCATGTTGGCATGACCTAGTCTTCTATGCCATAACCAATTAGTTTCATTTTGTACTGAAAAACAAATAGCATCTTGTGAGGTAATTTCTTCAAAATCGATTGTATAAACATTATTACTTCTAAAGGCAGTAAAACAAATGTTATAATCATGATCATTCAAAATAATGCACTTATCCATTTTGAAAGTAACTGTAAATCCTTTATCACATAATTGACTTATACTCAAAAGATTATGTTTTAGACCTTCAACAAGTAGAACATCTTCAATTATGAGAGAAGATTTATTACCAATTTTACCTATTCCCACGATCTTCCCTTTCGAGTTGTCTCCAAATGTCACGTGTCCTTCTTCTTTAGATCTAAGATCAAAGAACTTAGTCTTGTCTCCCGTCATGTGTCTTGAACATCCACTATCTAAAAACCATTTGTTTTTGCTTGTAGAGGACTTCATGCATACCTATAAAAACAATTAAAATGATTTTTCTTGGTACCCAAGTTCTTTGGGTCCTTTATTTATTAGTATTAGAAGAAACAAGATTTTTAGGTACCCATATGGCCCTAATAGTCATTGTATGTTTTCTTCTAATAGGACAAGTATGATAATTATGACCATTTCTATTACAAAAATTACAAATAGCATGTGACATATATGAAAATCTTGAATGATTATAATAGTATCCTTTTTTGACAAACTTATTATGAAAAGAATTTTGAATATTAGACTTTGATGTAGAAGGATTATCAAAGAAGTTTTTATAAGGTTTGAACTTTTGTTTTGGCATATATCCCAAGCCTGCCTTGTCAAAAACACATCTTTGACTACCAAGAAGTTTTTCAAAATTTCTTTTTCCATTCGTAAAGTTTTCAACAATATTTTCTAAATCAGTTTTCTTTTTCTTCAACTCAAGATTTTCGTCTTTCAAAACAATATTTTCTTTTCTTAAAATATCAATTTCGTTTGTTAAAGAAGAATTTTTCTTTTTCAAAGCAGTATATTTGATACCCAATTTTTCAAATTCTTCATATACCTCTTCTAAAACATTTTGCAATTCTTCATATGAAGGATTTTCAATATTATCAAAATTTGTTACCTCAATATCATCTTTAGCCATAAGACAGAGATTTGCTGATTCTTCATTGCTTGCTTCACTATCTGAGCTACTTGAATCATCATCCCATGTAGCTTTCATTGCTTTCTTGCCTTTGTTTCGATCTTTCTTTAGCAGGGGACAATCTGGCTTGATATGACCAGGCTTATTGCATTTATAACAAATTAAAGTATCATTTTTACCTGAATCTTTCTTGGAAAACTTTTTGAATGATTTCCTCGGAGGAGTTTTATTTTTCTTTAAGAATCTCTGAATTCTTCTTGTTATCATCGCAACTTCTTCATCTTTATCGTCATTTTCCTCATCTTCATCACTTTCACTTTCATGAGGAACAGCTTTAAGTGCCAAGCTCTTCTTTGGCTTTCCTTCTTCTTCTCCTCTTTTCAATGTGTACTCATGGGTGATAAGTGACCCGATGAGTTCATTCACTTCGAGCTTCTTGAGGTCTCTAGCTTCAAGAATCGCTGTCACTTTTGATTCCCAACGTTTTGGTAGAGAGTTGAGAATTTTTCTTACCATTTCCACTTTGGAATAAACTTTACCAAGAGCTGTCAAACTGTTTATGATGTTAGTAAAACGAGTGTGCATGCTAGAAATAGATTCATCATCATTCATCTTAAACATTTCATATTCATGAGTAAGAATATAAATTTTTGATTCCTTAACTTGAGAAGTTCCTTCATAAGTAACTTCCAAGTTATCCCAAATTTCTTTTGCCGTAGCACAAGTCATTACTCTATTAAACTCATTACCATTGAGAGCATTATATAATAAATTCATAGCAGTTAAATTCAAAGTATAAAGTCTATCGTCTTCACGATCAAACTCTTCTTCTTCCTTTTTGACCTTTACTCCACCAACCACTTTTGTTGGAATATAAGGTCCATTTACAATGCATTTCCAGATCTCTCGACCTTGAGCCTGAAGGAATATTCTCATTCTAACTTTCCAGAATGAATAATTGTCTCCACAAAAGAGTGGAGGCCGACTGCTAGATTGACCTTCACCAAATGAAGCTGCAATGTTAGCCATAAGATCTTAACTCAAAAGATAGTTAATCTTATAACAGAGCTTTAGCTCTGATACCAATTGTTGCCCAGATGACTAACACAAGAGGGGGGGTGAATTGAGTTGTATTTAAAAAAAAAAAAAAATTATAAATCAAATATACAATATCAAATATAAACAAAATACGAAATAGCAATAAATATAAAGAGTAAGGGTAAGAGAGAATCAAACTCAGTATGTTAACGAGGTTCGGCCCCACTGCCTACGTCCTCGCCTCAAGCTACCCCTTGAGGATCCCCGAATTCACTATTCAACCTCCTTCAGGTGGAGGTAAAAACCTATTACACCTTTGAACAACACCGCTACAAAGGATCCGTGTAGAACACCCTCTACACTTGCAATCACCTTACACGTGGTGATTCAACGATTCCCTGTGTAGAACACTTTCTACACGCACAAGGGTTGTACACACCCTTTTACTGATACAAGAATTGATAGTGGATAGAATATCATAAAACACTCCTCAATGAGTGAAATAAGAACAATACAATACAAACTATATCTCTCAAAATGAACAAGGGTTAAGACTCAATGCTTAGAGAAGAGAGAATGAAAGTTTTGAATGAATATTGTATGCTCTTGGTGTTGTGAATGTGAAGCTATCAAATGATCTATTTATAGGTATATGAGACTTCATATTCAAATTTAAAAAGATTCACATGTCAAAGACATCATCATTCACTTTTCAAAAATTCAAACCTAATCTTTTTACTTTTTACATATGACAAAAGGAGCACACTTTGCTTTTAAAAAAAAAATCAAACCTAATCTTTTACTTTTTGCATATGACAAAAGGAGCACACTTTGCTTTTCAAAAATTTCAAACCTAATCTTTTACTTTTTGCATATGACAAAAGGAGTACATTTTACTTTTCAAAATTTTCAAACAAAGACATATTCCTTTTGCATAAGTCAAGAAAAGCATCAATCACTTTTGAAATTATTCAAATAAAACATGCACATGTGAAAGATGACAATCAATCATTTTTAATATTTTCAAAGTTCAAAACTTTAATCATGGCATGCACATGTGAAAGATGACAATCAATTATCTTTCAAAATATTCAAATTTAATTTTCAAAAATATTCATGCACATGTGGAAAATGTATTTTAATGCTTTATGATAAAATATTAATTTTGAGGCTTAATCCTAATTTCAAATTTTAAGAGATTTACAACATTACTCTATGAGTTTAATGTGAACTTGTTTCTTTCTTGCTCATGCTTGGTTCTTTGATGTGCTTGACTCCATTGTGTGGACAACTTGAGTTTGAAACTCCTTCATTCTTTGAAATCATTTGTTATCATCAAAATCTATATGTAGATATATAATTACACAAAACTTGAAATTTTAGGTTCAACAATTGTGATAACCTTGAGGCTTCTTAGAGGTGCAAACTAAGCTGCTGAACATTGGACAGGTGATTGATTTCTACAGAAAAAATGAGTAAAAAAAAGATGAAGAGAGGCTCAATTTTCCTCCATGGCTTCAAGCATCCAACTTTTTGTGACTAATGTATGGCCTCATTCCAAATGATTGTGTTATGCATAAGCTAATAAAATAACCGACCAAATGGTGTGAATGTCATTGGTGGTAATGGGCGGTTTCTATAGAAGAAAAGAAGTGAAGGGCTAGGCAATTAGGCTTCTAGCTCTTTCAATTTTCTAGCTCTTTTGTGACCAATGAATGGCTCGAAAATCGAATGAGTATGTTGTCCAAAATGTGTGAATATCATTGATAGTGATGGACGGCACACAGCGGGGAAAACAAAATATGAAAGAGAAGGCTTGGTATAGGCCACTAGTTCCATCTCATCCTCTTTTTTAAAAACATTTTTGCCATGTTATGGCGAGATGAAGAAACGAAGAGAGTTGGATTGACCATATTTTTTAGATTATAAAGTGGTGGCTCGACCACCTCCGTCCAGGTGGTGTTGGACGGAGGGACAATTGTTGGTAAGGTGGCAAAGTGGGCAGCCACGTGTGAAGCTTAGATTTGATATGACGCCACATCATCACAAAAACTTTAAAAAAATTCTATCTAGAACAATGATACTAATCTTTTTGTTTAATTATAATCTTAAGTGTCTCAAATAAATTTCAGGAGTTCCGATTTACTTCAAGGATCCTACGTGATCTTAGTTAATTGAGTATTTTGATTGGTAAATCGTGTTTTTGAAAAAAAAATTAAAAACAAATCACAGTTAATTGTTGTAGCAAATAAATTTATAGTAGAAGATTGTAAAATCAACTTTATTTCATTTTTTTTAAATATTTTCATGGCTAAGGGATGAAACGTTTTTTAAATGAATAATGCTATTTTTTATTTTAAAATTTATCATCGTTGGTTATACTCGATGATGTCACATATTTTAAGGAATTTGACTTACATTCCATTAAAATTTCATTCGATACTTTCTAGGGAAAAATGAATGGACAAGATTGATGAAAAATACCCTATTTTAAAATTATATTTTCATTCAAAATAATATTTTCTATTCATTTTTCAAAACAATAAATCCATTAAAATTCTAACATAATGTTTAAAATGGCTTCTTTTATCAAATACTTAAATAAAATCACTTAATATATCATCATGTCACTAAGTATAATTGGAGATAATAGAAAAAGAGTGGCTCTATAGCCACACATGGGGATCTGGTTGGATTCCGACGGTGCAAAAAATAAAAATTTAGATGTATTTTTTAATATTTTTAAATATTTTTTTAATATAATTTACAACATAATTAAAAATTATTTTTTTAATCACTAAATTCAAAAAAAAGAAAAAAGAAAAAACACAATCGATCCCAGTAATAACCCTTGTGTAGCTTTAGCATTTCTGATGAAAAAAAGGTTCCGTTTGGTTACACAGATGAGATGAGATGAGATGTTTTAAATAGTAATGAATAAAATATTGTTATAATATAATTTTATAATATTAATTTTATATTGAGATTTGAAAAAGTAAAATTGTTTATTATATTTTTTATGAAAATTTGAAAAAATTATAATGATAAATTGAGATAAGATAAGATGAATTTTTTAATTTTGTGTAAACAAACAAAGCCCAAATTGTCTAACAGTGTTATTAAGACCGCTCATTGATTTAGCATTGTCCATCACATTTATACTGTAGGCTCACTTCTAAAACCCTAATCTCGTATGCACTCTATCTCATAACGCCCAAACCTCTATCTCATAACGCCCAAACATTTTGAATTTAGAGTTTTTCCATTTTTCAGTTCACCTTGCATCAATGGCTGCCAACAATAATCCGCCGGCGGGCTTGGATAAAGAACAGGTGGGTACCTTTTTTAACTATTGTTTGATACTCGGATCTTGAATTGAACTGTGGAAATGAAATTTAAAAATTAGTTTTATTTTTTAGTGTTTCTGAGCATGGCATTTCTGTTTTTCTCTGAACCGAATTCATCAAGTATTTATTTGTATCTGCCACTCTTGTTTTAAGTTGTTGGCAGGAAGATTATAAATTCTGCTTATTGTAATTCCACAGATCTTTGGAATGGCGGAAAAGGAGATGGAGTATAGGGTCGAGTTGTTCAACAAGTAGGTTTTCTGCCTTGTATATATCCTTCCATACTAGAAGTGTCGTCCATTCAACAATAGGGTTTTCTAAGATTTGATATCTAGTGTATTTGATACTGTTGTCAATGCTCATTGCTCAATAATTGAAAAATCTTGTGAAGCTAAGCCATTATAAAATGGTCTTGCATATGATTTATGAGCTTCTTGAGAAGACACAGTGCAGAGCGTATTATTCTTTTTTATTTCTCTTGGATTACGGTCCTTGAGTGTTCTGTCATTTATTTCCCGTCGGGTGTACCATGCGTGATTGGGCACCTGCCTCCACAATTCGAGCAACCATGGGTGCATGTATATGACAATCTGCTTTCCCGGTGTGACCCAAGTTATTGAATTGCAGTCTGCTGTAAACATCTCATGGGAAAGAAAAGAAATTAGACTTCATTGCCAATCTTAAGCTTTGTAATGAGCTGGGTTGAATATTGCAGTAAAATGTGATTATCTATTGAAAAATGGTCATCATCAATTTCCATTCATACATACTCTCGTTTGATCAAGAAAAAAAAAAAAAAATATATATATATATATATATATATATATATATATATATATGTTTCTCATGTTCAGTAAAGATGGGCAAACATCTCTGTAAATTAATTCTTAAGGTACATTCTACGAAAGAGGTTAATTTGTTATTTAATAATTTCATTCCAAAAACACTTTAATTAGGTATAGGTGGGATGAGGTACTATAGTTTCTTGATTATTTAGCTTTGCCATAGGTTCAGTCCATCTTGATTTTATTTTTAAGTTTTGGACGAGTATAATCTACCTAAACTGTCATATTAAGCATATTTATAATGGATTTGAATTGCTGTATTTAGAATTGGAATGGACTGATGTGATTGAAGAACTTGCTTGCTGATATGCATATGATAAAACTCTGCATTGCTTATAAGCTTCCATTCATGATAAAATATTTCTTGAGGCTAATGTATTTTCTCTTCTTTTTTTACCTATTCAGGCTCACACATACATGTTTTAACAAGTGCGTCGAGAAAAGGTACAAGAATTTGTATTCATTTAATTCCAACAATTTTCATGAACATTTCTAAGTAGATTTTGAGTTCTCCTTTGAAGACTTTCCCAAGAAGTTCAGTTCTAGATTTCTAAATAAATGATTCCAGAAACTACCCAGTTGTTCTTCTTGTACCAAAAAAAGTTGTATCCAATATATTCTTTTACTATTCAGGTACAAGGAGTCTGAACTAAATATGGGCGAAAATAGTTGCATTGATCGCTGTGTTTCAAAATATTGGCAAGTAAGTTGTTGATGTATTCAGGCATGGTTTAGAGTACTTCCTGTGAACTTCTAATTCTTTTATCTTTTCTTTTTATATCAAACAAGGAAAACAGTTTTTTATTTTTTATTGTTATTATCAATTCTCTTGACTTGTTTTATTGGGGGAGGTGTAAAATATCTTTTGATAGGAATGAAATTTACTCTCATGGTTGCATTATTCTCTTGGCCTTTGTTTTCGAAAACAAGTTTACATAGTTTGCCGATTCCTAACAGATGGAAATAAAGTTTTAGGGGTGGTTTGGATTTAGAGATGAGATGGTTTTAGATAAAAGATGAAAGATAAATAAAATATTATTAGAATATTATTTTATAATATTATTTATATTTTGGGATTTGAAAAAGTTGAATTGTTTATTATATTTTTTGTGGGAATTTGAAAAAGTTGTAATGATGAGATGAGATGGGATGGGATGGGATGAGATGCTTTCCGAATCCAACGGGTCCTTAGTTTACCATAACCTGCATACACATGCAAGTGGTTTGGCGGAGGGTTATTTCATTTGTTCCTTTATTAGCTACTATTTTTCTTCCTGTGGCTAAGTTATACCCACACTATAATATTCCTCCATATGTTTATATACATCTAATAACTCAGATATCCCTGTACAAGGGGCGAAGACATTGTGTTACCATGATGGCTGTAATATATTGGGGAATTCTTTTGGCCTGGATTTGTTTTTTTTTTAAAGAAAGGTTTATCATATTACTTTCTTTTGCATTCTCCCTGGCTGCTTTATTCGTTTTTCTTTACCCATTCTTTGACCTCTGTAGTCTTAGGCTGTTGATGGCTTTTATTTTATTATTTTTCAGTATCCATATTTTGCCGGTTTTCGTCTTGTTAACAATTTTTTTTTTACTCTGTATGTGAGGGCCACAATCCTGGTTTTGAGTTAGGATGACCTAAACACTTCATCAAACAAAAAAGGACCTAAATACTTGTAGCCATGTGATCGTCTGAAACATAGATATTTGAGTCATGAGCTGCTTCTAGGTTCCATTTTTCATAATTCTTCACTTATGGTTGCATGTAGATGACTATCATTTAATGGAGATAAAAGCAAGATCTTTTCTGTATGTTCCAGGTGACTAATCTAATTGGCCAGCTACTCGGTTCTGGTCGGCCTCCAATGTGAAATTAAGGCTGCTCTCATCTGAAAGCCGTTCTGCATTTGTTACATGTTAACTTGGCTGGCTATGAAAGGAGGAGGAACTAAAATTATTTTCTCTTGTCTCTGTCTGTACCCAACATTATGAGGTGATGTCCATTTTCTCGTTTGAGAGGGGAAAAAAGGCAGCATTTTGAATTTATGCTGCCTCCTAGTTGCAAGTCTGAAAAAGAATTTGCTTTTCATTAATGAGACACCATTTTTTACCAGTTCAAATCTGGTCCTTGGCACATGATTAATTTGTGCGAGTATCCTTGATACAAATAAATGGATACTGGAAGACATCCATAGTTTTAGTTTATGATGTCAATATACAAATTCATCTTATCTAGGTGTTTGAGGATATATCTTTTACTCTAGAATAGATGACTGAATTTCTTATTATTCCATGATGCTTTATTACATCTCCAATTGTTTTGGTTGCTTCTTGCTGCTTATTGGGTTTCAAGAAGCCACGTTCTTCCCCCTTCACAGTGAGCTTACAAAATTGTTGTCACACCATGCTAGCACAACCCTGCCCCAACAAAGTTCGTTTTTCATTTCTGTTAGCAGCTCATGTTAAAGAAACTGACGGGAAATACATGGTGTGAATTGGTTTTTATGAACACCCGCGACTTATTATAATCCTTGGATTGATGTTGGTGCTTTTTGTTGTTTTTTTAAACCAAAACCCCATTCCGGTAGATAAAGAGTAAGGAAAGAAAATGAGATAAGTGCATGATGGGCCCCAAGGCGGACCAAGTCTCAAGAATCAATTATAAGAATAAGAGCCACGAAGATCAAGGGAGCAATGCAAGAATTGGTTCAATCCAAAATTTCTTTGAGAGTTTGAGTTATCTCCTCTTGTTCTTCTTGAACTTTTGAACTTATCAAAAGTAAATCAAAACCTTTGTGGCGTTCCTCCTTTGTAATTTGGGTTCTTGAGACGGATTCTTCAACGGGTCTAGATTTTAATATAATCTAGGTTCTTGGAACGGGTTCTCATCGGGTCTAAATTCTCCATCCATAGATCTGAGTTTGGTTTTCTTGGGATTGTTTTTTCCAGTATTGTTGTTGGGTCTCAAAGCAAATCGATTGGGGTTCACATCAATGCACTTCTTAAGTTTGAACACCCAAATTAGTAGGAATTTTGTACCACCCCAACTATCATAATTGATTCATTGGATTTGAGCACTAGCTCTAATTTACACTTTAAAGTAGAAACTTTTTAACGAGTCAGTCAATTTTGTTACACAACCCAACTCTGTGTACACAAAAGAAAGCACTGGGCTTAATTCATTTTCTGTTTTGTTATAATGCTCACAATAAAGCATAAAAAGTGGTTACAATTGTTGAGTTGCCAGAAAGAGTCTAAAGCCGCATGAAGATGACTTGGTCGATCAAATTTCTATCCATTGCAACATTACTGAGAAAAGGGTTTGTTTCAAACTCGATCGTAGTTGGGATATATTGTTCAAGAGATGTCAGGTTAAAGTCCCTCCTCCGACCTGTTAATATATAATATAAATAATTAAATTTTCGTTTCTATTAATTTAAGCTTTTGAGATAAAGTGGTGATTTAACATGACCATTAGAATATGAACCACTAGGGTCACAATCCGGAGGACAGATTTGTGAAAATACGAACTCTACCTTTCATTGCTATTATCACCATCTAAATATAGCAAATGACAACTAAAATATTGAGAAATGTTAAGAGGTATATTGAGAAGTGTTGAGGTATGTTGTGAATAGTAGTGAAAAAGTCAATAAAAAGTAATAATAAAATATTGAATATTAGTAAAAAGTAGGTAAAAAATAATAATAAAATAATGAATAATAGTGAAGTATGTTGAGAAGTGTTGAGGTATCCTCAACACCCAAACACAGCCTTAAGAAATGCAGAAGCAACTTAAGGAGATGATTAAAATTACAGAACAACATCAAAACATAAAAATGAGCCAGCAAACATACCTTAGGTGCTGGGGTACTCATGCCAAAGAAGAAATGCATGTGCATATATACAAGGAGTGCTTTTTTCTTTATTTTTGTCTTTTCCTTCTTTTGTTTTTGTTATCCCTAATGGAAAGAAAAAATGTCATACACTTCAGTTTCTAAGTGTTTTGGCTTCCAAGGATGTGCCATCTTTGAGACTTTCCCGCGCATCATTATCCATCCCAAGGCTGAAGAGGGCAGCTGCTTGAAGATAGAAGGCAGTGGACCAATCAGGAGATATTACTTGGGCTTGCATAGCGTCTCCTAGAGCTTCTTGTGGCAGGTCACTCATCAAGTAACACAAGCTGCGCCTGGCAAGCACGGTTGGTGATACCATAGTCCCACCTTCGATGAACTACACATCCAAGTAAGGGATAAGATCACACAATTAAATTGGAGCAAGTTCAGAAGAACACTCCATTTCTATAATACAGATGTTAAGGCTGTTAAGTTTAAATTGGGATTGGTTGTAGCCAAATCTGTTTGTTAGCTGAAGATGCTATCATCCCATTTCAATTTCCTTCTATGGTTAACAAAAATACAAGCACTCGGATTTCATTTTGACTAAAACATAACTGTATCTTTTCCAACTTACAATTCAGTTTCTAAACCTACAATCCACCAAGTTGAAAGTATATGAAATTGTGTTTTTAGTGTTTGACAATATATGACAACCTGCACCGATGTGCCAGGTTGTCAGCATTCCACACTACCATGCATTTGTTGCATGTTGATTCTGATGACCAATTAGCTGGAAGATCCTGCAGGTCTAAAGAAATGACTTACTTGGGTATAACAATCAATGGCAGTGGCTAGGTCCTTAGATCGAAAAGCAGTATCTCCACGCTTCTTAGAGTTCAGTGTTTCCTCTATTTGACTTGTCCACATTTGGAAGGAAAGCTGCAAGGCAAAACAAAATTCCATGGTACTGAGCAACAGTGCATATGTACATGAGGAATATCAGATTCTAGAACTAATACTAATGTGAGAACTCGAAGCATGTTGTGTCATATAACTGGTTTCTATAATGAGATTTTCAGCATATTTGGCAGGCATTTTTTATTTAGATCTTTCAAGTGCATAAAAGAGCCTGCTCAACCAAAAAAGTGGTCATCTGAATATACATGGTCGTGTGTGCATGTATATATGTTTATAAGTGCACATGGTCTTATCTTGAAAAGCTAGAACTTATGTTAAAAGCCATAATAACACTCTTTAGCACCATGATAATGTGGGAGATCCTGAGCAGTTAAACTATCCATTTTAAGGCAAATCACCTGACAACTGAATCAAGGGCAACCTTCCTTCTTGATAGTTATTGACGAAAGCAATAAAACTTAAGAGAATTATTACTCATTAATACACAAAAGTATTTCTCGGAGTACTGAAAAAATAGACAGAGAAAACAACACATTCAATGGTATTTCAGCATACAATGGTTTATGTACATACATGATTGCCTAAATAAATTTCAAATGATAAAAGACTAAGGAGCACACAGATCCAAAAAGCATAGTTTTTAAGATGAGAGATTAAATTTTTCTTCCCCATCTGACATGTTCAAGGCAGAAACCTTTAGAATTTAGGATTGGAGATCACTAACATCATTTGCAACCCCCTCATCATCCTTATATCCAGCTTTTTCCAATATTTGGTGTATTGCAGTAAGATCCCTTCTTGAGCAAGCATCACCCAGAGGTGTTAATGGCACTGCTTCCTTTGGGGACAGCGTTCCACATTGTATGCCCATCAAAACATATGAAGGAACCTACAAATGCCATCAAATGCGATCATACAGTATCGTCAAGTTACTCAATTTTAACTGCCAGCATTGCAAAGCAGAAATCAGCTAACCAAACTCTCATTATTAGAAAACAAACTCTGCAGAGAGATAATAACATAATGTCCGAATGCATAATATTTATATTATATAAAGCAAATATTTTCAAAAGCTATATATCAACCTACCGAGATCCATTTATGTAGAAAGAAGTTGAGCATACCTGTGTTTCTTTCTGAAGAGGAGCGAGAGCAGTCACCAGAGACTTAGCATTTGGCCTCTCACGAGGTTCATACTGTAAACAACGTGAAGCTAAGCGCACTAATTCAGTTCCATCATCGTTTGAGAAATGATCCTCCAAACATGAGTCCATCAGCATCAGAAAATTCTTCCCACGTATGAGGTCAAGTGCCTGTAGATAAAAGAAGCCTTTACTTCCAAAAGTTTCTAAAGTTACAATTAACTAGCATGTGATAATGTTTCAGCTAAAAAGAAACAAAAGCTGACTCCTTAGAAAATACTGAATCCATAAAGTGGCAACTCTAAGCACAGTTGAGCATAAATTAATTTTGGAGCCCATGAGTTTTTCTTGGAAGGTCAAGAATTATGCAGAGTTCAAAGACAGATAAAATTGACTGTAAGTAAATGTACATGGCTTGGGGGGATGTGTTTGCCGCTAAGAAGATCAAGCAATAGGGTGCCAAAGCTGTAAACTACACTTTCTGTTGTCACTCTTCCTGCAAACAGAAACAACATCAAATAAACTTGGTTATAGAAAATATACAAAGGCATGCACGGATGCCCTAAGTAAAACCACAGCTAATACCTATTCTCAAGTATTCTGGAGGAGTGAAGGCCAAGTTTGTACTATAGCTCTTGCCATCTCGGCTATTCTTCATAAGGCCAAAGCAAGAGAGCCTGGGATTACCATCCTGTCAAGTAGGAACTCATTGTAAGGAGTGAAGTGCGAAAATAAAGAGTAGGAAACCTGAAGAATGGCAATAGCCATAAGTACCTTATCAAATAAAACTCTGTACGCATTAAGGTCATGGTACAGTGCCCTGCCTTTACTGCTGCAATAATCCAAAGCTTGTGCCAAATACAGAGCCACTCTCAGCCTCATTGCCCATTTCATGGGCTGGGTGTCCCCTAGAACATATTGCCCAAATATAATAAGAGCAAAGTAAGGTTTTGAGTAGGTGAAGTGCAGACACATATTGAATCAACCAAGTATCAAATCAAGAAATAAGATGTTATATTGTTTATAAGTCCATAAAACTCCACAAATGCGGTGCGTTTCCCTCAGTATGCAATAATAGCTTACATCTTTTATTCACACCCCGTTTGGTTGCTCAAAAAATTCCAGGGAAGTTCTAAAAAAAGGAAACAAAATTTTGAGTCTACGCTTCTGATTACTCAGTAGCCCATAAAAATAAAAAAGCTTTCCATTTTCCAAGATCGTTGCCCAGCATTTCCAGAAAACCCAAAATCCCAAATAATATCTGCCTCAGCCGTTCGTCGCCAACAAACCAGATAGTGGATAAAACCCATCCATATTAGAAACATACAAATGTAGCATAGAAATCTGCTCAACTTAAATAAGAAACTCGAATACAGTACACGAGGAAACAAAGGAACGAGCATACTTACAGTGGAAAAGATGTTTAGATAGAGTCTCATTAGGCATGAACTCGGCGACAAGCAACCTCTCCTCGCCTTCACAGCAACAACCTAACAAGTTCGACAACCGCTCGTTCCTCAGCTGCCCCACCGCCCTTGCTTCCTCCTGGAATCCGAATCAAACTCCCCGTTCAAAACCAAAACAAACACACATACACAGAGACGTATACACTATATATATATATATATGCATTTATGTATGTAGAAACTGAAGAATTAACGTGGAGAATAGATTGGAATAAGAGAACAGACTAGGAATTGGCGAGAATCGGGCCAGGCCGACTTGTTGAAGCGCTTAACGGCGATAAAGAGATCTTCTTCGAGCTTTCCTTTATACACAACATTGGGAGCTTTCTCTCCGTGCTCAGAGACAATGTGCTCCGAAGAGAATCCCCCAGTCGCAACCCTGAGTTGATCCAAGCTGAACTCCCTAAACCCAGGCAACGAGTCCTTTTCATTCTTGCTCCCATTCTCTGCAGCCACAGCGCCATATATAAACCCCAAAACTCATACAAATCTAGAGCAGCAACAGTTTCTCCGGAAAGCGCGAAATTAAAAAAAAAAAAGAGAGAGAGAGAGAAGAGATCTTACCAATGTCTGACGAATAGTTGAGATTAGTACTTGACGGCCAAAAGCAGAGCGACAACTTGGAGCAACGAACTCCCATTGCAAATCCTACACCGAGAAATAGCTAAAATATAAATACCTCTCGTCCTCTCTCACTTAAAGCTGCTCTTTTTATTTCTCACGTCTTCGCTGGAGGTTGTTTGGCGGAGAGACGAGGATAGGGGAGGAAAGCAAGGTAGAGATATAGATAAAAAAGCAGGAGAAAGTCAGCTACTGCACTTGATTTGTCGTTTGGACAGCGAGAAAAAAGTTAGAGAGGAAAAAGAAACTTTTGGGATCCAGATGTTTTATTGAAATCTTACGACCTCATCATTCCTCGCTTTCTGCTTTCCCCCCCGGAAATTTTTTTATCGCTTTCAGACACAAGAGGAGGGCCGGGGGATAGGAGGGGTCAAAGTCAAAAGAAGGGAAATCTCAACGACATCTTAGGACAAAGAACAAAAGCAAGTTTAGCTAAGGTTGCATTAATAGTTTCACGTGTTTTTGTCGTCTCGCCAAAATTGAATTAATTTTGAAATATATTATGAGTTATTATTTTACGTTATAATTTTATAAGTTTTTTCTTTTCATTTTTTAATAAAAATTTTATTTCCAGGTCACTATCCCTTTACTCAACAAGAGGTGACATTTTCTATTAATCTCTATATTTTTTTTTCTTTAAAAAGATAAAAAAAAAACCATCTATAAATGATAAAAGTATCATATTTTTACATAATAAAATAAAAATCAAATAAAAATATGGTATACAGCATTATTTAAATTTAAATAGAGTTATTGTATTTTTAAGTTGATATATAAAACACATTATCCACATAATTTAAATAATAAGATTTAATTTATAACATTCAATTTTAAAATTTATTTTTTAAATCAAATTATGTCCTGTAAGTATTTTATCTAGCGTGTTCTATATACTAACTTGAGAATATATTTTTTTTTAAATATAACTTTACGAAACACGAATAATTCTAAAAAAATAATACTATATATAATTATGGAGTGTGCAAGCGTTACGCAATCATTTTGAAAAAGAATAAAATTTATTATTAAAAAATTAACCTTTTTCATATATATTATGTATTTATTTAGTTTTTAAAAAATATTATACTATATTTATACATTTTATGACGGGTAAATATTATCTCCTATTCTAAAAATCCTAGTTTCTCCCGTTTGGTTTGTCGAACCAGAAAGACCATTCGTGCGTAATGATTAAGCAAGGGGATAAGGATTTTTTTTTTTTTTTGAGAGAGGGATAAGGATTGAGTATGGAACAAGACTATAGGTTGATAATAATCACTCCTACTACCTTCTTTTGGACTAAATAATGGAATGGGCTACCGTTTTATAATAATTACACACCTATCAAGTAATGGGTTAGTGGAAAAAGTTGTCACTTTTTCATGCATCCAGCCTACCGTCGTTGAGCATGATGGCTGGATAAAATTGTAAATACATTATATTTTGATTTCTTTGATTTTTTATTTATTTTTATTTCAAATAGTTAGTAAGGGAGATAACACATGTAATAGTTAATAAATATGATATTCGAAAAATTTATTAAGTTAATTATAAATAGTATAAAGTCATTTTATGTGTTTATTTTTATCCTATTTTAGGCCTTAAAACATGGATAGAAATTCTAATGATTTTAGAACTAAATATTTTATAATCTTAAGAGTTATTTTATTCTTAGCTTGATGCGTAGAGTACATCATTTATAATACATAAATTGTAAGATTTGATATGTAAGATTCAATTTTTAAAACTTCTATTCCAAATTATCAAAATATGTTATGCAAGAACTTTATTGGCAGTGCTATCCACATCGGCTTATAAATAAAATTTTTTAAATTTTAAATATGATTAGAATAAGATAGTTAGAAAAATTCTATTTTCAAGCCGGTGTGTAAAGCACATTTAATAAAGTACTTACATGACATAATTTGATTTGAAATATAAATTTTAAAATTTGAATCCTACAAATTAAATCTTATCATTTAAGTACTGTGAATGATGTACTCTACACACTAACTTGAAAATCGAATAATTCTTAAGATGTGATGAGTTAGGAGAATTTTGTTATCTAAACCAGGCCTAAGAGTTACCATTCATTGCTTCAATCTAGTTTTATTTCCCAATTATTACTTTATTATGGGGATTAAGGTTTTTTAGAGTCTTTGTCTGAACTGAAGAGTGAGGTGTAAGTCTTCGTCCAGACTAGAGATCTGGGGAGTCCTTCTCTAGTCCTTTTCTTCTCTAAAGAGTGAGGTGTGAGTCTCTTTGTTGTGGCAGAGATATCTAGTCTCTTAGTCCTAATGTCTGTAGAGTTTTTTTAGCATGGCAAATAAAGACCTTCCCAATCTATGAAAAGGCCTTAAACTAACTAAGGATGAAGAACAAGTAATACAAGTATAAGAGAATGCCATTTTTAAGGCAGTTGCTCAAGGAAGATATTGCATACTGGTTATGATATTAGCAGATAGATGTGTTAACCATGAGACCTTTCAATACACCATGTCTCAAGTGTGGAAACCAGAAGGCTGGATTACATACAAAGAGGTGGGAGCAAACCAATTCATCATAGACTTTCAAGAAGTGACTGACAAAGAGAGGATTATAAAAGGCAAACCCTAGTCTTTTTTTAATCGATCCTTGGTGGTAATTCAAGAATTTGAAGATATTAACTCTCCGATCTAAATGAGTTTACATTCCCACAAGAACATTTTTGGGTACAAATTCATAATTTACCGTTAGCTAAAATGATAAAAGAGATGGGTGAACAAATAGGGTCCTCAATTAGTAAGGTTGTAATCGTCAATCTGGATAAAGAAGGTCTGGGATGGGGCAAATTTCTCAAAGTAAGAATTGCTCTGGACATTACTAAACCACTTGCTCGAGGAAGGTGGTTGAATGTTGGAGGAAAACAGAAGTGGATTGGTTTTAAATATGAAAGATAACATAATTGTTGCTTCCAATGTGGAGTGTTAAAACATAAAGGGGGGAATGTTCATTGCTAGCATGGCAGACAATCGGCAACAGGTTCTCAACAACACCATGGACCATGGCTCAGAGCACAACCAGCTAGAGGCAGTTCTCATGGCTCTAAAAGATATAATGGTAGGCTAGAAGTTGACCAATCAGAGAATTGGAGTCATTAGTTTTTTGGCACATGAGGCAACAATGAATGCAAAAAAGTAAAGGAAGTATCTGTGCAGCAATTAGAGGAGCAGCCAAAGGAATCTTTGATTAATAATATAACTGAAGATCTCGATGACTCCGCCAACTGTCCTAGGGCAACTCTCATTAAGGATACTTGTTGGAAAAAGAGCAATCTAAGTGGTGACTTTCAAAATGATGAGAGACTCAAACGAAGTAAACTTTTATGAAAAGAAGTACCTGTACAATTTGAAGCCTTTGAGCATCTGGCAATTGACAACCCACTAGGTAATATTCTTTTTGCAAATATGGATACAAAATCTTTCATTATCATAGATTTCACAACCCATACTCCAAACATAAAAAAAAATACCCATGTCAGCAACACAGTCAGGAATGATAAAGTTGGGTTGAATCCTAGTGATTGTGTTGAAGTGGTGAAAAAAAGGTCCAACTAGGAGATATTAGCTAGAGGAGCTTTATCTATCAACACTAAATCAATAATGTGCTCTAAAAAGGAAGGGGAAAAAAAAGAAACTCATATGTAGTGGAGTGGGACACTGAGAAAGGTCCAACTACTAAGAAAAACAAACTCACACCTACAAGGAGTCAAACTTAGGAACTATTGGTAGAGGCTACTTTGTAGCCTCACCAGAAGCAATGATTTGTCTTCGTTGGAACTATCGAGGGTTTGAAAACTTTCAAACAATTCGAAAAATTCACAAATTGGTGACCACAAAGGGCTCACACTTTGTTTTCCTGATAAAGACAAAGTGCAACAAGAGTAAGGTGGAGAATATTATAAACAAATTGGGTTATGAAAGAAGTTTTCTAGTAGATAGCATTGGCTGGAGTAGAGGTTTAGCTTTTCTTTGGAAGGACCATATGGCAGTAGATCTTGATTCCTACTCTCAGAGTTATGTATCCCTCAAAATTTCACAACCTGGCACAGATAAAAATTGGCTACTTACAAGTTTTTATGGCAATCCAGTAATAAAATTAAAAACAAAAAAAAAAGGATTACAAGCTAGAGCTTACTGAGAGAACTAAAACCTCTTGAGCATGTGGCATGGTTATGCATTAGTGACTTCAATGAGATCCTTCATTACAATGAGAATGTAGGAGCTGCTCAAAGACCTTGTAAACAAATGGAGGATTTTAGAGAAGCTATTGAACTGTGTGGACTAAGTGATCTTGACTATCAAGGTGCTAAGTTTACTTGGAGCAACACTAGGGAAGGTAACGACTTCACTAAAGAAAGATTGGATCAAGGTTTGGGTAACTCTGAATGGCTCCACGACTTTAATGGTACCAGTGTTAATACTCTTGCTGCTCAAAATTCTAACTATTGTCCTATCCTTATTGAAATGAGAAACATGATGATTGATGAAAGGAAGAAATTGTGACTTTTTAGAAATGAGGCAAGTTGGGCTAAAAAAGAAGAATGACATGATAATTGATATTGTAAAGCAAACAAGGATCCAAAATCCAACTCTTATAGCATACATGACAGTAACTATGTTTCTAAAAAGATGCAAAGATTCTTTGCAGAAATGGAGCAAAATGGCTTGTAGGAATCAAAAGGAGCTCATTAATACTAAACTATCCCTTATCCAAGATCTTCAAGAGGCAAACGAAAAACATTGAAAGAATCATTAGCTTGAAAAATGAGGTGGAGGGAATACTCGAAGAGGAGGATTTAAAGTGGAAACAAAGGGCCAAACAAAAGTGGCTCAAAGAAGGGGACAAGAATACCAGATTTTCCATGTAAGAAAATTAGAGAAGGAAAGTCAATACCATTAAGTCAATTTCTGATGGGAGTGGCAATACAACAGAATCAAAAGAAGACATCAGTCCTATGTTTCAACTTTATTTCCAGGATCTGTTATCTTCATCTCAACCTATATGGATAGCAAATTGTTTACAAACTCTTGGCTCTACCGTTACAGAGGATATGAATGGAAAAACTCATTCAAGAATGCACTACAAAAGAGGTAGAAATAACAATTTTTCAAATGAACCCCTTAAGCTCATCTAGGCCAGATGGATTCTTTGCAGTTTTCTATCAAAATCTTTGGGAGACTGTTGGAAATGGTGTGTGCAAAGTAGTCAGATGCTTTCAACATAGCCTCATGGACTCCTGATCTCAATGATACTTATATCGCTCCGGTTCTAAAAGTCAAAAAACTTCACAAAGTTATTGAATTTAGACCTATCAGCCGGTGCAATTTGTTGTACAAAATCTTAGCTAAGATGATGGCCAATAGGTTGAAGTCTAAGATTCTTTCTATTATATCTTCTACTCAAAGTGCATTTGTACCAGGCAGGCTAATTATTGACAATGTGATTGTTGCTTATTAGTCAATGCATTCCATTAAATTTCATTTGAAAGGAAATGATGGTTTTGTGGCCTTGAAGTTAGACATGAGCAAGGGTTATGACAGAATTGAGTGGCCTTCTTTTGAAGCAGTAAGGAAGAAGATGGAGTTTGCAAGCAAATGAATTGACCTCGCCATGAGATGTGTAACAACAGTATCCTATTCCATTATCATAAATGGAATAGCTTACAAGAAATTCAATCCCTCTAGAGGAATAAGAGAGGGTGATCCCCTCTCACCCTATCTTTTTATCCTTTGCTCTAAAAATTTTAGTAATTGACTCATGAAACTATAGTTGCAGGTCACTTAACTGGAGTTCCATTGGCCAAAGGACAAATCCACACAACCATCTTTTTTTTTTTTTTTTGGCAGATGATAATTGCTATTTTGCAATACTAACTCACTATAGTGGACTGGACTATTAAAGCTGTTGGAGACCTATGAAACAACATTAGGTCAAAGACTCGACAAGGAGAAAATATGTATTTTCTTTAGCAGCAATACAAGGGAAGAAACAAAGGGCATATTTATTCAAATAGCAGGTATCAGATCTACCAATCATATAATACGTATCTGGGGCTTCCTGCTCAAAATGGAAGATCTCGAGTAAGGTCATCCAACAGTATCTTGGATAGAGTGAGATCAAGTATTAGCAATTGGAAAATGAAATTTCTCTCTTAAGCTGAAAAGTAAATCTTGTTGAAGTCTGTGATTCAAGCACTCCCTACCTACTGTATGGAAATTTTCAAATTTTCAAAAGCCATACTGCAAGAGATTAATAGGTGGATACAAGCCTGCAAGGCTTCTAGTAGGGGTAGAAAAATAAGGAGAGAAGGATTCATTAGGTCAATTGGCAACTTATGGGCAAGGCTAAATCGATGGGAGGTCTAAGATTCAAAGAATTGGAGGATTTTAACTTGGCCATGCTAACCAAGCAGGGCTGGAGGCTGCTACAGTCTTCTCAATCTCTAGCTACAAAAGTTCTAACTCTCAAATACTATCTAAAGAGGGATTTTCACCAAGCCAAGTTGGGGTAAAGACCTTTATACATGTGGAGAAGTTTCATGGCAACAAAACTACTGGTTGAGGAAGGTTTAATCTAGAGAGTATGGAATGGGGAGTCAATCCTAAGTTGGGTTGATAAATGATTGCCTCAACCTTCCTCTTACATGATCCAAACTGAAGTAAATCTATTACAGCAAAATGAAAAGGTAGCTGCTCTAATTGACCAAGACACTAAATAGTGGAACGTGGAACTTGTCAATGTTGTTTTCTCTGAGTAATGAAGTTGATCTAATAAGCCTACAAGTCAATGTGGCAGTGTAGACAAACTTATTTGGAGATGCATATCCAATGAAATCTTCTCTATCAAAAGTGCATACCACTTACAAGGAGAAATTTGAGATAGGCTTAGAAACATTAGTCATGAGGAGAAGTGGAAGACGTTTTGGAAACTATCAATCCAAAATGCAGAAAAGTTGTTCCTTTGAAAAGCTTATCATAAGGCCTTATCAACCAATTTGAATATGTTCAGAAAGTAGGTGGTGGATGATCATATGTATCCCATATGCTATCAAGAGCAAGAAACAATAGAACATGTTTTGTGGGAGTGTGAATCAACTAGATATGTGTGGGAACAATGTTCAAGGTCATTTCAGAAATACAATATCATATCCCAGAGTTTTAAAGACAATATCCTTTCTATGCTCAGGTCTATGAATAAAGAGTATTTGGAGGAATTTGCAGTAGTGGCTTGGAGATTATGAAAGAGAAGAAATTTTCATAAGGTTTTACACACCCTAATACACTCTTGAAACGAACCTCTCAGAAGTTGCAAGACCTAAAACTTCTCCATTAGAAGCCTACTATGCCGAGTGCAACTCAAACAGACAATAGTTGCAACTAGATGGCACCTCCAAGGGTTGTAAACAAGATCAATATGCTGTATGCAGTTGATTAAAAAAACAGTGCAAAGCTGAGTATGGAGTCATTATCAAGGACTGGAAGGGAGATGTAATGGCAACAATGAGGATGACTAGATCCTTGTTCCCAGATCCCTTGCTAGCATAGATATTTGTAGCACTGTAGGCCACAAAATTTGGCAATGAACTAGGCTTTCAGATGGTCATTCTTGAGAGAGATGGATTACACGTAATCAATGCTATTAAAGGCAATGAGGATAGCTGGAACAACAAAGGATTGTTAATATCTGATATTAAACTTTTGCTTTCTAGATTTACTAGTTGGTCTGTCAATGATGTTAGAATAGCCCTTAAGAAATTGTTCATGTTCTAGGCAAAAATGTATCGACTATTTCAAATATTATCATTGATTTGAAGTCTACTTCTCATTATTTTGAATTTTTCTTGCAGAAATAAATATCAATAAATACCATTTTTTGTTATAAAAGAAAAAGGTCTTTGTCCAAACTTTACAATTTAAAATAAAAGAAATATATATGTGAACTCAATCATTAAATATTTATCAAACATTCAATACCTTACAAAAAGTTTACATTAGTAATTATAAATATGAATCTACTTTATATATTTATGTCTCTCCTCTAATCTCTAAAATTCATAAAACTTAGAACACCTTGATCATTTTCTAGTACCTGAGATTTTTCTATGAAAAGACATTGATTTGATGATGGCTAGAGTCTAAATTGATGATGATGATGATGATGTATTTATATACTATAATATAATTTTCAGAGTAAGAAGTTTTACCCTTGTAAAATCTCATCTTCAACCACCCATTATAGAAAATTATTATTAAAATAAATAATAAATACAATTTTAGAGTGTGCAAATCTCGTATATTCCTTTTTAAAAAAAAAGATAAATATAAACAATACAAGAAAAAATTAATTTTTAATAATAGACCTCACTTTTTTTAAAAGATTCTGCGGAGCTTGCAAATCTGAGAATTGTATCTAATATTACTCTATTATTAAATGAAAATTAACACTATTAAGCCACTTTCTCATTTTTGTTATTATTAAGTAAAAATAAAATGACGTATATCATTAGAATAAATTAATATATTACAATACTAACATTGAATCATTGAAACTTTTTTTAAAGTTTATATAAAACATTTTTTTAGTTAATAAATTCAATTATTTATGCACATTGCACGTGTCTAAGACCATTATATGTAATAATAATAAAAATAAAAATAAATGAATTGTTAAATAATGAGTGTCTTCAAGAAAACATGCCTCCATTCACTCAAAGTGCAACCCAACATGGATAGCCCTCTATCCAGCCTGGCCCCGACCCCAAAACCACACTCGTGGGATATACCCACATGGCCAACAATGACTGCTCTCTGCTCCTTTGAGGTCCATATTTTTTTATAAGATTTCGGCGGAAACGTCAATAAAAGATAAATAATATTGATAGTAGTGAATGTATATATATTGTGTAATTATTTTAACAAAAGTGAATAAATTTAAAATTTATATGAAAAAAATTAATTTTTTAATAATATAATCTATTTTTTTTAAAGTGAATACACGATACTTATAATTCAACGACTATAAATATCATTTCATCAACTTTCTCCTACAATTTTTATTATTCATATAATATTATTTTATACATATATGTTGGTAATGGGTAAATCCCATAACCTATGTTATTTCCACGTGGGTGGAAAGTTATTAATTAACTCTCCACTACTACCACATCTTCAGGATAAGTTAATTAACTTCACATTTGAAAACTCTTTAAATAAATGGTTTACGTACATTATTTGGTGTGCAGAAAAATCTAAAAAAAACTCTCACCTCTCTCTATATTTTCTTAAAGAAACTATCTAAATCTCTTAATCTTAAAACGTGAAACTTTTCAAGAGACTCTAGTAGTCTCTTAACTGACGTAAAAGTACAAATAATAAAGTGACATGAACCGTAAGACGAGCAAAGATTGAATCTTACGAAAATTCTACTCTTTAAGGTAATTCAATTTAACCTTATTTAACAATATATATTATGGGGATACAATAAAGACTATATAAAATTCGCTTCGTATGTTTTTATTTATTTTGTTAGAAATCCTCAAGCTTGAACAATAACTCGAGCTGCTAAGATTTTGAGATAGAAAAATGATATTTATAATTTTAAGAAGTGTAACTCTATGTATTTTCTTAAAAAAAAAAAATAAATCTAAGGCTCATCTACAAAAATTATTATTTTTAATAGCGAATCTCTTATTTTTTTTTCAAAAAGAATGAGTAATGGAGTCTTATTCCTTTAATATAATACTCTCACAGGGATTAGCAAGGAAATAAATATGCTATGGGGATTCGGTTTCTTTCAAAAGTAGGATTTTTAGGAAGGTTTGGATAGTGAGTTGAGATGAAAATTGAATAAAATATTATTATTGTTTTAGAGTTTAAAAAAATTGAATTGTTTATTATATTTTGTGTGAAAATTTAATAAAATTGTAATGATTAGATGAATTGAAATAAATTTTTTTTTCTATCCAAAGCTAAGTCTATGCAGTAGACATGAACCCTAAATCCTGACATGTATTGCTGAAAACATTTCTTTTGGTTACTAAACCAAATCCGGTGTAAAAATGCAACAATTCAGGACAAAAAGAATACATCTGATGGCTCCCCCCTTTACCACACCACAGCAACAGCAACAGCAACGTATTCAGAGCTTGGTGCAGCCTCTTTTGGGTTGCACTTTAAACCAAAAGGGAGTCCCCTGCAACCATAATGACATCTTTCTTCTTCCTCATTTCTCCCTTTTTTTTCTCCATAAATTTTGACAGTGGTCGGGCAGAGCAACCCAGATGTAACGTTGGCACAAAAGATAGAGCAAAAAGGCAATGAGAACAGTACCTTTGACAGGGAGAAATTCAGTAGGAAAGGCATGTGATGCAAACAAATGCTGTCTCAGACATCATGCTTCAACTTCATACCAAAACAGGATATACATGCATGCATCGAACAAAAACACAACAAAAAGCAGTAGGGGTTGGTGTTTGGACGTGGTGGGGACATCATCCTAGAAGCATTATTAAGTTTGAATCATTGGATCATGCCATGGCCAGCTCCATTTGGCAATTAAAGGCTTGACATGCTCTCCTCTTCTTGTCCCCTGTATGTCACCCCGAACTCCCATGGCTCGTTTCATCCCCTATCAACTTAATCAATTTTAAGGATAATAGTTCGAGAATTAAACTTTGCACGTGCATTTTTTTTTTTTTTTAACATACTCAACACGCTACTACTGATGAAGTCGGTCCTATAATAATTAAAAAAAATTGAGCGTTTTAGATTTTTTGTAAGGGGTCCCACAACAACAACAACAACAAATGATATACTGACACATCAGTCTTACAAATAACAAAATTAATTGATAACTGAACTGTAGCCATCTTCAGCTCATAATCATATCCTGTGTTTCATCTTGCATCCCAAGTCTCCAAGACATGGATCTTTTCACAATTTCAACATGACACAAACAAGTATCTCACAATCCTTAAGTTGCCGTTTAGATTCTGATCCGAGTTGAGATGAATTGATAAAAAAATTAAAAATTAAATAAAATATTATTTTTTTAAAAATTATTATTAACTCTCGAATTGGGGAGGTTTAGCATTCTGATTTGTATATCCTACAGCAGCAGTTAAAACTTATAAAGACAATTTCTTTTATAATATTTTACATAAATGTATTTTAAATAAGATATATTTTTATAAAATAATTTATAAAAGAAAAATATTTTACAAATTTATTTTTAACACATAGGGGCCTCGTGTGTGTAATGATTACATAATTATGAAAATGGTGAAAGGGAGGGAAAAAAAAAAAATAGTTGTCCAGCAGATGTACTTGATTAATTACAAGATCACATCACCGACCAGAAATCATAGCAACATGCTTTAGTTTACCTAATAGAAATGAATAGTTTGGACATGAAGTTGAGTTGCATCAACTTGATCAGGAGAATTTGACAAGCCTGAAAAAAAGAAAAAAAATTTGTTAAAATATTTAGCTTGTTTTGTTTGTACAAGTGAGATAAGATGAGTTGAGATTAAAGTTAAAAGTTGAATGATATACTGTTAAATTATATTTTTTTAATATTATTTTTATTTTGAGATTTGAAAAAGTAAAATTATTTATTTTGTTTTGTGTGAGAATTTTTAAAAGTTGTATTGATTAAATGAAATTATATGAGTTGAGAGAAGTTGTGAAAACGAACGAGACAATTGTAACAAGAGTTTACAAAAGTCTCGATGATGTGATTTGAGGCGATACGTTATATTATAAAACTAATTTTAATATAAAATCACGTCAATTTATGAATTTATTTTTATATATTTTTTTAATGGATGTAACTCTTTATTAAAAAGAAAATCTACAAAAATACATAGAGCAATTACATAGATGATTTATAGAAGTTCAAAAAATTGATTCAAGTTTTATGCTTCTAAATCTTTCTGTCCATGAGAAAAGTGGATTGAAACCGTCAACCCAAACCGGCAGATTGGATTGTCGAGTTGAAGCTTGGTTTGATAGTTTGGTTATATGTTTCCAGAAGGTAGTAAATACAATTATTATACAACTTTTACGTCATTTTTAATGATAAGTTACTTGTTGAATTAAAAAATACTGAAAATATTTGGATTTAATCAAATTGAGGCAGTTTAAAAATGAGTAATGTTAGGTCTAATAATGAAGTGCGTAAATATTATGCAATTGTTTTAAAAAAAAGATAGATCTATTATTAAAAAATTAAATATTTTTTTATATAAATCTTATATTTATTTATTTATTTTAAAAAATATTATGCACTTCTTGCATACTAACGACCGTAAATATCATTTTGGTTTGAAAAACATTAGGGGAGAACTCTAGCTCTGAAATGTTTGTGGCCCATGAGTAACTCCAAGATAGGCAACAGTGCAACACCATGCCTAATCAGAGTTGGCCCATTTTTGGGTTACGAAATTATATTATTGTCATTTCAACATAAAAATATTCAAAAACTAATATTATTTTTTAAAAAAATTGGACAAAAATTTCAAAATAGTTGTATCTACGTGACATTGACACCAACCTTCTTTGTAATACGAGTATAGTGCTTTTACCCTGAAGCAAGCAAAGTAGAAAACAAAGCACATTGTCCCACGAAATGCAGTGCAGCACGTTTGACCTTCCATCAGGGAGGAAATTTCTCCACAACTCCACACTTCAACCTCGGCAATGCACTTCTTTTCTGTTCCAGCTTGTGAATAATGCATGAATTTATTATTCTCTTAAAATAAGGTTTGGGTCCAATGGGAAAAGCAAAATACCATTTACTCATAATATGCACACTTACAATCGAAGAAGACTGCTTCTCTCATATTACATTTGCTGTTGCTTCCCCAGTCAAAAGTAACAAAACAAATAAGGTGCTCCGGATACTTTTCCGGCTACTAAAGAGGGCATGATGAGTATAAAGATCGTTTTCTACTTTGCTGAACACACCAATGACCGATTGACTTTGATCCACATCAAAACCCTTGTAGGTTTTGTACATTGCCCATCAAGCCAACACAAAATATTGACCTAAACTGCAAGATATGCACATTAGACCCTCCCAACTGGAGATAGGGGTGGATATGAGGCATATCTTGCAGGAACAACTTCAATTCGATTTGGAGTCCTTATTCTTTCACTTGGTGTCAATCTTGTTTCCTCCCAAGTTTTTTCTTTGATAGAGTCTCTGGGTAGGGAAAGCTCACATGGTTTCTTACCGTCTAATACAGCTATACAAATGGAGAATGCTTGTAAAATCGACAATGAAGAATTGAACTCGACTGAATAGATCCCATCCTTGAAAGGGGCCAAACTGAAGAAAGGCTGATTTACTTGAACATCATCCTGCGGTCAAGTAATAAAATAAAAGATGTCATTATTAGCAGTCGATGGTATAATAGAGTGGGCATAAGCTCTGTCCAAGTAAAGGACTAGTACCTGACAGAATAGTTGAATTTTATCTGTTATGGGACAAGCTTTGGATGAATCCAATTTGTTATTGATATGATTCTGGTCAGCAAGAATCCGAAGTTTGCAACCCAAATCCCACCCTCCACAGTCACATAATCCCCCAGTTTTCCAGCGTTCGACCAGCGATGAAGGTCCTCCCTTGCTTGGTAGACTATGCACACCACTTGGAAGTATGACTGTTGGGGTAACAAAGTCTCTAGTACCATTGAAAGGCAGCTTCTGGACATGTCCCCCAGTGCTGTAATAACATCCCATGCCACACTCTTTCGAACCAACCCCTAACAAGTCATTGCGGTTATTGCTTTTACACCCATCTCCGATTGGAGTTTTATTGGTACTTTTTGGAATTTTGACAACAACAGCTGCAAGCTCGTTATTTGGCTGGAAGTCAGAGGTTTGATGATCTGCCTGTTTTAGGTCCACAGAAAAAAGAACAAATTCTCTCGTACTGAAATGATCCATACAAGGCAGTCCAATCAAATTGGAAAGCTCTGAATCATAAACCTTCATTTGTGCAACAACATTAGGAATGTAATCAGGACCTTTTCCTTTGCTTCTGCCTCCTTGATTTATCCACATCCCATTCTTCTTCTTGACTTGTTGAATCGTGAAGAAGGTATAAATCACGTTGTAGTCGCCCTTTCTTGAGATACTTAACTTCTTCACCGTGGCTGCAAGAATATCACTGTCATTGTTAACTGTAAATGTGATCAGAGGCTGGTCATTTTTAATTGCTACTCGCAGAAAAGCTTTAACGGTTGTATCTAATTTTGGTTTGCCAGAATCCACGGCCTGGGAATCAAATTGTTTGCTGAAATTTTTAGTAGTTCTATCCATTGATATTGATTCTCCCAGTAATGGCTCCATAAGGTGATGGCAACTGGCTGCCTTTGGCTTCAGTAATGGGTCAAGTAATCTTCTCAGAGGGCTGGACCTGGCTCTGCCTGTGGTAGTGAGTTTATCATTGTTCAACATATCCACCCCAATTTTCTGTGAACCAGATTTGGACAAAGTATATGTTGAGCTCATATGCTGCGTATCCAAACCCTCTTTGGAGCTGAAACTTTTACTCATCTTGCCCAAACCAATGTTAAACCGCCGGAAAGGTGAAGAGCTTCGTACCTTTTCGTCCATAGATTTGTTTATGTTCACATCCAACCCCTTCAAAGGTTGGTTTATTCTATTGGTGGGTGTTAAGATTGTTTGTTTCTCTCCATAATTCCGGGATATGGATGAACTGATTCTTACTTTAGCTGACCATGGAATTGGGCTAGATGTATCAGCTAAATAAGAGTGTTCATTGTCAACTTCACAAGGCAGTGGGCATGAGTATGGGATGCTAGAAAGTTCTGCATGGAAAATCTCCTTGGATCTCTCTGTAAAGCTCCTTCGGGTTGCTTCTGCCCATTTTCGACCTAAAGATGTTGTCGAATCAGAAGACTGGGACATTCTAGAATTATTTTTTTGGGGGAGATCTTTTGGCAAAATGAGAACGGCAGTTTCACGTTTTGCATTGACATCATGGTCAATACTATTTGAATTTGCTTGTCGTAACTTCTCTGCACTCGTCTTAATTTCACCATCTTGAATCTCTGTCTTCAAGTTTGTACATGACGCCGCCTCATAATTCCGGTTATTTCCAATAAAACCACTTTCTTGATTAATCTTTGTGCCTGAATCCTTTCTCTTGTACTCTTTTGGCTTGATTACCGGATTACAAGAAGGCTGATCTGTTCTGATGAACTTCCCCTGCCCACTCAAGATGTTACTCTTTGCAGGTTTCAGATCTCGAAAATTTCCAAAATTTCCCCCAATGGCTTTGACATCATGACTTGGAGAATGACCTTCTATTGGAGATGCCATCAGATGGTAATGCAATGAAGGACGGCGCCTTCTAGGATGAGCAGGAGAGCGACTGTGATGTTTGCTAGAAAGAGCAGATGACCCATCTGTTGAAAATGATCTTGATGTACTGCTACAAGATTGCCAATAGCGGCTACTCTCACCAGGTATCTGCTTATTACTATAGTGCCATTTTTCAAGACTTCCCCAGTCAAGAACCCCAACATTTAAAGCTTTCTCCTTGAGATTCTCTCCTCTCTCCAGAAAACTTGGCAAATTTGACATGTACTTCACAAGTTCATCTTCTTCCGTTGCCTTCTTACCACTCTGTTGTTTTCGGATATTCTCAGAAGATTTAGGTGGGAATTCCTTTGCATTGTTGGTAATTTCATGTTGAAAATCATGATATGACAGAATTGGCTTCTCAGGTTTTAATCTTCCTTGCAGCTTTATTCCTCGACATGTCTGGGGCAGTAAGGGCTTCTCCGAAGTTCCTATAGCTTGTCGATCACTTGAGTTGATTTTAAGTTCTGAAGGATATTCCATAGACCAGATATCTTTTGGGGACTCCACCAGTATTTGCAATTATTGGTTTCTTCTTTCTGCAGAAACTTGCAACAAGGAATGCTTTAATATTTCTTTTTCAGCTGCAAATGTCAAACCAGTTTTACAATGAAGCAGATCTCTTTGGAGATAAAAGGCAAAATGATTTACTATAATACCATTCTCCAAGAAAAAAGATACAACAAAATAATAAATTGGCATCCATAACTTTACATGCATCTAAAAATGAAGAACTAGGCCTTTTTGTGCCTCATAGAATGGATAATCTCGCCTCGTGGGTACCTACTTTTTACTCATCCTACAAATAAGGTACTTTCCTTTTGTTCTTGAGCCAACAATCTAAGCAGCCGAAGTTAAAACTGATCACAACCCCTTTAACAAGAAGCAAAATTTTCTTAGCACATGGAAAAAACCACCATCCAAAATTCACCTCATCAACAACCACATTTTTACTGTACAGCTAATACCATGACAACAGAAAGTCATTTTATCCGTCAGGGCTTTGTTCCCTTCATTATGCATAAGAAAAAAAACATGTACGGTCAGTTATCATCCCCATAGCTCATCCATGCTCAGAACCAGGCAACTCTTGCAATCTAGTGAACACCCTTACATTAGTTTTAATTTTATCCAAATGTTGAAACGAATTTTTTAAATCGCACCGCGTGGAAGTTTGGGGATACAAGAGGACAATTGGTAGCATATGGACCAAGATAAAAGGGGAGAAAAATACATCCAAAGCCAAAAAAAAAATCGAGTGGTCCATGACCCATTTTTCAAGTACTTCGATAAGGAAAAACGACCTGTCATCGTCGTAGCTGCTTAGCTCTTACTAGTTACTACCACAAGTATCAGAACAGACAAAGATCCTCCAGCTATACGAAAGCCAAAGCGCACTCATATTTCAAAATCCTAAACAGCCGGGCCTCGTTTGGGTCTCCAAAATAAAGATAACAAAGAACAAAAGGCTGTTCTTTTCTTGTTCTCCCCAACTTTCTCGAGTCCAAAAACAGTGTACAAGTGTTTCAAACGGCAAAAGAACGAGATCTCTGTATCAAAATTCAACTTAAAAAGATGCAAATCCAGAGCTTAAAAAAAAGGTAAAAAAATAGTGATAATTCTATCATTTCAAACATCAGAGAACCAACAAATCCAAACCTTGAATGAACAAAAACATAATAAACAGAAATGGCAATCGGGATTTCCATCCAAGCAAACAGAAAAACATTCGTCTGGATTTCTCAGAAAGACATTAGTCGTACCAGACTCAACGTAGGAAACGCAGAAGCGAGAAACAACCATTAACGGAAGCTCCAGCAGCTCGATGAAGAAAAGCGCGTCGGTACATCATATGTGCGTCAGTGAAAGGTGAGACGTTACAGAGATCAGAAGCGAGGAAAAGAGTCGTAAAGAGAAAAGATTAAAGAAATAATCGGCTGGTAATCCCAATGCGACTCTTTTTCTTGCCCAAACTCCAAAGCCGTAGAGAATATTAGCAAAAGGAAAATGCTGCTGTGCCGCCCCAGAGCTCCACAGAGCCTTCAGATAGAGAGAGAGTCAGTCTGTGAGTGAGTGTGATTCTGGCTGGAGCTCATTTGTTTTCTTATGGGGTAAATACAGTCAAAGCAAGCACTGTATCTGAGAGAGAGAGAGAGAGAGAGGGTAAACGATCTCCCTCCATCGGATGGCTGAAAAGGGAGACCAAATAATAAGGTGGTCACATCACAGAGGCGCGATGGAGAATGACAATGTTCTTGGGCTTATACTTAACGCAGACTCCAGTAACCGTCCAAGTATCCTATAATTATTTTTAAAAAATTAAATAAATATAAAATTTATATTAAAAAAATTAATATTTTAATAATAAATTTTATATTTTTAAAAACAATTATACAGTACTTATATATTTTATTACTATATATAGCATTATTTCATTAGATATTACGTTTTTATAATCTAATTCTTAAAGAGGATTTAAGTCGAAATAAAAATAAAAATTAAATAAAATATTAGTAATAAAAAATTTATGTGCAATCATTTTTATGTATTTTTTATACATTTTATTAATGTGATTGATCTTATTATTTTTTTAATAGAAAATAATTATTTTGATCAATTAAATAAATAAAGTGCATAAAAATATGCAAAAATAAATATATATAAAAGAACTCGTTAGAAAAACTTATAATGATTAGATAAATGAGTTGAAATCAACTCTAAATTCAAATGGTACAAATCCGTAATAATTATAATTGAAATGAGATGTAATGATTATAATTTTTTATTTTTTCAGTAAAATTAATGCTTGAATTTCTAAAAATTTACAATTAAGTCTATTAATTTGTTGTTAAAAATTTAATTGTAGGATTAACACATGGTATTAGGAAAAGGATAATATTATTTGTATTTATAATTTTTATGCAATGCATGCTGACGTTTAAAAGTTATTGATATATTAAAAATTATAAAATTTATAATTTAAATTTTAAATTAAAAAATAATAAAATAAATCTTATATATAAAATTATAAATACATATGCTCCTGCTCCTACTCTTAGAAAAATATTAAATATGCTCACAAAAAATTTATAAAAGATTTCCAAATATCTCATTAATAATAATTATTTTGTGCGAAATATTAAAATATTATTATTATAATTTAAAATTTTTAAAAAATTAAAAAAAATTAAATTATTTATTATATTTTATATATAAATTTAAAAAATTATAATAATAAAATAAAAATTTAAAGTTTAAAATAAAAATTTTATGGCGTGAAAACCAACCTCACAGTTTTGTCTCATTTAAGCATTTTCTTTCGAGCGAAGCAAATTTTGAGTTACTATTTGTCGCTTCGATTCTATGTACGATTCACTGACAATTGGCGCGTGGCTGACGTTGCTTTGATGGCAATCATCCTGGTCTTTAAGGAAATACAGTAATGTGAATGAGTAAATATTATTCAGTTATTTTGAAAAAAATAAAATATATTATTGAAAAATTATATTTTTATATAAATTTTATATTTTATTTTTTTTAAATGATTACGTAGTATTTACATACTCATCACTACAACTATCATTTCTGTTAAGAAATAATGAAAAATGTGAGGTATAAATTTCAAATAAATAAATCTGATATTAATTTTTTATAAAAAGAGTTTTATTATGTACATTAGGCTGTAATCGAACCGAGTCAAGCTGGTTTTTAGCTTGCCGAGCTTGACTCGACTCAAAATAGCTCGGGTTTGAGCTATTTTTGTTAAATATTTGTTCGAGCTCGACTCGATAAATTAAAATCTCATCTCGAGCTCGAACTTGAATTTTTTATTTTTTTTAATAAGATTTAATAATTAATAAATTAAATAAATAAAAAAAATTAATATTGAATTTATACAACTAACAAGTAAAACCTCTATTAAATTATAAAATTTTAAAAAATTTATAAATAATTAATATCTAACTAATTAATATTTATCCAAAATAACATTATATTATATACCTACATATATTATTAATACATAAACTTAATATGATAGCATATATCTATTTCATATATGGTTCCTACATACTAGTATATGAAATTATTAAATTTTATCAACTAATTATTATACAAATTATAAAATATACCTATGAAGTATATTCACTATATAGACATAAGTAATTAGAATAAATATTTTATTTTTAATTATAAAAGTGGTATGCTTATATTATTAGCTCATACATATATACATGCATATGTGTATGTATATATTTATTAATATATGAATGAGTTTTAATCGAGTCGAGCTAACGAGTCGACTCGAGCATAAACGAGCGAGCCTAAACGGGACTTAACCGAGTCGAGTCGAGTTTTGTCGGGTATGTGTCATTTATAAATCGAGCTGGTATCTGCTTGCACGAACGAGCTTTTTTTTCACGAGTCGAGTTCAATTCGAGTTTTACCGAGCGAGTACCGAGCAGGCTATCGAACAGACTGGTTCATTTACAACCTTATAATAATATAGAATTATTTTTACGTACTATTTGCATACTGTATAGAATTTTTGTTATAAAAAAGTGAGTCTCACTACTAAAAAAAAATAGATGTTTTAAATATATTTTTAGATAAGATTCATTATTTTACAAAGGTTTGTATGATATTTATCTATTTAAAATTTGTATAAATCATTTCTCATTAGTTAAATGGATAATGATATCTTATACTTCATTTGTTACTGTTATAATTCTTAGTTATATTTTTCTTTTCTTTTTGCTCTTTGAATCTGGATTGAAAATTTCAAAGCAAGAATTTCTTACACAATCTTTAAGAAAATAAATTCAATTAGTCAACATAATCATATAATTTAATTAAATATAAATTTAATTTTATAAAAATTGATTCAAAAAGTATTACAAATTAATAACTTAATCTTTTTAAAACAAAAGGAAAAAGATGATTTAGCTTTTGGGGACAGAGCTGGGTTCAAAGTTAATACTTTGTGGCTCAAAAAGAGAAGAAAAGAAAGTATGGATTAAAAAGGAGAAGGAAAAAACAGGACAAAGTTAGGGGCATAGAATGAATAAAAAGAACGTCTTTAAGACAAAACATTATCATTCCGAGGTATATCTAAGATTTCAATTATTCTATCGTGCTCAAATAGCCACTTTACGATTACATGATTGGTTATGATCGGACGGTGATTGTGGGACTTGATCAAGTTTCTCTATTTTATTGCTGCGTAGCGACTATTTTATTTTCTAATGCAATAATGCTCCCCATTCTGATTTAATAAAGTTCCAAAATAGTTCTCCACCGATGTTGTCTATCAATGTTTTCTTAGGATGTATATCTGGATCGGAATTTTTTCTTTCGATTTGGAACCTAAAAATCTAGATGAATTTAGACAATTATCCGCCTAGAATGGACTTAGGAGGGTGGGTAGAAAATTCTACCCTGCCCAGATCTGATTATTTAACTGGTTATCCGTAACTGAGTTTTTTAAATAAATTTTTTATTTCAAAATGAAGTCATTTTTTGTACATGCATAATATAAAAACTAGAGTTTAAAAAAAACTAAAGTTAAAATAAAAATGGAGTTAAAAACCAAATACCTGTTCGGGTTGTAACCGGTTTTACCTTGACAGGGTATCTATCCAATTTTTAAAATCCAAGTACGGATGTGGATATTTTCAGGTATCCGGATGCACACCCTTGTTTTCTATAATTTTCTAAAAAATAAGTGTTTATTCTATACATAAATCTTATATAATAAATTTATACACTAATGTAATTTAAATACAATCCAATCGATTATAGTTTTTTGTTTTTAATCATAAGATATATTTGATATATTACATCAGGTCAGGTCAGCATGTAAAATTTATTACGTAAGACTTGTGTGTACTACTACTTCTCATTTAGGGGTGTGCATCCGGACTGGATTTTTTTCCGGTTCGGATCCGAAAACCGGAAACCGGGTGAATTCGGGCGGTACACCCGGGCGGTTAAGAAACAATTATTATCCGCCCGGATCCGGTTACGGATCCGGTTTTATAACCGGATATCCGTAACCGGTTTTAATTTTAAACACAAAACCAACACACACTCGACACACACAGTCACACAGACCTCGACAATCCTCTCCCCCACCCCCTAGCGAAACCCTAACTCTGGCTCAGAAGGATCCGTCGCCGCCGATGACTGAGCTATCTGTGACTATAGTGGCTACCGTCCAGTAATGTCTTTCTTTTCCCAAGTTTTTTTCGTTACTCGGTATGCTCTCTCTCTCTCTCTCTCTCTCTATGTTTGTATATCAGTTTCCTCTCCCAAGTTTTTCTCGTTACTTGCTTACGGATAGTTTCTCGTTACTTGTTGGCTATTGCTACCTTTAGCTAGATATGATTTTGTGTTTATAGATCTGCGTTTCTGTGTAGATCTGAGTTTGTGTGTGTAGATCTGAGTTTTAGTGTTTGTATATAACTTTCCTCTCTCATTGGCCGTTGCCCACTTTAGCTAAATCTGAGTTTGTGTCTATAGATTTGAGTTTCTATGTGTAGATCTATAAAGAGTAAAGGATTTCTGCAGTTGGGGCTACGGGCTTTTGCTAGGGATGTGAGTTTTTGCTCTATTAATCTCTCTAGATGCTGTGATTTTGTTTATTGAACTTTTTTTTTTCTCTTCTTTCTGGTTTAGATCTGGGTTTGGTTTTTTTTCTTAATCTTTAGTCTATTTTTGATTTTTTTCTTGCTATTAATTTATCTGGATGTTGTATGTCGAGAATCTAAAGTTCTCTATTTCTCCACTACGTCCATTAAAATTTTTTTTTCCTTCCTTTTGGTTTGGATCTGGGTTTGGAGAAATATGATAAAAAACCCAGCACGTACTCCAGTTTTTTTTCCGGATTTATATTGGTTGGGATCTGGGTTCACACTGTATTTAATTTGAAACTTGTTCATAATGCAAATATGGATATAAGGTATAAAAGTTTTCTTGATGAACGGGAATCAGACCCAAGGGTCAATGCAGGAATGGATATTAAAGTGGTCTTTGCAGAGATTCTAAAGGACAAAAACACACCTCTTGTCCAGAAGGTTTCTTTATCTTGATATGTGCTGCAAGCATCTTGTTCTTGTATACTTATTGATTGTGATTGGTCTGCATTATTTGTGCTATTTATATCCCATTGGTTTTTTTCCTTCTTATGTTGCATTATGATATTTATACTTATTTATGTTTCTCCTCAAACTGGGATTTCAAACATCTCCTCCTTTGATTGATATGATGCTGAAGTCAAATTTAGATCAGGTAACCATGAGTGCCTCTGCACTATCCATGTTGTTTGTCAGAAATTAGAATGCTATGCCGTTGTTGGCTTGTCATCCTACTTCAGGTTAAGGTGTGAGAAGTTCTCACAAATATATGATTTCTGTTATATGGTTAATTAGTACTAAAGGAGCGCCAGTGCTCCATGCTGCCTTCTATTCCTGTTTCTTTACCATGTGTGTTCAGTTATGTAAAAGCAAAGGCGGGACCTTTAAAGGAACTGAATGTGACTATCACTTAATATTTAGTATGTCTGAATGTCACTTTGGTAAATCAAAGTTACATCCATAAGCATAGTTCTTATTTTGATGGAATGGTTATAACTTCTATGCCGGGATTGAGACGACAAATGGTATGTTTTTGTGATTGGTTTAAGTCTTCCTGATTTTTTCTTTTAAAATCTGCAGAACTTGCTCTTGTCAACTAGGGAAGCAACTCTGCTTTCGAAGATTGGGGATTTTGGTTTTGCAAGGTAAAATTGTTCTGATAATAAGTATAACAATTCTAAGAGCATTTCTGCATTAAATTGAGACATGCTGCTGTAACCTATGGGGTACTTTAATCTCTGAAATTTCCTAGAGTAGAGAAGTCATCATTAACATAAGAGAGCTCAACAAAAACTTGTCCCAATATGTTAGCCTTGCCTATATGGATTCAACAAAGTTCATTGAGGTCATATGTTGCTGAAATATTAACTTATCGAGTTAGGCACATGCTTAGGTAATTATTGAGTCTTAAACACAATTGTATTGTATAAGAGATTATCTTATTAATTATGAGCCTTTTAATCCTCGGTAATTTCTGAAGTGTTTCCCTACATAATGTGGAATAATATTAATATGATGCAAAAGATAAAGCAAGGGGATAATATTTCAAATTTTTTGTGCATGCTGTTGTTTCTTTGACTTATTTATTTGGCAGGTCCTGATGCCCCAAGGCCTGGCTGATACCCAATGTGGTTCACCATTATACATGGCTCCAGAAATTATTCAGAACCAGAAATATGATGCAAAGGTGAGACAATTTTAAATTGAATTTGCATTGTTTCTTCTTGTAGATAGGTGTGCCATTCTTATTCTTATTCTATTTTAAATTGAAATTTCTGTAAAGGGTTCAATATTATATGTTTGGTTACCTGGAAATCGGGGAAAGATGATGAAAGTGAAGGAATTTTTTAAGTGATGATAATTTTCTTCTGGGTGTACAGGAGTTGGGATAAAAGTCAGGATAAGAAATTTTCTCAGGCGCAGATTCGACTTGGTTTTTTGAGAGACTGTAGATGTTTTTCTTCTTTTCTTTTCTCCCAAATTCAAGATTCAAGATGTGAAGAGTTATGATATTGTATTAGTTTAATTAGTTGTGATGTATTATTATTTATTTTGTTCTTTGTAAATTTATGTTTTGCATTGTGATGTAACAACAATATTATCTAGTTTGCATTTTTATTTATTTTGTTCTTCAATTTAGTTTTTTAGAAAATTCTTTTGAAGTGTTTTAATTATTTTTTTAAAAAAATCTGGACAATTTAAATATGAGATCAGATTTTTTTTTTAAAAAAAAGTGCTATAATTTCTTTTTGAAGTTATAAATATATTTTTGGAATTTTTTATTTTTTATTTTACAAAACCCGGATTGAATCTGGGTATAAAGCCAAAAAAACCGGATTGAATCCGGGTTATACCCGGATATCCGGGATTAAAGCCAAAAAAAAAAAAAAAAAATCCGGATACCCAGTTACAATCCGGATATCCGGATTGAATCCGGATACCCGGTTACAATCCGGATATCCGGATTGAATCCGGTTATCCACCCGGATTGAGTCCGGATTCAATCTAGACGGATAACTGCCCGGATTACTAAATCCGGATCCGGTTGTGGCCGGATATCCAGATATCCGGATCCGGATGCACACCCCTATTCTCATTGTTAAAATATTTTCTCAATAATTTTTTTGTAACTTAATAATAAATATATAAAAAATATTGTTGTTACCACATGTATAGGTAATCATAGTTAAATGATCATTAAAAATTTATGCAAGCAATAAATGATCAAGGAAATTAAGAAATGTCAAGTTGTTGCCACTTGTTTGTTGGAATATTGGAACAGGGTGACAGCCTTACATAAACTTCTAAAATAGAATAAACTATGGAATAAAAAATAATGAACTTTATTTAAAATTTCTAGATTAATAATAGTGATGGTTTTGGAATGTTAGATCATTATATCACCAACTACTAGTTCTGATAATTTCTGTAGTATATTCATCCACATCTGTAGAATATGCTCCAAAAGCAACAATTAACTTGTAATATGAGAATTTTTTTATATGTATCCGATCATGAATATGACTTTTTTAATTAAAGAAGTCAATTTTTTATAAAATAAAATAAAATAATCTGGTGTTAAGCTCAAGAAAATTATCAGAATATTATATGATCTTATCACGTTGGAAGAGGACAGGGAAGATAACTTTTCAAGATTCTTATTACATAATCTATTCGGATAATACATGCATGAGTTAATGTTTTGATTGTTTTATCTATCAATTAAATCTTTTTAAAAATAAAAATTATATTATCAAGTTTGTGTATAAAATACATTTAATAAAGTATTTACATGACATATATAATTTGATTTAAAAAATAAATTTTAAAATTTGAATCTTTCAAATTAAATCTAACAATTTATGTGATATTGTAGATTGTGTGCTCTATACACTTGCTTGAAATATAGAATAACTCTTTTAAAAATCAAAGTTATATTATCAAATCAATGTGTAGAGTATACCTAATAAAATGCTTACATGACATAGATTGATTTGGAGAATAAATTTTAAAATATGAAACTTACAAATCAAATCTTACTATTTAAATAATGTGGATAGTGTACGTACTCTACACGTTTAAAAATATAATAAATTTTTTAAAATCAAATTGAGTTATACTATTCTCAAGTCTGTGTGTAGAGCACATCATCTACATCATATAAATAGTAATCATGTATTCTAAATCAAATTTTATTCTAAATTAAATTATGTTGCGTAAGAACTTTACTAGATGCATGTATTATTTACACCGACTTATAAATAAAATATTTCAAAACAGAATCATCAAATAGAAATGATATTTATAGTTAGTACTGCACAATACTCATTTTAAAAAAAATGAATAAATTTGATATTTACGTAAAAAAATTATTTTTTAATAATAGACTCTATTTTTGTTTCAAAGAGAGTGTACATGACTTCTACGTACACTCTATACATGTATATATCATTACTAATAATACACAAATCTCCTGTTTTTAATATGAGTAATGCTATTCATAATCCTAATTATTATCATCCTCCCATCATTTTATGATGTGACATTAGATGATTGGAGATTATTTATTATATTTTACTTGTGAACTTATCATTTAATAGCATATCATAGAATGATGAAAATTATGATGATGAATAAATTTTTTCTTTTAATATATACACACGTATAATAAAGACTAAGGGCTCACTTGGTTAACCAAAACTAAAAATTTTATTTTATTTCATCTCAACTCATTATTACATTTTTTTAAATTTCCATACAAAATATAATAAATAATTTAACTTTTTCAAATTCTAATACAAAATTAATATTAAAAAATTATAATATAATAATATTTTATTTATTATTATTTAAAATATCTTATTTCATCTTATCTTATTTTTTTTTATCTATGTAAGCAAATGAGACTAAGAATTTGGAACAAAACTTGAATGCATTGGGACTGTTGGCAAATTAAACTTATCAACTGAATATAGTCAAATGCAAAACTTCAAGAATCAAAGCCGTACCCAAAGAAAGCGAAGAAAATTTGACTTTTTGGCAATTTCATGCACCCGTATAAATAGATTTAAAGAATAATATGAATTATATATATATATATATATATATGCGCGCACGCATGCATGGAGTTGGTGGTGAAGATCAAAATGACTGTGATAGGCAATAATTAGGTTTGAAATTTGGTGGATTTGGCCAGGAAATGAGGGGCCGATAAGAATCAAAACGTTACATCAATTTCGAGTTGAAAATTTTGAACCTAAGGACATGATCACTGCAAAAACTTTGACAAATCAGTATAAGAATAAATATTAATTTAGAGATTCGATGTTTGAGTTCTTTTACCAAGCTTTTGATATCTGCTACAAAAGCAACAGGAAATGAGGCTATATTGTTTTGACAGAAGATATGGGATAACATGAATTAAAATAAAAAATAAAAATTGAATAAGATATTGTTAAAATATATTTTTTTAATATTATTTTTATTTTAATATTTAAAAAAATTAAATTTTTTATTTTATTTTATATGAGAACTTAAGAAAATTGTAATGATTATATAAAATGAGATAAGATGAGATGAAAATAATTATAAAAACAAATGAGGCTAGTAAAAAATAGAAAAAAATTATTATTAGTTATTTTTTTAATGCAGATGACCTGGTATTTTCATATGTTAACGTTAAGAGCTAGATTTTGATCTCATATTTCTCGATTCACTATCTAGGAAGAGCTAGATTTGAAGACGATTTTGTTGGATGATAGAGAATTCTATAACAATAGGATAATATTGAAACTGTTTGTGTTAAAATGGTTAGCGAAATGCAGATCGCTCTGAACAAAATTAGAAGCATTCAATCTCACACAAAGTAGTGTAGTTGATAAGTTTGAAGCTCTAGAAATTACTAGAAGTGATGGCATGAAACATCCATGCATGCACAATGGACGGTCGACGTGGCCGGCGGATTCGACAACTGCAACACCGGTGGCGGGGCGCTTGATTGATGGTCATGGACATAAGTAGTGCTAGATTTAATCTCTTACGAGTATGAAGATCAAAAGACAAATATTGACAAAACAAAACTAACATAAAATAGAAAAATAAAAGGGGAGATGGGAGCTCCGGTCCGATCACTCTTCAGTTTTCGAATTTGGACTACCCAGAAAATTCCTAATTGATTAGCAAACGCCACTGTCCATAACTTGGCAAAATAGACATGTTGTACTTAACACAGTACTAGATTTGTACATTTTCTTTCGTTAATGAAACTTTCATCTGGGTTTGAATAGTAAAAGTGTTTCATCTCATCTCATATATCATTATAATTTTTTTAAATTCTCACTCAAAATATAATAAACAACTCAATTTTTTCAAATCTTAAAATAATAATATTAATATTAAAAAATAATATTTTATTTAACTTTTAACTTTCATCTAAAATTATCTCATCTCATATTCTCACTATTCAAACCGTAACTTAATCTTTTTACATCAAAAGTGAATAGATAAAATTACTTTAATAAAAAAAAAATAAGTTGATTTCTATCATCTTTCGATCTTGTCCATTCACTTTTATACATATAGTAAACAAAAACTTAAAATTCTTTTGGGACCTTCGAAAATGACAGCTCTAGTTTGAATGGGAATTCCTTTTTTTGTTAAAAGCATAATATTATATCTATGCAACGTATCATTTTCATGAGCTCGTTTAAGGAACTGTTGGAAGAACCATCTTATAATCTAATACAAAGATCAACTTTCTCCTTCAAAATCACTACCCTTTTCCCGCAGATATATAATAATGTGAAATATTCTACAAACTCATGTATCTATCTCCTTTTGATTTATAGAGCTAGGGTATTTAAATTATAAAATTGCTGAGGCCGATGTATGTACATTTTAACGTTAAAAACTGTTATAAATACAAAATATCACACAAAATAAAACTACAAACTGATGTAGTTTCATAAAATTTATTAGTTCTGTTTTATAATAAAAATAATTTTATAATTTTACGTACCGCATCAAATTATATAAGTTTGTAGGTTTATTTTTATATAATCGATTAAAGTATTTTCTTTTAATACTGGAGAAGGTTAAAATAATATTGAAAACCTCCCCATGCACTAGCTACAACGTCAAAACGACAATGACTTAGATCATCATCTTTTGTTGTTGCACCACGAGAACAGAAGTTCTAGTGTTGAGATCTGAGGAGGCGAGCAAGTCTCCAATATTTCCTAGCTCTGGAAATTTACTCAATTTTGCAATCCCTGAGGTTTGAGGGGTCTTCATCTTATGCCGTCTACCAACTATAATAAGGTCATACCCATCCACCATAGAACAAACCATCGATGTGGTTTGAGGTCCATCCTGCACTATCTCCTCCAAGTATGCCACGTATTGATCATCACCCACATTGTTGAGAATAACATCTTTCAATGCCTTAGAGTCGAGCACGGTTTCCAGGTTGGTAACATGATCTAATTCATTACTGCCGGGAGAAACAAGATGAATCACAGTCAGGGAGATTTTCGTGTTGTTGGACATGCGTTTAGCAAAAGACAATGCTTCTCGATCATCGTTTCCTCCTAAGAAGATCATGGCAACAGAGTAAGTAGATGAATCTGATGAAAGCATTAATTTCGACGATGGACCCAAATTATAATCATGTCCACGGTAAACAAGGATCCCCACGGAGCAAGGAGCAAGCTCGAGGACATTGCGATTCAAGGTCTGGATAGTACTATCCTCGGATGCAACACACCCATCAACGGACCATTTTCGGTGGAATGGGAGAATGATAAAGGATGCGAGTTTATCCAGTGCAAGGGTGCAGATGTCCTCAGCCATGACCTTGGATGGACTGACTACTGTGAAAAGATTTACTGAAACTGCACCCTGAATGTCTTGTTTGAAGTGACTGAAAGCTTTGATGACAATCTCTGAATAGGAATTTGTGAACGGAATCTTTTTGTGCATTTGATGAGAAATAAAAACAGGCCGAGAGGCTTCCTCAGCCAGTTTAATAAGGTGAAGCACATAAATGGCAAGGCGGGGCCTTGCCGGAGATGAGAATGCAGCTTCTAGCAGTCTGATTACTGCATTAAGATTAGAGGACCGGCGTATGCACACAAGGACTCGGAGTTCTTGGTTGCTTTGGCAATCCAAAATGTTCCTTTTCTGATAACCGGCATATTTCCTGGAAGGATCGTATAAGAGTTTCACCAGAATTGGCACAATAATCCCATTCAATAGCATGACAACACATTCCAAAGAGAGATATTGGGCTCTTAAGGCCTCCGTCTAAATACCAAAAGAAAAAAAGTCAAAAAATGAAACCATTAGCAGGAAAAATCTACCCATCAAATAGGCAAAAAGAAATGATCCAACATGGTGATTATTAATTTATTTCCTCTAGATCTGTCTGTAATCCTGTATGCATATTTGATTTTTTTTAGCAAGTTTGTGTGTTCTAGGAAGGGAGAAAAAAAAAGAAACAAACAAACAGGCCAATTTGTTGTCTATGCTGTAGATCAGAGGCAATCAAAACAGATGAAAAAAGAGAGATGAAATTCCATTTGGCAGGAGAAAAAACATGAGGAAATTAAAGATATTCGCGTACCGGGTAAAATCCCAACAATGTATAGAAGCTCAGGTGGACAGCGCCTTTGAAACTCATTATTAGAGCGATTGCTAAAGCATCATTGAAGGGCATTTTGAAGCACAATGAAGGAACCAAAGTCCCCAGCATTTTGCCCAAAAAGGTCGCAGAAATGAGGATTGCGTTATATAACATGACTCTGCCATTGAAATTGAGTAAAAGCAAATCTGTCCTCATCGCACATGTTGTCACAAAGAGTGGATGAAGCACATTATGAGTGAAGGAGTTGAGCTTCTTGATCATAATGGGTCCTAAAGGCAGCCCATATGGTATCGCCAATCCGACAACAAATGGTCCGAACAGAAGAGACATGCCATGCGCAAAAGTAAACACCCCAGAAAAGAGCATTACGACAATGATGATGTAAATGTATATATTTTTTACAGGCTTCCCTTCTGGTGTCTGTCTCACTATCCAAAACATTGCCGGTCGGAATGCAAATACAACAACCAAAAGAAACAGAATGTTTGCTCCAGCATCTTTAATAGCGTACATAGTACCTTTCACCTTACCAAGTTTAGTAAATGTGCCCAAAAACATGAGAATCAGGCTACTAAAATCACTAACCAATGCTGACGACAGGCCTAATTGTCCCAGCTCAGAATTGAGCATCTTTAGGTGCTCAAGAAGGTAGACAACGACCGGAAACGAGGTTAGAGAATGTATTGTGAATAGAAAAGAGAAGTTCAGACGTTCTTCATTGTTTACCCAAGATTTTGCAAATTTTTTTTGGAGTAATGAGCCGATTAGCATAGGTGCCATTACGGAGGCAATACCTGTATACAAAGCTTTCTTTCCCATTTTCTTTATGTTTCCGATATCCATTTTCACTGCACTCAGAAATAAAAAGAGGATATGGCCAAAGCAAGCCAGCGTACCAATTACTTCTTGACTTCTAATGGTAAACAAGTCCTTGAATATTGTGAAGCGACCAAGGAAGGATGGACTGAGGATCATGCCCGTCTGGTAATTCACATAATTTACACTCAATTCAGTACTAGTTTGTAATAACATATCACACGCACATGACATGATGACACTGCTGGGAAGAGAACAAAAAAATATATAAAGATGCCTAAATAAGAGTTAAAAAAAGGACAAAAAAAAAAAAAAAAGAGAGAGAGGAAGTGGAAGACCAGAACATGCATGTACGTACAATTAGTTGTGATGCAAATGGAGGGACTCCCATTGGCTTAAAAATGCGATAGGAGGCCTGTGTGATGGCGAATATAAGAACCAACTGCATCTCAAGAGTTGGCAATGAAAACGTCGACATGGTTCCAGAACGAAAGTTTTGCCACGTGCCTGGTGAATTGACCTGTAAGGGAAACTGAGCACATTCTTTTATGATAATTGTGATGTTTTGATGAAGTAGGCTTTGATCAATGCCCACAGCAGATTTTACTGCCATGCCTGCACTACCGTACGTGTAACTCTGCCGCCTATGTATCCTCCTGGTCTTTTCTCAGGCCACAAAATGAATAACAGGGTTACGTACGTACGTAGAAAGAAAAGAACGTATGTTCAAGCTGCAAAGCTCTATAGTTGGGTTTTATCTATGATTTTCTGGAAAATTTCAGGCAACAGCAACAGTATCAGTTCAGACACCAAAAACAGTTCAACCTCAACCGTAGGTTGCCATGGATATTGCGATCTTTTTGCTTCTGAAACGTGGTGTCTTCCTTTAATGCACAACACATGGATTAAACCGAACGCCATTGCTTGTTTTGGACTTCAGATAATCGAGTTCCTTTAATATTACGGAACTGAATGTTTCACAGGTACCATAAAAGATATGTCATTTATATATATGGTTGCGGTATTTTTGCTAAAATGATCAAAGGGTTTTGCAACCGGAAGAGTTGTATCATGGGAAATTGGTTGTACCGAATCCTAAAGATGTCAAGAGTTTTTCAACCGAAACTCCTATAAAGCGATTACTTAGAACGAAATCATCGGCATGGAAGCTGATTGGGTGTAACTATTGATTAAGGCATGGATAATGCCATGCCTCCTTCCAACTATTAAAGCTAGGCATGGACGTACAATGCTATACCCTCTAACTAATTCATTTATTTTTACACCACTCAATTTCTCTCATTGACGTGACATAAGTGATTTATTAAAAAAATTAAAAATATAAATATAAAAAATTAAAAAATTTAAGATTTTAATCTCATTTTTTAAAAATTTTTTTTAATATTATATTATTATAAATATATATTTTTAGTTTTTTAATAAAATTCGTGATACCACTTCGAGAAACAAAAAGAGTGATATAAATTAGCAAAAATAACGGCATTTTCCTTAGAATAATGCTACTCTTGCATATAAAAGCTATCGAGGGTGGTTATTGATTCTTTTTTTCATTTAGTAATTAATGAAGTATTTTTAAATAATAATATTAGAAAAAAAAATGGAAAACTCTTATCTATAGTTGGTTATTATAAATGTGCGTCATATATCCCATATTATTGTAAAATGATAAACTACGTATATTTTACAAGTATTTAGTAATTCTATTTCAAATAAAGGGTATTAATGCAAAATCAAAATTAGTCTTAACGAAGTAATAAAGTCACATTAATGAGTTATTCTATTTATAAGCTGGCGTGTAGAGCAGAGTACTGCACACCATGTACATCTTACATGGTAATTAGATTTGATTTATAAGATTTAAATTTAATTTTTTTTAAAATTAAATTATGTTATATAAACGCTTTACTAGATATATTATCTATACCTGATTATAAATATTTTTTTATTTTATTTTAGTTAGTTCTAAAATAAATTTTAAAATAATTATAAATGAGTTTAGGAGGTATATTATATATCCATTTGTAATTAAAGGAAATTCAGGTTGTAAAATCGACGAGAGAGCTGTCTTTGAATTGCTTGCATGTCATGAGCAGTACTTGATGCATGGTAAGTGGACAAGCAATTGGTATGGCGTTCAAAGTGATTACATTCATAACTTGTTAATAAAATAATAATTTAAAAAAAGTTGAAAAGATATTTTGTCAAATTATTATATTATCAAAGAGACTCGTAAGGCTAGGGAAAGTTTGAATGTGTACTATATAAATTTCTTGGGTAGTACAAACAAATCCAGCCGGCACCGCGATCCTCAACACCCCGAGAGAGTGGGCCTACTGCAGAGAAAAAAGTGGTCAATAAAATAAAAAGAGTAATCCTATATGAATTTTGTTACCTAAAAGAAAATTCGTGTGAAAATTTGTGTATCAATTTACGTACTAATTTTATTATATTTATATTTAAAATTTAAATTAATATTATTTTTATTAAAATTTAACTTTCTAACCAATCACGTTAGATGAGTGAGCGTATTGATGCGCAGAATCACTTATAATCAGAGTTTTCTATACTATATATAGTTGTAGAATGCATAAATCTTATGCAGTTATTATGAAAAAGAATGGAGTCTATTATTAAAAAATTAAAATTAATTTCTTTTCATGTAAACTCCGGCAAGGTCAGGTCAATGGTAAGACCAGTTAGGCCATTGACTAAGGCTCCCACTCTATGTAAGGCCTCCACAATTAAAAATGAAGTATTTTTTCCTTAATTATTTAAAAAAAAAACCATTTCATTATATAAAATTTTAAATAACTTTTTTTATTTTTCAATGTGTGCAAGGCCCCATAATACTAAATTTAATATTTAATACAATGAATTATTTATATTTTAAATAATTTTTTAAGATTTTGCTAAATTGAGGTGCTAAATTTGCATTGAGACCTCATTTTAAGTTGTAGTATTCAATATAAATTAAAAAAAACGTTATTAAAAGACTTTAAATAAAATCTCATTTTATTGAAAATTTTAAAAATATTCCATATAATAATTTATATTTTATTATATTATAATTACGAATGACTAATTTAAATTTCACCTTAGGCCTCAATTTGTATTGAGCCAGCCCTGAGCCCTGTATTTGTTTACTTATTTCAAAGTGATTGCGCAACGCTTGTACATTCACGACTGTTACTATCATTTCTCAAACAAAAAACTATTTTGAACAAGCGTGAATTGCATAAGTATTGTACAGAACTAATAGATATCATGAAACCATTTCAATTTATGAGATTACTTTTATATAATTTTCACTTTATGTTTATAACAATTCTCATTTTATATGTAGCAAAACTCTATATGAAATGGATAGCCAATACCTGCTTTTGGGATTGAAGTTTGAAGTACATCCAGCAAGTAACAATACATAAGCAGTACATCCCAGCTAGTAAGTACAGAGATGTTAGCTTTTGGTACTACAAGCCACCGCCAAAAGAGCAGTGACCCTTCCCCATCATGACCTTCTTATATGTCCAATCTCCTCTCCACCCATCATTAATATAGGGAAAGAAAGAGCTCATGAGATGGTATAAATCAAAATTATACACAAAAAAATGAAAACCCAGAAAATTACATTTTTCTGGGGCAATTACACTGAAGTGATCTTCTCAGGTTGGCCAGGACAAAGCTTCCGCTCCTACATATTAGCCTTGGTTTTAGTCTTTGTGCTTGGTTTTGCAGTAGAGTGGCTTTCGCACACGAAGATCATTAAATCCAGCTGCAGCACAGATAAGATCACGGCGGGGCTTCTGCAAACAGGCATGCATGGGACTCGGGTGGGAATGGCGTATTTGGCAATGCTGGCTGTCATGTCAATGAATGTTGGGGTGCTGCTCGCTGCGATTGCAGGATATACAGTAGGGTTCTTCATCTTTGTCAGTTGTGTTTTTGTGAATTATAATGGTAAGATGTCGTCGACGTCGATGCCTTTCCAAGATGATGATCCCGATCTTCCTCCTTTCAATTGCTGATCATCAAGATCAGGAAATATTTATGCAATCACATGATTAGCTACCTTTGCAGTTTTGTGATGATCATCAGATTTAATATATGAAAGTTGTATGTATGATATTGCAAATCCAAATTGATACCAGGTACTCAGATCTGGATTTTATGTTGATTGTAATCTGCGTAAATGTGATAAGAAAATCTTAATTTTTCTTGGATTGGAGCAATATCAATTTTATTTTTTTTCTTTCTAAATCTTCTATTTATGTTAGAAGTATTTCGTTTCAGATTTTGAAATGGATTGTGATTTTAAGGAGTTTTATGAGCAAAAAAAGAAAGAAAAAAATTAAAAGAATGTTACATATAGTCGTGAAGTCCATAATCATATAATCGTTATGAAAAAAAAATAAAGTCTATTATTAATTTTTTTTTTACGTGAGTCATATATTTATTTATTTTTTTAAAAAATAATTACATAATTTTCATAATTATTTTTCAAAAATTAAACTACTATTCGACTTGTACGTACTATTATATATTCCCTTATCTTGTGAGTTATCATCATGTACTCCCCATTCATCGATAACTGCCGTCAACCACGACTTTTCAAGTTTTGAACCAACAATTACTAGGTGGTCTTTGAATACCGACACGTGACATTTCTATTTATTTAGAGGATGGTATATCATTAGACATTTGTGTTCATGCAAATATTTTTTTCTTGGCTGAAACTATTGAACAGTATAGATACAATCATGAGTTATATAAGCATCATATATTTATATTTAAAAAAAAATAGAGTTTATCATTAAAAATTATTATTTTTATATAAATAATTTATTTATTTTTTTAAAAGAAGTATACAGTACTTGCACTCTATGGCTCAAATATCATTTCGAATTTCAAAAATGCCTAATAATTTGTAATAGTCAATTGGCCGGCTATTACGTATAAGGTCTCGTTTAATTATACAGATGAGATGAAATGAAAATTGAATAAAATATTATTATAATATAAAATTTTAATATTATTTTTTATTTTGAGATTTGAAAAGATTGAATTTTTTATTATATTTAATGTAAAATTTTTAAAAAAATTATAATAATTAAAATGAGATGGTTTATGTAATCGAACGGGCGGAAATTGCTTATAAACTTGGGTATATCATATTATCATGTACTTCATCTCAGTGGACTATAGTTAGTGGCACAAACATGAGTACGTCTTAGCTGAATAAACCAACCTGCAAGAATGGCCCATGAGCCCACTTAACGAAGTCCCAAAGCCACTGGCCGGCTGAATAAAGTTAATATTCGTTAATATTGCTTAGTTAGGTAACTATTTTTTGTTTGTTTTACTCCTAAACTGAATTTAAATAATTAAGCTTAAGGGTGTAGACTACTTTAAATAATTAATTTCATGACGTTTGATCATTAGCTGAAGTATCTCATAAAAGTAAATTTATAAATTAATGTAATTTGATGTGGTATATCATATTATAAAAAAAAAAAGTAATTTTTTACCATATACAAACTGATTTGATATGCCAGATTAAATCACGTCAATTTGTAAATCTATTTTTATAAAATTATTTTATAGACCTAGCACGTCTTTTATATAAATATTTATTTCACTGGGTACTGCATCTTATAATATGGTGAATGTACTATGTGTCTGTAACGTGAGACTATGCGACATTCTCCGTCTTCTTATAACTTCTAATTGGAAAATTCTACATCACACTATCATCTTAATTTCATTTTACTATATAAAATATTGTATATTTATCACCAATAGTTGATATTTTATTGGATGATTTTTTATTATCTATTAATAATAATAAATGTGTCATATCTTACATAATGAGATAAAAATGTGATGTACAACATTACTTATTCTAATTATGTAATTATTACTCCTATGGGTGACTACAAACGTACATACTAAACAACTATATATGTGGTGGAGCCGCAAGAGGAATTCAAGGGAATTACTTTGTACACAACCATTGGTGACCACAATATTGTGTAATTATTACTATATATATGGTGGCCATCGATTCCCTATATTTTTATTTTTTAATTTAACAGTTAAGTAAATATTTTTAATAAATTTATAAATTTTATTTGTTTAAAAAAAAAAAACAAAAGAGAGATAAAAACGCATTTGCCTGTTCGGTAAATCTTTCGGTGGACTCCCTCTGTGTCCGGAAATGAATTTCAGCATTTTTGTGTAGTACATTGTCATTACTTTCGTTGTACGATCGAGGTCATCAAACAGCTAGCATAGAAAGCCTCTTTTATAAATAGAGGACCCTCAAGCGCCACACAACCACCAAAACAACCACAAATTAATTAAGGATCAGGCCAAAGACTTTGTGCTAGAAACACAAAGAAGAGTAAGCTGCCATGGATGGTATGGATCATGGTGGTCATGATGCGCACGGCATGGATGGGATGGCACCATCATCGACGAACACCACCCCCATGGGGATGATGGACGGCCATCATGAGATGGCCATGATGCATATGACCTTCTTCTGGAGCAAAAACGCCTACATACTCTTCTCCGGGTGGCCCGGCACAAGCACAGGCATGTATGTGTTGGCCTTGATATTTATCTTTTTCCTCTGCATCATCGTCGAGTGGCTGTCTCGTTACCCACTGATCAAAACCGGGCCAAAGCATTTCACGGCCGGTCTGCTGCAGACACTGTTGCATGGCTTAAAGGTGGGGCTGGGTTTCATGGTTATGTTAGCAGTGATGTCTTTCAACGTTGGTGTGTTTTTGGCTGCTGTTGCTGGGCATAGTGTGGGGTTCTTGTTGTTTCACAGTAGGGTTTTCAAGGATTCTGATACTGGAAAGCGCGGTGATGTTCTTCCCTCAAGCTGTTGATCATCATCATCACGATCGACATGCAGGAAAAGAAACAAGCTGGGCATCTGTGCATCATGTGTTTTGTCTTCGTTTTTGAGTTATAATTAGCGTCTGTTAATCTCCCACTACATGAGAACCCTATAGGGGATCTGGAATTAGGATTTTGTGTATTGCTTTTCTCCCACCAAAACAAAAAGACTTGTATGAATCTTGTATATTTTCTTTCAAGATATTGCATCATCATGTATTGGGTCTACGGAGGAATTAATACTCTAAATTAGAATTAAATTTAGAATAATATTACATACAGTTCGAGATTTGCCCACAAAGAGATAAATTTGTATTTTAATCTTGATTGTTCGGGCTAGATTTGTTCCATATATAAGAAAATCTGAAAATACTATTTTTTATTTATTAAAAAAATAATATTTTTCTGCACCCAAATTAATCGTTGAAATTGATCCCTCGGAAGCGACGTCTCGGTTTGGTGAGAGATGATTAAAGCAAAGACCAAATTAGCGATTGGATCTGAGGGTGGCCTAAAATAAATCTATAACATGATTCGGTTTAATATGTTAGTTCAGTTTTATAATTAAAATAATTTTTTAATTTAATATATTACATCAAGTCATATTAATTTGTGAGTTATTTTTATATAATCATTTTGTGACTAAAATATTTTCTAATCTCAATTGATGCATGATTTGATCCAAAACAAAACAAAATTAATCACATAAAGATCATAACAAGAAAGATCTTTTCTTACAAAGATTTACTACATATCATTTCTATCAGGTCAAAGTAACGTGTAAAGCAAGTTTGTCTAGTTGGATCAAACAGTTGATTTACAAAAATAATATGTTTTTTTACAAAACTTGTAAAAATAATTGATGGCATATATATTTTAGAATACATTGCTTCAACTTTTATACAAGTAATATAATTAAAAGAATATTAAAAAGGAACTTTAAAAAACAAATTAACTAATACGATCAGTACTTTAACAAGATGATTGAGCTTGCATCATCAAGATGATGGTATTTAATGGCGTGTTTTGAGCTAAATGGGATTTGTTTCCTCTTTTGTCTATGCATTTTGGCTTCATACTATATTTTGCTGGATAACTTTTGGAGCAATGCTACTCAACTTCTCCAACCTTCACACATCACATTTTTTCAAATTTTTAAATTTTTTAACATTTTTAAATATTTTTTTGAGTTTAATCTTGAATTTTTTTTATCCATTATCCATATATTAAATATTTGATAAAAAATAATAAAAATTAAAAAAAAATGTCATGGAGATTGTGTAAATAGTAAGAGATAGTGTAACTTTTTTTTAATTTTGTTGAACTCTTTTTTTTTATACTGGACTTGTTTTATTGTGTTTTATTCTCTTTTGGGCCTACCCCATTTGGATTTGAAGCCGAGCTCGTAGCTTGCAGCCCAGTCCTCCCTTTCTCTATAAACGGGGCCGTTTCGGCCATAGCCCCTAGGCCTTTATTTCTTTTCCTCCTGCGCGCCGTCCGCTGCTTCTTCTTCTTCCTTTACGGTTTCATCTTTCTTCAAGTTTTTACGTACCTGGGTGACAAAGCAAATGGAATAGGCTCCCCACTAAAAGTTGGATGCGGGATGCCAGCCAAGGTGCAGCTGATGCTGATGTAGACAGGCTTGCTTTCTTTCAAAGCAGTAGAGATGGCTCCATCAATCAGTTCGTGTGCGTCTTCCAAGTTAGTCACTACTGCCTATATCACAAATATGGCCATATATAGCCATCACCACAATACCAAAACACAACCGGGTAAACTTTATCATTACTCAGTCTTCAGAAAAGAGAGAACTAATCAATTTTTAATTGAAATTTTAGTAAAACATAAGTGTTTTGCATCACTTAATTGTATGAAATACTTGCACCCATTAACCCAACTCGACCACCTCACCCTCCGTTGTAAAAGGTTCAAAATTTGGTAAGTAATTGCATCAGACAGTCCATAGCATATTCACTGGCATGGCATGCTAGAACCCTACTTCCGATTCCATGAAGAAAAATAAATTAATATTGCTTACCTGAAAGCAAGTAACAGGCTAGCTTGAAGCATTGCAGTTCTTGGCTGAAATCCGGTGACCCAATGGTATGGTGAAGAATTTTGGTTGTCCCAAAATCGTTCGAATTCGGGCCACAAACAATAGCGTTGAGAACGCCAAGGCCGCCCTCAGTGAACGTGGACAACCTCTATTTTTAAAATTACAAACGGAGAGTTAAAGGAAAACAAAAAACAATTAACGGAAAAATAATAAAATTTACCGTTTATAGTTAGATTAACGCTTATTATAATAGAATAGATATATTACATATTACATATTTTTTTTATTTTTAAAATTTTTTTGTTTCGTTTTATTCTTCTTAAACTAATTAAATTCTTATACTGATCATTTATACATGACCACATATTTAGTAAGAAAAAATTAAAAATTAAAAAATTATGTGTAGTGTGTAATGTGAGGATGATGAGTATAATGTTTTTTTTCAAGTACAGGCCTAATATACCTTTTCCAAATCAACAAGTTCAAAAATAAATAAATAAAAAAATAAAATAAAAAAATAAAAGGCCGTTGAGATGGAAAACATTATGCAAAGACAAATCATTTAGCCTACACAAAGAGATCAACTCACAATCTGACGTTGTTTAATGTAGTACGTTAGATTGTAAAGTTATTTTTATTATAAAATAGATCTAATGTTTTATATAAAGTCATATCAGTTTGTGGCTCATTTACTTTGTAAGATCTCTTTATAACTGTAGCACTTATCTTATCCCACATAAATGGCTTCCATATACCAAAAATAAAAATAAAAAGAGAAAGAAATTGTGAACATAAGTATTAAAAGTTATAAATAATTAGCTTTCCTTCAAGATAATTGATATTTAAATATTGATATTTGGAAAAATCTCCATGTTTGTGGTCATAGCTTCCATTGTGGGTAAGGATTGTCCTATTAATACCATAAACTAAATAAAATAAATAGATAAAAACAAATAACTACAATATAATGAGCTGATGTCAATCCTAAAATGTCAAATTATTCATTAGATTTAGAAACAATTAATTCTATGTATACTATATTAATCATTAGCTTAATTCCATAATCATGCCCTAATGGATGTGAAATTTATTTATTTTGTTATTATATATATATATATATATACACTAGGTGGGAGCAACGTGCAAAGCATGTTTGTCTAATTTTATAAAATGGTTATTTGTAAAAAATAATATATATTTTATAAAAATTATTGATGTTACTTAATAATTTAAGACATATTTGAGAAGATAAAAAAATTAGTTCAAAATATCATATAATTCAATACATGTTTATAACATCCATAATTTTAGCAAAGATGCATACGAAAAATTTAATAAAAGTCCAACACAAACAGTAGTTCAAAATATGTGTCGTTTGATATTTGTATTATAATTCATCAATTTATGTCATCCTGTAGACGATCAATAGAGACAATATTGAAATTCTTATTTTGCTGTTGGTTGAGTCGATCAAGGTCAACATAAAGTTAAAACATAATCTTTTTATAAAATTTGTAGTATAATATTTTCTATATATAGCATATATATAAATCCTAAAATATATTTTGAAGTTGTTGGCCCAATTTACTCTTTCTTGATTAGCTCAAGGATCACGGCCTTTTTCACGTGCCTATCATAACAAGCCCACGTGTGGAATATGACTTAGCAGAAGCTACGTCCTACTACCATGGGAAAAAAAACACTTTGATTAAACACACTTGTATTATATATTATATGAGATTTTTAAATTAAGAATACTCAATAATCTGAATTAATGAAACGTATAATACACGTGTATTATACTTAGGGATTCACGTCTTATGTACCTAATACACGTGTATATGTTAAGGAGAAAGAGAAAAATATAATAACTAATTTTTAATTACTTATTATTATATAAACTATTAAGTATTGTAATTATTGTGATTAATAAATCATATAACAATATTGAATGCTATCTCTCTCAATATTTATGTTTTCATTCTATATGCCAATTACATTCACACATATTTAAACAAACGATGTTAACTTTAATGGAAAAACAAGAAAAATCGTTAAAACAAGATTTTCCGTTTCATACACACTTTTTATATATAGAAGATATTTGATGCCTGGTCCCAGATTCGCCCAAATACAATATATAGCAGTTCTTATTCTTAATTATACCAAAATTAATCCTCTTAATTAGAGGTCAAGCCATCTTGAAAGTCAAACCATTCACTACAAGAAAACTGCGTGCTTAGTACCTTCTGTCAATTGTTTCCTACCAAAACAGATATTTACTGTCAAAATGAGTTTATTCTCGTTGCAAATAGTAATTTTTGTCGTAAATAACTCATCATACAAAATGTTTATTTTTCTTATAGTGATTCTTGGGCATCAATTGCACACACGAGCAATTTGGGTGATCACATGATATTCCGTCTTCATTCTTCTAAATTGCTTGTATGTTATATGTTGACATAATGCAAAGCCTTCCTTTTCATTGCATAGAAATACATAAATAATACTGGTGGGATTATAAGGATTTCTTATAATTTCTTTACTCTTAACACTTTCTACAATTCGATCGGATGTTGGAGTGGAAAATTGTAAGAAATTTTACTTCTTGTTGGTTTAACTAGTGGTCATGAATAAAATAAATTTCGTTACTCAAATTGGAAAATGGGGCACCTTAAATACATGAGTCAATTCAAGCCTATGCACGCTTCAATTTCGCTTGGGGATTGAAACACTGATCGAGCATTAACCTATAACACATCGTTTCAAGTTAGCCAATAAGGATGTCGCGCATGATCTTCTTCCTTTTCAATTTTGATCAAGGGATTGGAGCATCATGCATGTATCCTTTTTTTTTTGTTTTTTTTTAACATCAGGTAAATTACATCATCTCATTTCTTATAATCTGCTGAACACAATTGGGAATTTCTTCAAGTTCATACAAATCTTCAGCAAGGAGAGCATTTTGTGCTAAAGAATGAGTCGCCAGCTTGTTGTCTTCACGTTTGGTATGGACAGTAGACCATTTTGCATACTTATCCATCATTTGTCTGGCATCCTCAATCAATAATCCACCATAGCTAAGATTAGTATTTGCCGCGGTGTGCTTTTGTAGCAAAAAGTCCTAAAATCACAGCTAAAACCATTTAGCACTATGGAAAATCTAGAGTGACATATGCCCAAATTTTCACCGCAACGAAACTGCAGCAAGTTCATCATCATTTGCGGCAAAGTTTCTCACCAGAAATAGTCCCAAATGCCGTCGTAAATGGTTTATATACTGGTAAATGTATACCTTTATTTCTGGGGACTAAAAATCGTCGGAAATAGTCATATATAAATTTATTTAAAAAAAAAAACCTGAAATAGAATACAAATGATATAATGCACTAAAAAAATTGCACTAAAATAGAATACATAAAAAAATATAATACACATACAAATGATAGGTTCTTGCTCAAAAAAACAATAAATATAACAAAAAATTGAAATAAATTGACTTCTAACTACAATGTAACACCACCCATCAATTGCATAATAGGTGTCACATGCCTGCATGTTGCAAAAAATGAAATATATAAGAAATAAAGAGACAAAACAACAAAATCAATGTAACAAACACAAGCTCCCAATTTTCCAAACACAACAAAAGAAGTCTTCCTGAATAAGTATCATCAAATATTTGAAACAGTTCAAAACTTACTCCTTCAAGCTTTTGACTTGGTATGAAATTGTGGGCTGGTTGTTCATTATCTCCATCAACTGTGTTGCATATTGCCTCCCCCATGAATCTGGTTTTGGAACTTGATGAACTATGGTGTGAAAGTGTGGGCCATGACTGTAACAGCCCGCTAAAATTATCAGTTTTGGATTATTTCCCGACAGCAATTACATCTCTCTCGTCTTTACCCTCATCTGGAATCACGCGTATAGATTATCTTTTTCGTAAATCACGTATTTTGTTCTTCACCGACAGCTGTAAAATCATGAGTCTTCCAAGACCACGCCTAGCCTTTCTCAAGCCCAAACTACCACTTTATGTGGTGGACAGCCACCGTACGCCGCCACGTACGTTCCTCCGACGCATGTTCGTGACGAACAACGAGCGACGCACGGGTTATCCCGTCGATGGTATAACCTTCTATCTCTAGTTATTTTACGTTTAAAATAGTTGGTTGGTTTGTGGATTGTGTAGTTGTATTTGTGGAATTCGTTGCGTAGTTGTGAAGCGAAGTGTGGTTGTGAAGTGTTGCGTTTGATTGTGTATTTTGTGGACTGTGCTGTGAAGTATAGGCGTGAGATGGATGCCGTAGATGTGATACGGCGGGTTGTGTGAAGAGAATACGCGTGTAGCGTATTCTGTGTAATGCAGCGACGCGCCGCGCGACGTGCACTGTAGTGATGTGTGTCGTAGAAGGAAGGGAGTACGCATGTAGTGTACTCCGTGTTGTATGGCGATGCATCGTGTGATGTGCATCGTGTTGATGAGAGTTGTAGCGAAGGAAGTACGCGTAGCGCGTACTCCGTGTCGCGTAGCGATGCACCGTGAGACGTGTATCGCAGTGATGGGTATTGTAGTGTGGATGGAAGAGAGTTCACGTGAGTGTACTCTGTATTAAGTCGTGATACATCGGATGGCGTGTCACGAAGGGTTGAATGGCGTAGCAGAGAAGTGTGGAGCGTATGGTGTAATGTTGGGAAACTGTATGACAGTGTCCCGAAGCAGTGATGATATGGATTATAGTCCGGGATGACTGGTGTCATCTTGTGGTTGACTATGGCTAAGAGTATATGGATTGAGAAATGAGTTGTTTGTTTGGTTGTTATTGATAATTTTAATGAACTTGTTTTAGTGCAAAGGCTTTCTGAAGTCAATTTATCTCTTCCGAGTATAGTGAAACCTCAAGTTGGCCGTGGTGTTGCAAGTGCTTACAATATGGCAATTGAGTTCAGAAGTGAAAATCTTAAGGACTCGAGTGTTCCTCTTCCAGCTGTTGTGCAGTTCCTCGTGTCTCGCGCTCTATTCTCATAGAACGCGACGATCGAGGTAAGTTAGCCTCTAACTTACTATCAGTTTATTGTGTATGTGTGATGGGTAAGAGAACTACAATTTATGTATGTATGTTATCGTATATGCCATGTCATGCTATGTCATTACATGTTTATCTGTTACGTATGATTTAATCTCTCATGAATAATTATCTGTTAAATAATCTTTTCTGCCATACAATGATGTATGTTATAAGTATGCCATGTTAAGTATGCCATATGATACATGTATGCCATGAAATGTTTATGATTAAATCATATTATGCCATTTACAAGTATACGCCATGTTAGAAAAGTATATGATATTAAATAATATCACATGCATTAAGAAAGATAAGACATGTTATGTTATAATAATGCGTGGGGCCACAACAACTGTGGAGTACGTATTATATTTATGTTATTTATAATGCGTGGGGCCACAACAACTGTGGAGTACGTATTATATTTTATGTTATTTATAATGCGTGGGGCCACAACAACTGTGGAGTACGTATTATATTTTATGTTACTTATAATGCGTGGGGCCACAACAACTGTGGAGTACGTATTATATTTATGTTACTTATAATGCGTGGGGCCACAACAACTGTGGAGTACGTATTATATTTATGTTATGTTATTTATAATGCGTGGGGCCACAACAACTGTGGAGTACGTATTATATTTTATGTTATTTATAATGCGTGGGGCCACAACAACTGTGGAGTACGTATTATATTTTATGTTATTTATAATGCGTGGGGCCACAACAACTGTGGAGTACGTATTATATTTTATGTTATTTATAATGCGTGGGGCCACAACAACTGTGGAGTACGTATTATATTTAATGTTATGTTACTTATAATGCGTGGGGCCACAACAACTGTGGAGTACGTATTATATTTATGTTACTTATAATGCGTGGGGCCACAACAACTGTGGAGTACGTATTATATTTTATGTTACATGAAGTATGGGGCCACAACAACTGTGGAGCATACACTACATGAGACACAGCAATTGTGACATGTAGAATACGTGGGGCCACAACAACTGTGGAGTACGTATTATATTTTATGTTATGTGAATTCATGGGGCCACAACAACTGTGGAGCATGAAGTATGGGGCCACAACAACTGTGGAGCATACACTACATGAGACACAGCAATTGTGACATGTAGAATACGTGGGGCCACAACAACTGTGGAGTACGTATTATGTTTTATGTTACTTGAATACGTGGGGCCACAACAACTGTGGAGTACGTATTAATGCACGTTATTAATCAAGACAATTAAATAAGATTCCAAGTTTATGTTAAGTCAAGTTTCAGATCAAGTTCATGTTATGTTATGCTCACGTACATGTTATGTTCATGTTCATGTTATGTTCCAAGTTCATGTTCACATCATGTTATGTTCACGTTTATGATACGTTCAAGCTCACGTTCATGTTATGTTATGTTCATGTCCATGTTATGTTTCACGTTCATGTTATGTTGATTGTTCATGTTATGTTTTAAGCTTAAGTTCATGCCATGTTAAGTCAAGTTCAGTTCACGCTTAAGTTCTGGTTAAGTCATGCTATATGTCAAGTTATACTATGTTTATGTATGACTATAATTATGCATTTATGCTTTTACTGCCATGCATGCATTTTTAACCTGTGTATAAGTTTTATGTTAACTTACTGAGATTTGTAATCAAATCTCACTGTGGTAGTCCCAACTACCATTCCCCCCGAATGGTAGATCTTGTTACAGGACCCAAAGGAGAATTGAAATCTGACCAACTGAATACGTACGACTAGACCAAGGTGCGATGTTGATGATGGTATAGTATTTAACTTAGGTTAATACTTATACTTTTGGAGTTGTATCTCAAGTATTCTTTTGATCACAACCATTTTAGACTAGTGTGGTGATCACGGCTTTTTAGTATGCCTTTATGTATGAATTATGTTTCAAGTATTTGGGATATATTTAGTTGGTGCATAGTATTGCTAAAGAAAAAGATTATCCGCTGCGAATATTGCATAATGTTAGATGCATGTTAGGAACATTGCATCTTATATGTCATGAACGGGGGCAGGTAACCTTGTGTTGCATGTCTCGACGCTTCAAATGTCCGTTCAATCCCAAGCGGAATTTGGGGGCGTCACAATGACCATGCTGTTGTGGACCCTGCAGAGAAGATTCCTCTCAAACCTTTTGAAATAAGAAATAAAAATAAGTCAATTCTAATAACTATATTATTCATGAATTTGGAATAAAACTCCAAGTTTAATATAATGAACAAGGTTACTGACCAATTCCTTAAATTTAGTAAAATAAGCACAATGATTAAAAATCTTTATTAAGTTCCAATATGACTAAAACTTACAAGTGTATTTTAGTGTACATATTTGGGGATCTCTAGGCCTGCAAATTAGAGACAATAAAAAACTTTAAAAAATGACTATGAACACAAAGTAACTACAACTAACAAAAAGTAAAACAGAGCAACTCAATAACATAAAGGTAGCCAAAGTTGTCATTTGAGGAACATTTTTGCAAGACTTAGAACATAATGAGCCAAGTCAAAGGTTCTTATATGATTACCTGTTTTTAGTTGAGTACTAGGAGATAACTCGTCCATCTCATCTAGCATAGCACCTATTTGTTGCTTCGTGAATGAGGGATATCAATGTTATTGAACAATTTTGAAGTGAAGATTGTCTGCAAATGGCCAGTTGGCAACTAGCAATAACTATCTATTTAAGGCCTAAAGAAAAAAATATATATGCCAAATTTATGGAAGAAGCTAATTTGTCTGGGCAGGATAAGCACAATAAGTAAGCAATTAAAGGTGCTTGCCTAAGTCCAAGGCCCACAAAAAAATAAAACTCCTCTGTATACCACCATTTTTACACATCTCCAACAGTTTATGATATCAAACTGCTTTATAAAGGACATGATAGAAGATATGATGATGCAAACAAACAACTGAATAATGGAGCAAAAATTGTAGCAACGATAGATAGCAGATTCATCGATCTTGATTTAGAAGTCTGCCACACAGGAGAAGAACTTGTAGAAAGGGAATCAAGATTTTGGTTCTCTGTAATAATTCAACTAAGTATTTGTCATTGTAAAGACTGAATTTACGTACGACACTTTGACTAATTTTACCAAACACATTCTCTGCAATATTTTCCTTCATTACAGAATCTCTAGTAACATTCATTGGTTTCCTTATTACAACACTATATACACAATATCCATTACTAGCGGGTTCAAGACTTGAGAAAAGTAAACATCGCCCAAACCTTTTTCCCTTAAGTTGCTAAATCAAACAAAACAAATCAGTGACTCAATGAAAGAAAAAATTAATAGCATAGTTGAAATCATTGTGCACCCTTGTAATACAGGTTGCTCCCACAATAGATGATTCTAAGCATTCCAACCAGTAAAGCAAATATCTTCTTGAAGGATAATCATAGGTCCAATCATTTTAACATAAAACATGGAGTAAAAGATTAACATACATATCAAGAAGGGGTAAATATATCAAGAAACCCACTTCAAGTTCTACCAACTTCAAGTTCTACAAAAAAGAAAAAAAAGAAAAAAAAAGCAATAAATATAATGATTAATTATCAGCAACCCACTTCAAGTTCTACCTACTTGAGCAAAACCAAGCACTTAGAACCAACAATTACATTACAAAGAAAAACCAAAATAGCCTAGAGGAGGATTTGCAGGAGGTGAGGTGATAAGCAAACCCATTTTCAGAGTAAAAGGAAGCAGGAATGCCTAAAAATAAGCAAACCTATTTGAATCAAACATAGATAAAAATTAAACTTAGCATCACAATCCAATTCGTATGACATCTCCCACTCTAGGAAAAGGAAAAGAGGAATCCCTCTTTCTCACACACACAAGGAATCATTTGAAAAATCAATCAATTCCCATAGAAATTTAAGCATGCACATATCAAATCTAAATTCAATTTAAGTATTTTTGCAGCGATCAACAGACAGTCGTAAAAGAAATCTATTTTCGCCACAAATTACATTTTGTAGCTAAATATGAGTCACCGTAAAATATTTTACCCGCATTATTGTGTGGTGATATTTACTGCGGCGATAACAACTGTCACAATAGGTATAAAGTCGCCGCAAAAGATTACACAATGAATTTTCCATCAAAATTTTCCAACTTGGCTATGGAATTTAACGCCAAAATGAAAATCGCCGTAAAAGACTTGTTTTCTTGTAGTGGCTCCCCAATCAGCTTTTGATGCGTTTAAAAGGTTGACAACCTGCAGAGCATTTCCCTCAAGAATAAACTTGGTAACACCCACTTCCTTGCAAAAAATGGCAATCATCATCATGGCATAAGCTTCACTGCTAAAAGAATTCACTCTCAAACTCCTTTTAGCTTGGAGGTTTCCAATGACTTGGCCAACATAGTGTCTTAGAATTACACCAATACCAACCAGTCCTTTAGCTACATTGATGGCTGCATCCCAATTCATTTTGTAGGATCCTGCAAGAGGTCTCACTCAAGAGACAAAGTTATTGTCACTGATCTTGTTCATGCCTTGTTCTTTGTTGTTCTAGAGATTGCTATATAATTCTAAGTCCCTCTTGGCTTTACAAATGAGCAAGTTAGGATGCAAAAATCCTTTACCATGGATAAAGTCATTTCTCCTAGACCATATAAGTCGAGTAATCATGGCCACCTTCATCAACTCATCCTGCTGCAAATGATTGATAAGGTAGCCCCAGATACCTTGGAATGATGAGCAATTGAGACTCATTTTTTGAACCTTCCTACACCCTTGGCTCCATACTTCTTTAGCAGCCTCACAATCCCAAAGTACATGCCTTGATATTTCAACCTCAATCTGACATATAGGGCAATTGTTGTCTTCCAAAACTTTCATTCTCATCAGATTAGACATAGTAGGCAAAGCTTCATTACAAGCCCTCCACACAAACATTTGCACAGCATTAGGAATTGGAAGTTTCCAAATAATTTTTCAAGGTTCAGATTACAATCTATCATGAGATGGCCCTCCTTCAGACCTAGTTTACAATTCTCTATGCAGGTGGTAGACAATTCCTACTGAGAACAAATTGTTATTAGTACAATTCTAGAACAACTAATCTTCTCTTCTTCCTAAGTTGATTGGGATAGATTTGATAAGCTCTACTTCGTGAGGTGAAAAAAGATAAAGGCTCCTACCACTTTTTCAAGTAAGGATCAATAAGGTCAACCATTAGGGACTATTCTGCAGATTCATCCCTAGCTGACTGAACTCTATAAGTTTGAGGGTTAGTTATCTACTTGTCCTCCCAAATACTGACTTTCTTACCATTCCCAATCCTCCAGATTAGGCCTTCCTTCAATAAATGTAAACCACTGATGATGCTCCTCTAGGTGTAAGATGGTTTATATCCCAATTTTGCCTCCAATATGTTCCCTTGGGGAAAGTACTTTTGTTTGAGGATCTGAGCGGTGAGGGAACTTGGGTTCTGAATTATACGCCAACTTTGTTTAGCAAGTATGACAATATTGAAACTTCTGAAATCTCTGAACCTCAATCCACATTTGTCCTTGCCTTGACTCAGCTTATCCCACTTTATCCATTGAATTTTTGAGTGTTCCTCATTATATCCCCACAAAAACTTCTTCAGTAGCTTATTGAGTCTCTTTGATATTAACATGGGGTGAAGAAAAATGCCCATAGAGTATATTGGGAGTGCTTGGAGAACAACCCTTAGGAGCACTTCTTTTCCTACAATTGAGAGACACTTGGTTTTCTAGTTTGTGATCCAAGCCCAGGCTCTATCAATGAGTGAGTGAAAGGTTGCAGCTTTTGATCTACCTATCACAGTAGGTAAGCCCAAGTACTTCTTAAATGAGCCTGGAGATTTTATCCCAGAAATTCTCAGAATGATCCTCTTCACATCAGTGAGAGTATTCTTGCTAAAGAAATAGAGGCCTTTTCTTTATTGAGGGCCTAATCAGAGGCTTTTTCATAGATCTCCAAAATATAAAGAATCCTATCCCATTCCAAAGAGTTGGCCTTACAGAAGAGGAGACCATCATCTGCAAAGAACATATGATTAACACGAATTGGGTCAGAACCAATAGGGACACTTGAGATGCTACCTTTAGCTTCAGCTTGATTCAATAGGCAAGTCAGTGCTTTAGCACATATGATAAACAAATAAGGAAAAATTGGGTCTCCTTGCCTAATACTTCTGGATGGAGTAAATAATGATCTTGCCTCTCTATCAAGAAGAATAGAATAAGAGACTGAAGTAATGTAATTCATAATGAGAGAGATCTCGGGGTGAAAGTCTAAACCGGCAAACCGGCCCTGAATGGACCTGACCGGGTGGAACGATTTTGGACCGGTCCGGTTCGGGACCCATTCCTATATTGTAAAAACCAGTCAGACTTAGTCCAGTTTCAATTATGTGCTTTTTGGAACCAGATCGGACCGGTTTAAAAATATATATAAATTAAATTTTTAATATTATATAAAATATTTTTTATATATAATATATATAATTACATATCATGTATGAAATAATTTTATATTATAATTTATAACATAAAATTGTAATATTAAATATGAACATTTATAATTTGTTTAATCATATGTTATTAATATAAAATATATATATTAATTACATTTTATGGCCTAACAAATTCTTAACATATTCTTTTTAATAAATACATAATGCATTAGTAATACTAATATTAATATACTCAAATAGAGGTTGGGATTGTACGCGTCATTTTTGTAGCTTTGTTGTAAAATCTGGGATTTGAATGGAAATTTTCTTATTGTTCTTTGCTCTGGATTTATTTTCATTAATAATAACCAAATGTAAAAATAAATGTTGGATTTCATGCTATTCTTTGCTTTGAAAGTGACAAATTGCCAATCTCGAAATTGAAAATAGTACTGAAAATTCCACGTACATTTGCAATGAGAGCATCAATTCCACTCGATCGGGCTTTTCCACTTAGAAGTATGAACATAAAAATAAATTTACTTGATATTGCGAATTTCAAGTGATGGGTAGAGAATGAGATTGGCACTTGATTAAAACCGAAAAACTGAATCGGACCAGACCGAAATCGATAAAATCGGAAGTACTGGTTTATAAGGGTAATCAGTCCGAAAGCAGTTCTTGAAAATGCAAAACTGGTGTATACTGGTTCAGTCTCAAAATTTGTACAAAATCGGATTGAACCAGACCAGTTACACACCGAAAGAGATCCACCTGTTATCTAACCCCAACCTCTCCATAACTGATATGAGAAAATTGCACCCTACTCGATCATAAGCTTTACTCATATCGAGCTTGAGTGTCATATAGCCAGCTTTGCCTTGTATCCGAGAGTTCATAGAATAGAAAGTCTCATAAGCTACAAGTACATTGTCAGTGATGAGTCTTCTTGGAACAAAAGCACTCTGGTTCATAGAAATGATGTCAGGAAGAACATGTTTAAGTCTATTGGCTAACACCTTGGCAATAATCTTATAGCTTACATTACACAAACTAATTGGTCTAAAGTCTGAAACTCTCTTAGGTTCCTTCACTTTGGGGATATATGTAATAAAGGTATCATTAACATTTTTTAAAGAGCCTCCCTGATTAAGAATATTATGAACAAACTTATAGGTCTGCTTGCCAATGCTATCCCAATTAACCTGGTAAATGTGAGCTGGAAAACCATCAAGGCCTAGGGATCCAAGAGAATTCATTTGGAAAACTGCATCTTTTACTTCTTGTTCTGTGAATCTCAAAAGTAATTTGGTGTTCATGTCAGCAGTGACTTTAGGTTCCATACCTCGAAGGCACTCATGGAAATTAGATGGATCATAAGATGAGAATAATTGAGAGTAGAATTCAAAAAAGACCCCAACTATTTGATCCACATAAAAAAATCAACTCTTCATATTGATCAATAATATGAGAAATAGTATTGGTCTTCCTCCTTTGGTTAGCATGCATGTGATAAAATTGAGTGTTTCTATCACCATGCTGCAACCAGTGTTGCTTTACCCTTTACTTCCACTTCAACTCCTCATCAGCCAAAGATTATTCCACTTCTCTCTGGAGTTGCTAAATAGTATTAACCTAGTCTCGTCTCCAGCACCAGATTATTGGAGGATTGCAATTCTGTCCATCTTCTTTCTTATGGAGAATGACTCCTCCCTTTTCTTCTTTGAGCTCCATTTTTTCAAGGCCAAAGTGCAATTGGACTGCTTGTGCCTGATAATATAACTGGCATCATCCCCACCTGTGACTTTGGACTAAGCTATTTGAATAATATTAGAGCAATCATCTGTAAGAGTTCAGGCTGCTTCATATCTAAAAGTGGACTGTACCCTGCTACACTCCATATGCTTATTGACCAACTGGATGATGAGAGGTGAATGATTGGACTTCAGAGTAGGAAACACATGGCATGTAGCAGTAGTGAACTTGTTTTCCCAATCTAAATTTGCCAAGGCTTTATCAAGCCTTTCCTTTGTAAATCCTTTACCACTTGTATTGTTGGAAAACTACGAACAACTTCAATCCGAACAACTATGAACAACTTCAATCCAAGCTTTAGAACACTTGGTTTCTATAAGAAAAACCAAGTTCGAACACATTTTTTTTAATCAACAGATTAATAACTCTAACTGTCCGAGTGTTCCCAATCCCTCATTAATTCCAGCTAAAAAGACTCATTTAAATTGGCAGGGCTAGTCACCAGCCTCTGCCATGTCATTTGAAAGCTCATCCTCCAAGAGCAAAGTAAATTTGCCATGTCATTTGAAAGCTCATCCTCCAAGAGCAAAGTAAATTTACCTCTTTTCTTAGTCGACAACTTACTCACTTCCTTCCTCTTCACAATATTTCCAGTCAAGGTACAGGGTGCAACAATGTTTGTCATGGCTTCATTCCCATCAAAGGGCTTATCAAAGTCTAAGGAAAGTTGGTTATGTGCCCTTCTTTTCCATTTTCTAGTTTGAGCTGGCTTTGTTACATACATGTCAACCTCTTTTGTCACGTGGACTTTCTTTGTTACCACCCTTCTAGAGTTTGTTTCAAGTACCAAAAAGGCCCCAGCTTCCTGACTTGCAATCTTATCCACACCTTGCCCCAGAGTAAGGGTGGACTACCAACCTAGTTCTGCAACCATTACATTAAAATCAGTTGTCTTCACAAAATCATCTCCTAGATTACCACATTGATTCAGCCTGGGATCCTCCACTCCCTTAGACAGTGCAACAAATAAAGACCTTGTTTCCATACCTGACCTTTGACCTGAGATTCCCTCATTTTTTCAAGAAAAGAATGTTGCTTGATGTTCTCCCAAATTGTCGGAAAGTCCCTGGGATTCCACCACCTCTTCAGGAATATTTGACAGCTTCCCATTTTGGTCCTTCGATTTCTCTATGTTATCATCATCAACCTTAGGGGAGAGCTCGGTCCGGTCTAGTCCTGGGAGATTTTAAGGACCGGACCTATTCAGTTTAGGATTTTCCCACCCTGAACTGAATCAAACTCCCTAAGGACCGGTCCGGTCTAGTCTCATTCAAGACGGTCCGGTCTGTTCGGTCCACCCTATGACTTTTTTCTAAAATTTTTTTTATCCAATGTCATTTCTTTTAATACTTATGTAATTATATTGCGAATATAGTAAATTACTAATAGTTATTAACTTATTTACTATAACTAATAATACACTAGTACTAATACTATAACTAATAACTATATGTAATAATAGTAATGCTCTTATTACTAATACTCTATGTACTTATAGTGATTTAATACTAACATATTACATATTAAGTTAACTATACTAATACTATTATAAATTTATACATATATGATATATTATAATTTATACTATAACTTTTATAATATGTTTTTTTTTTTAAAAAGATGTCCAATAGTGACTTCCTCCCATATTTATTAAAAACCCCCACTTATGGTGGAGGAATACCGTGGAAACAATACCTTACGAAAATAATCAAACAAATACTTTCCTAAAACTTAGGAAGTAACAAAGGACAAAACTTAAATAAATAAGACCAACACCAATCCTGAAATACTCTTTAATATAAATGAATGACTCTAATATAAGAAAAACCCCCATTCTCTAGTCTAATAATACCTTTTATTTCCAGCGGGAGGTTCAAGAAAGAAAGCCACAAGCCATTGCACCCATTAGCTCCACGACGGGCCAAGCCATCCGCCACTGCATTTGTCTCTCTATAAGCATGATTAAATTTATATCTCATTCCATCCAACATATTCCAAATCTCCTCCCAGTATCCTGCACCCACCAAGCCCCTGAGTACTCAGAAAATCCTAGAAGCAAATGCAATTGTCTCTGACCTCATTGAACCCCACAACAAGTGCTGGAACTCTAATCTAGTTAAGGAAATATTTGACAAAGAGGAAGCTGCTCTAATCCTAAAAACACCTATAAGCACACTCAGAACAGAGGACAAGCTAATTTGGCATGGAACAAAAGGAGGTACCTTCTCTGTTTGAAGGGCATACGACTTGGAAAAAACAAAGGAGATGGCTGCCAAGGGTCAAACATCATCGAGCACCAATGTCAACACAATTTGGAACAGAATTTGGAGGCTCCAAGTCAACCTGAATGAGAGAATGTTTCTCTGGCATGCATGCCAGGAAGCCCTCCCAACCCAATCCAATCTTTACAAAAAGAAAGCAGTGCCAGATCCCTTATGCCAGATATGCCAGAGAGAGGAAGAGAACTTATTACATGTTCTCTAGACGTGTGAAGTTGCCAAAGACGTGTGGGGACAGTGCTAAAAAAGGATCCATAAGTGCACACTATCTCACACTCCCATGCTATATCTTCTGGAAAGGTTATTCCAGATTCTCAATGAAGAGGACCTCTAAGAATTCACAATAATAGCAAGGAAACTATGGTTGAGAATGAATGCTTTCATTTTTAACAATGAATTCTTACCTCGAAATGTAATCCTCAGATAAGTGAATGATAGATTACAATGGGAGCAAGGGGAACAAGGCATGGTTACCTAGCAAGTCCACATGAAAGCCAAAGCATGTACTTCCATGACTGAATGGAGGCCACCACCTCAGGACTGGTTTAAAGTAAATTGGGATGGGGCTATCAACCAAGCACAGGGAACTGTTGGGGTTGGGATTGTCATAAGGGACTACCAAGGCATGGTCATAGCAACTCTAAGGAAAATAAAGTCTCTCTTCATAGACCCCTTCCTAGCTGAATCCTTTGCAGCCCTAGTTGTAGTACAATTTGCATGGGACCTAGGGCTATCACAAATAGTACTAGAAGGTGACTCACTCCAAGCCATACAAGCATTGAAGAAGGACCACGAGGCATGGTGTAGTTCCAGCATGTTTCTTTATGAAGCAAAATTAGGTCTTACTAAGTTTGCAAAGTGGGAAGTCTCTCATTTTAGGAGAGACGCTAATACTATAGCCCACTCTCTTGCAACAAATGTTCTTACCATTCCAGATTGTATTATTACTATGGAGGAATACTCTCCATGTATTTTACGTTCAATGGAATGAAAGGGACAAAGGTTTTTCCTTAAAAAAAAATAAACTATATTCAACATTATTAGTATTAATAGAAATATTAGTATTAGTTATAGCTATATAGCCTATATTAGAATTAAGAGTCTTGGACTATATAATAGACTAATAATATTAGTACAACTGTATAAGTATACTGCTATATATTAGTATTAATTATAATGATTAGTATAATTATATAGTAGTATTAATAGTAGACTATTAGTATAGCTATATATTAGTATTAGTTATATTGTTATAGTGATTTAATATATTATAATTAATATATTGTATTTATACTATAACTCTTATAATATATTAATATATACTAGTACTATATATTATAGTTATACGTTAAAGAATATAATAATACATTTATACTAAATATATATAGTTATATTTCTAGTGATTTAGTTATTAACTTATTATGTTAGTATAACTATATAAATTATAATAGTATTAGACCATTAATATAACTATATATTAGTAACATTAGTTATGGTAAATCGGTGCTTTATTATAACTATATAAATTATAGTATAGTGATAATTATATTAATTAAATATAAGTATAGTGATAATTAAATTATATTAATTATAGTGATAAATATACTATATCACTATACATAGTATTAATTATAGTGATTTAATATAACTACAGTCTATATTAGACTATTAGTACTTTTTTATACCATATATAATTATATAATTAATTATATACAACTATTATATAAATAGTAATTTTTTTTTTTAAATTTCCATTCAGTCCGGTCCGGTCTGAGGTGAAAAACCCCTGGATCGAGACTAAACCGAACTCATTCGGTCTCTTGAAATTGGACCGAACCAGACCGGACCCAATTCGGTCCAGTCCGGTCCAAAAATGGCCGGTCCGGTCGGTTTATCCGGTCCGGACCAACCGATTCTCAACCCTAATCAACCTTGTGTGCTTAGAAGTTATCATGCGAGTGTGCATGACCACCCTTACCACCTTGCATATCCTTAATCATCTCCTTCTGGTTTGATGCACATAACCATGCACCATATTGAGCCACATTATTGTCATGCAATGATCTCATGCATCGCAACAGGTTGAAGATAACTAGTTGCACCATGTTTACTGGTACCACAGTTAAAACAAAAAGAAGGAAGACATTCATATAAATAAGAGATCCACACTTTACTGCCATTAATCGAACTAAGAATTCCTCTCATTGGAGGTTTTGTGATATTAAAAGTGATTTTAACACGTAAATAAGGCCCTACTCAATCCCTTCATCATCGACATCAACCTACACTACTTCTCCCACCGGGCTCCCTATCTTTTCTCCAAGAGCTCTAGTCATGCCCCCAAAAGGAACATTATGAAGCTGGATCCACATCATTTCCCTATAAAATAAAAAAATAATAAAAAAAAAACAATATCCTTTGGTGCAACACAACCATCATGCTCCATGAGGGATAACAAATTACGATCAAACGTCTAAGGCCTCCCTTTCTTAACCTTCTCCATGTCATGGACATTTTGAAACTCAATCTAGAAAAGGTTGTCCCCAACACCATTAAATTGAACCCTTCCCCTTGGCTTCCAAACTTTCAGCATTGTGGGTTTGAACGCTTCTCTATTGATTAATTTGTCCACCACAATAAGGCCAATCAGACACAGTCTGCCACGTCGAGACACCACTTCATCCACGGAAATATCAACCTGTACCTCTGTATGTTCAACCTCAATCAGCCTTAGATTACCCCACTTCTCTAGGATTTTCTCTGACATCTCCCCTTCCTCCTCAGTTTGAGAACAAACTAGGAGACAGCCTTGCCCACAGCAAGAAAACCCTTCTCAGTGCACGCTAGGAGACCCTTTCAAATATTTCTCTGTCCCTCTCTGATCCCCCTTTCCTTCCATCATTTTGATTTGTCTTCTATATGTAGCTTATAATTATGGTCTTAATCCTTAAACTACATATGGTTGCTCTAGTCTATATCTTTTGATGATTAATTTATTACCTCTTGTTTTGCCAATTCGTTGGTTAACCATTTATGGCCCTACGGGGTCTACCCTCTTTTATCAGCCTACTCTACTTCACCTCTACATCTAATCTAAAATTTCTTAGGCCACTCTGCTAAGAAAAACCTTAAACTTATCACCCTAGCGGATATATAATTTTTTATCTTTATTATATCACATTGTACAATTTTTTACCTTCTTTTTAGTTTTATTTTTTAAATCAGATCAAAATCTTTTAATGTTGACATGTGGAGGGAAAAAAAATATCCCAAACCAATAATGGGTTCTAGGCTTAGCCCAAGGGAGAATGTCTCTTCAAGAGGGAAGAAAGAAAAAATGGAGGAGCGGACAAAAGGCTGAGAAGGGGAACTATGTTAAGAAAAATGGAAGATGTGACATAAAGCAAGGGAGAGGCAAAGGATAAAAGGGCCAGACTTCAGCTTTCTCAGGGGGCTTTTCCAAATGACTTTTTGGCGAGACTATGGTTTCAGCTTCTTCAACCTCACGACCATAGATCTTTAATCTCCATTGTACAAATTGGATAAAAGACTATAAAACCAACATATTATAATGGATTCTCCTCTGCACTAACCCAGTTGATGTAGGAATTATGCCGAACTATGTAAATATGTGTATCCTCATCTATTTATTTTCTTCGCATTTATTTATTGATCATTGTCACGGATATACATGTAGAAACCTTACAGTCACACCAGATCAATCCCAAGAGCTCCACACAGCACCGATCGAGACTAGAATAGTCTCAACGGGTTGGGAATGACTATTTCTCCTTTTCAAGTCCGTTGCACTATTTTTAGACGTTAACAACATGCATAAAGATCAAAATAAATATTTGCCATATCAGCATCAAATTGGATATTAGGGTGAGTGTGTACATATAAAAATATATATATATATATCCTTTTAACCGTACGGCTAATTTGCATTAAGATTTGGTAAAACATGTCAAATCCTCTATGATAATAGTCTTGGGTACGTATAAAATGTGTCGTTATCAATCTTAAACAAAATTTGGGTTCCCTGTCCTCATATTTAAATATTTGGCTACGCCAATTTGACTATTTATGCATCACTATAATGAAAGACCACCTAATTATAGATTGGTTATCCTTACTTTTTTAATATATTTAAGTACTCCTCCCAAGTATTTAATAATGTTTCCTCAAAAAAGCCTATGTGCCCTTTTCACCAAATTGCATATTTAATTAGCCTAGCTAGCTCTTTGTTTATTCTATTATGTCAAAAATTAATGAGATAACTACAATTTGTTTTTTTAAAAACATAGAAATTTAAGATCACTCATAGACTAACATGATATATATGGCCTGGGAAAAAATCAACATCATAAATACCAAAGTATTAGTATTATATACTCTACATTTACAAAGTGAAAAAACAAAAACCAAAACAAAAGCAAATCTCATAATTTTTTTCAGACTTACAAAGGAGAGACTTAGGCTCCGTTTGAATGCTAAAAGTATTTTAGATCATTTGTACATAGTAGTGAAATAATTTATAAATAGTAATAAACTGTTTATAAATATTAGTGAAGTAGTATAACGATATCTGAGAACAATTATGTTCCTAAACAGGTTTTTAAGACATGCTTGTGTAATGAGATAATATGAGAATTATGTGAAATGATTTAGGAATAGAAGTAAAATTATTTAAGTTAAGATGTTTTATTGAGTTTTGGGAAAGAAGATAATAAAAATTGAATAAAAATATTATAAAGGTAAAATATTGTTTGAATATAATTTTTTAATATTATTCTGTTTTAAATTTTGAAAAAACTATATTATTTCTTTCTATTTTGTCTGAAAGTTTTAAAAAATTATAATGATAACAAAATGATAAATTTGAAATTAAAAAATATTTATATTAATGATATTTAAATATTGATATAAGATATGATGAGATACAACAATTTTACCATCCAAACATGATCAAGATTAAGTTGTGGGTTCAATTTTTTCTTTATTTTTATTTAGAGTAGTGATAGTTACAATCGCAAGTACGCAAGTACCGTATAATTACTTTGAAAAAGTAAATAAATACATAATTCACATAAAAAATTAATTTTTTAATAATAGACTTTATTTTTTTTCAAAATAACTACACGACGCGCGTTTATATACTTTACAACTATATATAATATTACTCGTCTACCCAAAAATTGCCCTACTACTTAAAAGACATCCTTAACATTGCAACTTTGCGGGTAGGATAGTGCTACTCGGCCGTTGTGTTTATAGTTAGACACATTATTAATGTTAAAAAAAAATTTTTATTTTCTTTTAAAAAAAAATTAAACATTTTAATCATTAAATAAAATTAAAAAATATATACAATTTTATTAATAATTATTTTTTTAACTATTAAAAAATTAAAATAATAAAATAAAATATTCAAAAATTAATTTTAAATAATAATTTTGAGAGTGCCAAACATCATTTTCGTTTGGCAGTAGCAACAGCAAAAGACGATCAGAACGTGGTTTTATTGAGTACTCTCTCCTCATATTTTTACAAAAAAAAAAAAAAAACTCAATCAAATCAACAAAATATACAAGAAAAAGTGAAAAACACACATTCTCTAAGGATTTAAGACTAATGATTTGTATCTGTCCCATCATTGATGGAAGATTCTCTGTATTAACCCAACATGAGCCATTCACTTTTTCTCTGCCTTTTGACTTCAACCAACATTTATTTTTCTCTTTTCCTGACTTTCCTCCCTCCACCCAAAAAAAACAAAACAACCAGATTTTCGGAGTGAGGAAACAACGTTGGAGCGTCAAAAATCAGTACTTCCATTCTTGAGGCAGCCCCATGTCATGATGGTTCATGGCCGGTGCCGTCCACTGCTGTCGTTTCTGTGCCGTCCACTGCTGTCGTTTCTGCTTTGAATCATTTCTCCTTCCCATCCAACAATCTGCTAGTAAACCAGGATAATTGAAATGAACAAGAAAAAAGTAGAGAGTAAATTCTTTGAATCACTACTTTTATCATATTTTGGATTATTTTTTAATTTTTTAAAATAATTTAAAAATTAATCAATAATATCACCTCATGATAATAAAAGGTGAGAGGTTAGTATAGAAGTTTTGTTTTTGGTAATATTAGGTACCATGCTGCAGAGGGTAACCACCGGCTTTGGTTCGAGTCTTCACTCCCATCTGGTCAAAGTGGAGTTGTTGCAGGGCCTGCACTACTCTTGCTGGTATAAAAACAGTGGAGCATCCTGCTCAAATCCCATCAAACCCAATACATCAATCTATTCGGATTTCAACAGATTCTAATCAAGATACTATGAAAGCTACAACCACAAAGATTATTAAAATTATCTCATAAATTGATACACTTTACGTAATTGGTCGCGTTCAAGTTGGATGTATCTTATTCCTCAAGACACGTTTCCGAATCAATAATTCAAGCCCTAATTAATAGGCTTCCCCCGCCGCCATCACTAGTTTCCTTTTCAATAAAGTTATAGGGCGCAGAGGTATGCAATTTTGAACCAAACAAAATGGACCACAGAGGAAGATTCCAGTTCACACACTGTTTGGGATAAAATTATGGTCACAAACCAAACTTGTTATCAGGCCGAAATCAGAAGGAATCCTAAGAAGACTGAAAACATTCAGATCAGAACCACAACCAGCCAAAAGAAAATTTTCAGAACGGAAGGGAGAATCGAATTTCGGGCTGAAACCCAACAAATCAAAGCTAGCCAAAGTAATAACAAACATCAACGTAATACCTGGTTTCTTTCGTGGTTCCGAAGAGTACCAGATTCCTCGAGGCAGGAAAACACCTGTCCCAGTACATGATGACTCACTACTTGACTCGCCTCCCCGTACAAACATCCTCATAGCTGACCCTTTTTGCTGGTGACACTTCACCTGTGGCTCTGTCTGAGTCGGAGACTGAGTACAGGGGTTTGTTTTACGAGACTTTCCTCCATCAAGAGTCCGGCCAATATTAATACATAATCCACCTTTCTGCTCATGAACCTGCTGAGGCTGTTCTCTTAATTGCTCTGGTTTGCGAGTAGGCGCTTTAGCTTGTCTTCCCGGCCAGTTTGGAGAGCCTTGTTGCTTCATAGCACGCTGTTTCAGCGTATAGAACTTTATACAAATACAAAGCAAGCAAAAATTAATACCCAGTAAAATAAATAAAAATAAAAGGTATAGCAGATGAAAATGAGAAGTTTTTACTACTTGAATAGCACGAAGTTGATCGTCAGTGAGAGCTGGATTTGAGTTCAACCCAACACCTGGTTTGAATGAAGAGTTCCGAAGCCCCTCATCATAGCTGCCATCCCGAAAGGGGTTGTCTTGAGAAGGACCAATATGTGGGCTTCCATGGCTAGAGCCCAGCGGTGGCCATAGCGTTGATTGTGGCGAGCCAGCCAAACCCCATGTCTAAAAGACCATAACAATAAATAAACCAAAAATTGCAGTAGTAGTTGTACTTTCCCAGCTCCAAAAAGGGGGGAAAATATTCAATTTTGCTTGGCAAAAAATAACATACCTTTTCCATTTTTTCAGTGCATGGGAACGAGTTTTGGTCATGATCTTCTTGGAGCATGTAGTGAGACATCTGGCGAGTTAACTCGGCAATGTAATCGTCGTCCCTGTCACTCTCCGTATCCGCCGAACCGAGGTCCGACTCAACAGGGGAATTACTGAAAACCCATTCATTTCCGTGACCGTGGGGATCAGCTTCCCAGGGTTTAGAATTGCTCGAGAAGTCTTTGTGTAGGTGGGGAGGTTTGAGATTCTCTGCAAAGAGATCTTCCTCGTCGTACGGATCAAACTGAGAGGGAAGAAGTAAGTCTGGAATGTTTCGGTCAAAAGCCATCGTCAATACTGTGGACTTGTTGCACAAACGGAGATCAGAGAAAATCAGGTGGAGTTCTTGATGATTTGTTCGCTGTAATTCTGGTTGAGATACATCTCTCTTTCTATATATAAGCTGAGTACTTACTGCTTTGTCAGTTCAGTGTGTTAGAGAGAGAGAGAGACACTTGGTATGAAAATATAATTATATTAATAATTTTAACTTTTCCTTCCATTTTGGATAGAAAAATCTATTATTATCATGCGATAAGATTCTATAAATTGATTAACGATATAATTTAATTTAAAACAAAAATTTTATAAATCAAAGTTTACTATTTAACTATATTTTATATATTCGGTTCAAACTACTTTGACTTGGCTCAATGGTCTAAAATCGTTGGCATGTTTTAATTTTTGAGTGTAACATGTTTTAATTTTTTAGTGTAACTTTAAATATGAACACGTCTTAATTATTTAAGAGATCAAAAATTTTTCATACAGTCATTTTTATGTACTTATTATGTATTTCACTAATATGATCGACTGTCATTTTTTTAATATAAAATAATTATTTTGATCAATCATATCAATAAAATGTGTAAAGAGTATACAAAAATGACTGTTTGTAATAGAATTCGACCACTTCTTCCATTTTCCTTTCACAGCCATAAATGTAAGCACTAAAATCATAAAGCAGTACCGAACCACTATCAGGAGCACAAGATCACACCAATTGAGATTTGAACCATCATAGCGGATTGAAAATTATTCTTTCTTTCTTTTTAACCTGTTGTGCTCTTTTTTTTAGCATTAACAAGCTTGATTTTACATTAATATAGGTTTTTTTTTAATTGAAAATACTCTTTAAATTTTCTCTATGAGACTATGAACACTATTGATTAATTGAGGGCTTTAGGTTGCATGTCATATCCTCTTTAGGAGAACAACCACAAGAGGCCGATGAACGAGAAAATTTGGTTTGTGCAAGCTAAGCTAACAACGTGCATGTACCTTACATATCCACTAGTCAAATTCTATTATTTTTATAACATTGCGAGGGTCAACGAGAAAGGTAATCCCGCATTGTACGATAGTGTAAAATATTCTTTTTTTTTTTACCATTTTTCAAATATATTTTTAAAATTTTCATAAATTCATTAAAAAAATTAATAATTTCAATAATAATCACTTATTTAATTATTAAATAAAAAAATAAATTAAAAAAATTATGTGAACGGTAAAATTGAGGACTATTTTCCTTTAAATTTATATATGCCTTTACACACAGAAGTGGGGTTGGGCCCTACTCTCACGGGCGAGCCGCCGAAGCTCTGTTCTGTTCTAGCTTTGGAACTTACCTGCAATTCGTTAGTTTCACTTTTTTGTTATCTGCATGCGTTTACTTTATTAGTTAGGTGGGAGGGATGCACGGTGGATTTTGGCCTTATACGGTTTTTTTTTTTTTTTTTTTTTCTTTTTTTTTTTTTTTTAAATTTGAGAACTGAGATGTGTTGAGATTATTTTATTTTATAATTTTTTATAATTTCTTTATCATTATCTTTATATTATATATTTATTTTTAGCTTTTATTTTTTTAATTGTTTTTTAGTATGTATATGATATAAAGATGATGAGTGAATGGACTATTTCTTTTAAAGTATCATTCAAATATAAACTGTTTTTCAGTTATAAATTTTTAATTTTTTAATTTTTTCATCTAATTATTATAACTTTTGTAGATTTCGAAACAAAATACAAAAAGTAATGCCACTTTTTTAAATTTTAAAATAAAAATTATATTAAAAAATTATATGCAAACAATTTTTTTCGTTTTATAATATTATTATTTATTCAATTCTTTCTCTTTCATTTCTTACAACCTAATAAAACATTTTAAGTCGAAAGATTTTATTATTATTAACAAATCATTTTATTATTATTTATAAAATTATTCTCATTGCTCAAGTATGAGTTGAGGATTTTCATTAGCTTATCCAAAATGGGTACAGTCCTTTAAATGTTTAATATGGACTAAAATAATTTGTAAAAAATGTTTGAAAAATGTAAAAGAAAAAGTTGAATAAAAATATTATAAAGTTAAAATATTATTATAATATAATTTTTTTAATTTTATTTTGGTTTTGAGATTTAAAAAAATTGAAATGTATTTTATATTTTATTTAGATTGAGTAATAATTACATGAAAAATTTAGAAATTTAGAAATAAAAAATATGTATATTAAAATAATATTTGAAATAAGATTGGATAAGGTGGTGGGATGATCCAATCTTCCAAACAACGTAAGACTTTCTAGTACCATCCAACCTTTTAGCTCCAAGTCAAACAAGCTCAACATCGTTTCCTCGTTTGTTCCCTCTCTCTTTCCACCAAGTGGCTTCCCAAGCAAACCCATTTCCTTCAGGTTTGATAATAAAATCATATAAGGCTTCCTCCACCATTGATTCCGTTCGGCCAAACACCACCCAAAAAGTGAACGATTATATAAACCATAATAATTAATGTATAATATTAAAATATAACTGATAGATTTGTAAAATATATATATATATATAAAAGTTAGTTAAAATAATAATAATAAAAGTTGAAAATGAATAATATTTTATTATTATATATAATTTAGATGGATAATTCAATATAAAATTGGGTTTTTTTTTTTTTTGGAATCATCAAGCAATACCTTTCATTCATTCATAAAAAACTGTGCAACAATGCAGCAACAATCACTTTATCCTCACCCACTTAGTGCTCTACATTATTACATGGCATTTCTTTAGCAATTATACTAGTAATCTCTTAAGGTCTCTCCTCAATCCAATCCAGCACCACTCACCTTCCATACTCAAAGCTCTTTTAGCCAATTCATGTGCCACACAATTTTCTTCTCTATGTATAAATTTCACAAACCAATCAAGCCTAAGTAATAACCTGCCACGCATATAAGCAAACATATGCTCCATCCATGCATAATTATCCCTTACTCATGTTACCCATTTGATCACTCTGTCAGCATCTCCTTCAAACACTACACTTTTTACATCAAGTTTCACTACAAGTTTCATAGCTCTCCGCTACAAGTTCCATAACTCTCCATAGAACAACAGTTTCAACCATGTCAGAATTGCCACTAAACAGCTTTGAAGCACTGAAAGTAAACAAAACCTCTCCCAAATGATTTCTTGTTACTATACCCAATCACAATCTATAATTAATCTTATCTATAGCCGCATCAAAATTTACCTTAGATACTCCCTCATCTAGGGGCTTCCATTTAGTGTCTTTCATTCTCTGGATATTAGACCCCTTCTTCTGGTGCAGCTCAACACGAGAATCTTAAAAGCTCTTGAGACTGGATAGTGCAACAGTGACCACTCTACTTGGACTCTCAAATTTCCCTTCAAAAACCATCTTATTTCTTCTGGTCCACAGTCCTCTCAATATCATAGATACCTCTTCTATTTTGCTCTGCTGCAATCTAGTCTGCATATCAGACCATACATGGAAAAAGTCTTTTTCTTCACATGTCTACTTCTGAAGACCACTTTCACTTTTTGCGCATACATCACTTGCAAGCTGGACAAGACCCCAGCACGTGACAAACTGTTTCTTCACTCATATGACAAATATTACATGTAGCATCTTCAAAAATTTTCCTATGCACTAAATTCTGTCTTGTTGGTAAGATACTATTTAAAGCCTTCCACACAAATTGTTTAGTGGGATTAGGAACATTTAGTCTCCATACCCCTACCCAAATATGTTTCTGAGTTTGTCTATTCGAACATTCACCAAGCCTAGTTCTTCCCATGTCATTACCCAAGTGATATGCACTATGCACAAAAAACCTAACATCCTTGATAAATCCCCACAAGATTTTATCATCCTCAACATATCAACTTAATGGTATACTACAAATCCGAGCAACTTCTTCTTTACTAAACACATCACCAACCAACCTCTCATTCCAGTAGTGAATATCCTCAAAGATAAGAGAGCTTACCCTCAAATCAGCAGCTAAAGTATTAACTGGTGATTTTACTTTAAACTTTGAACCATTGGGAAGCCATTTATCATTCCAAATAGCAATACTATTTCCATTACCCACTCTCCACACCATTCCTGCTTTCACCAGATCTTGTGCAACCAATAAACTGCTCCACATGAAAGAGGGTTTATAGCCAATCTTAGCATCAATAAACTGGCTTTTAATAAAATAATTCTCCTTAAAAATCATAGCTGTCAAAGATCCAACATTCATTTGCAACATCCACCCTTGTTTGGCTAACATAGCCTTATTGAAAATATCAATGTCCCTAAACCCCATCCCACCATCCTTTTTATTTTCTCCCATTTTATCCCAACTCTTCCAATAAATACCTCTACTATTTTATTACTACACCACCAGAATCTTGCAAGCATGGAGTTGATCTCTTTACTTAGCTTTCTTGGAAATCTAAACACATTCATGATATAAGTAGGGATAGACTATAGAACAACCATAATTAAGACCTCTCGGCCTGCACTTAACATAAATGAATTTTTCCAGCTACTAATCTTCCTCCACACCCCTTCTTTTATACCTCTGAAAATTTCATACTTTGATCTTCCAATCATAGTTGGAAAACCAAGATATTTACCATAATCTCCACAAATAACTTCACTAGCCTCTGATAAAATTTCCTTTTTAAGAACTTCATTGTATTAGAACTAAAAATGATTGTTGTCTTCTGTCTATTCAACTTTTGGCCTGAGGAAACTTCAAAAAGCATCAGTAGATCATGTATAGCCATCCACTCCTCTTCACTTGTCTTGCTGAAAATCATACAATCATCATCAAAGAGAAAATGATTCTAGTCCCTCCTCTGATAGCAGCTACACCCTTAATTCTACAATTGGCTGCAGCATTACTCAACAGAGAACTAAGACCCTCTACACATAAGATAAAAAGGTAAGGAGACAAGGGGTCTCCTTGCCTTAATCCTCTAGTTGGCATGAAAGTATCACCCACCTTTCCATTAACCACAATTGAATATGAAACTCAGCTTCTCCATGATAGACACCAGAAATGTCCACTCAATTATATTATATGCTTTTGACATGTCAAGCTTTAATGCCATGCTTCCCTCTATTCATTCTTGTCTTGCTTTCATGGTATGAAGGATTTCATAGGCCACCATCACATTGTCAATTATTGATCTACCTAGAACAAAAGCACTTTGCAGACTAGAAATTATATGTGATAATACATGCTAAAGCTTATTTGTTAGAACCTTAGCTATAAGCTTGTACAATACATTACATAATGAAATAAGTCTAAGCTCATTAACAGAAAGTGGAGCATCTACTTTTGGAATTAACACAATATTAGTATGGTTCAACTCACTTGGCATACCTCCCTCATTTAGCACTTTTAGAACAGCCCTACATACTTTGAGACCCACAACTTCCCAATGATGTTGATAAAAATCTGCTCAAAACCCATCTGGGTCAGGGGATTTTAAAGGCCCCATCTGTTATAGAGCTTCTAGTACCTCCTCTTGCAGAAAAGGAGCCACAAGATCATCATTCATCCCTCTTGTCACTCTACTATCAATACACTGCAAACAGGCTTCCATGTCTACTCCCCTTGGACTCGTGGTTGAATAAATCTTCTAAAAATGATCCTTGAATGCAAAGGCAATATCAAACTCTTCACTTCTCAAAATTCCTTCAGAATCTTTAATTTGTTTTATATAATTCTTTTTCTTCCTTTGTGTTGCACAGACATGGAAAAACCTTGTATTTCTATCCCCCTCTTGGTACCAATGCTTTTTTGCTCTTTGCCTCCATTTGAGGTCCTCTTTCTGAAGTAAAACCCTCACTTCATCTTGTAACTTCACAATCTCCTCTTCATTATACTGGTTTTCATCATCCTGCAACTGTTTAAGAAGAGCAGACTTCCGTTTTAATTCATTTTCAAAATCTAAACTAGAAGCTCTTTTCCATCTTGATAAAGACACCCTACAAATCTTGAGGTTTTGAATGGGATAAGTAAAAGACAAAAAATATGATATTAGGCAAAATCTAACTAATGTGATAGTCAAACCAATGCCAGTGCTCTTAGCAAATACTAAATTAAAGTAGAAATATTTGAAGAAAAAAAGAAGAAGATGAGTACACATTGCACACTTCATGAGAGAAATAGATATGCTCACTTGAACATAAATTAGTCATCAAGTATTAGCTAATTAGGGAATTTATCGAATGAGAATTTATAATTGTAGTTGTGAGTATCCAAGTACTGCGTAATCACTTTAAAAAAAGTAATTAAATATGGGACCTGCATGAAAAAAAATTAATTTTTTAATAGTGAATCCTACTCTTTTTCAAAATGACTGTACAACGCTTGTGCACTCCATTATTATATGTAACATTACTCCTTATCAAGTACATTCATATCCTAGGATCAAGGCTTTTTTAGCTTATTGTTCAAATTTGATAACTTCAAGTGAAAAATAAATAGACATATAAAATGAGTTATAAAACATTCATTACTATGTGTGTAATTTTAGACCGCAAACAGGTAAATCGGCCCAGTTTGACCGTTTATAACGGGTCTAGTTCTGGAACCAGTTCTTATGTTGTGCAAATTGGCCAGAACCGATGTAACAGCCCACTAAAATTATCAGTTTTGGATTATTTCCCGACAGCAATCACATCTCTCTTGTCTTTACCCTCATCTGGAATCACGCGTATAGATTATCTTTTCCGTAAATCACGTAATTTGTTATTCACCGACAGCTGTAAAATCATGAACAGTTTTATCCTAAGCGTTGTACCTCGATGGCGTTTTTCCGGATCTTATCCATCGAATTTCAAAGTATTAAATAAGCTTGTTTTTAAAGTGGCACAATTATAATAATTTAATGAGTTCTGAAAATATTATAATTGTGGATATTTATTTAGATTAAATATTTTAATTGTTTTAAGATATTAAGAGGTTTAATTTTACGTTGAAAATTCTTATTTAAATTTAAGTGTTTTATGCACTTTGATTAATTAACGGTACTTTATCATTTTTATATAATGATGAAGAAATATTATTTTTATAAATTTTAGTTTATAAAATAATATTCTACCTTAATTCATCATAGTGTTTTATTTAAAGTGTTTTATTTAAAATAAGACATTTAAGCGTTTTTAATCAGTGTTTTAACTCACTGTTGGTTTATTTGAGGATCCCGAAATGTAGAATTGAAGCGATATACTCTGGCCCTACCTTTTTTCTCTTCACTTTTTCTCTTTTTCTTTTTATTTTCTTTTTTTCTCTCCCTTTCTCTCTCTTTGGCCGACGGATGCGTGAACTCTCCACCATTGCCGTTCGGGTTTGAGCTCCAGCCGGCGCCACCTCCGGCCGCCGGACCCCACCTCCCACTCCGGCCTCTCCCCCTCCCTCCGGCGAGTCCAACCACGCCGGTGGTGTACTAAACCGGCCTCTCCTTCTCTCTCTCTTACCGTTCTCTTCCTTCTTGTCTCATTACCGTCGCCGCCCCTTTGACCGCCCGTTTCTCCGCCGTCCGGTGGAGGTGTCGTACACCGTCCCCGCCATTCTCTTCCTCTCTCACCAAAGTTCATCCCCTCCAATTTTCAGAGCCATCGGACCAGCCGTTAGTCTCCGAGAGCCGCCGGAAGTTGCTGCCCCTGCCCTGTTTTCTCCCCTGTTGCCGATTTCTTTCTCCGCCCAGAACCGCCGCTCGCCGGCGGCGTGGACTACACCACCCACCCAGATTTCTTCCCCTCTCACCGGTGAACATCCCCTCCAAGTTTCACCTCCATCCGAGCCACCGTTAGCCGCCACTCTCGCCTCCAAACAAATGGGTTTTTAAGGTTTTTCACCATTTTGGACCACCATACACGGCCAAATCAGCCACCAAGCACCACCATTGGACTCACCTCATCAAGGGCTTCCTCCCCATGTCTTTCTTTTTCCCAAACTCTCACTTTTTTCATATGGGTTTCTCAAAACACCCGTTCGGTTGCACCACCGTGCGCCGCCGTACACGGCCACCCGTGGTGTTTCACCACCACCATCTTGTTCCTCTCATCCTCATGAACCTCTCCAAGAAATTTCATGGCCAACGGAGCTTCGTAGAGCTCACACTCTCCCTCACTCTCCAAGGCCAAAAATGGTTTCAAACGGCCGATCCGCCGCCGTTAGCCACCGTCCGACCACCACCTCACCACCACAGCTCCACCACATGTTCCTTTACCTTTCCCTAGCTTTCCATGAAGTTCTATGGCTTTTCGCTACCTCGCGTCTCCTCCGCTCACCGTTCGGAGTTACTATTCACGGCGTGACGCCGCCGTGCTCCGCCACCTTTGACCACCACGAGGCGACCGTGAGTCTTCCAAGACCACGCCTAGCCTTTCTCAAGCCCAAACTACCACTTTATGTGGTGGACAGACACCGTACCGCCACGTACGCTCCTCCGACGCATGTTCGTGACGAACAACGAGCGACGCACGGGTTATCCCGTCGATGGTATAACCTTCTATCTCTAGTTATTTTACGTTTAAAATAGTTAGTTGGTTGGTTTGTGAATTGTGTAGTTGTATTTGTGGAGTTCGTTGCGTAGTTGTGAAGGGAAGTGTGGTTGTGAAGTGTTGAGTTTGATTGTGTATTTTGTGGACTGTGCTGTGAAGTATAGGCGTGAGATGGATGCCGTAGATGTGATACGGCGGGTTGTGTGAAGAGAATACGCGTGTAGCGTATTCTGTGTAATGCAGCGACGCGCCGCGCGACGTGCGCTGTAATGATGTGTGTCGTAGAAGGAAGGGAGTACGCATGTAGTGTACTCCGTGTTGTATGGCGATGCATCGTGTGATGTGCATCGTGTTGATGAGTGTTGTAGCGAAGGAAGTACGCGTAGTGCGTACTCCGTGTCGCGTAGCGATGCACTGTGAGACGTGTATCGCAGTGATGGGTTTTGTAGTGTGGATGGAAGAGAGTTCACGTGAGTGTACTCTGTATTAAGTCGTGAAACACCGGATGGCGTGTCACGAAGGGTTGGATGGCGTAACAGAGAAGTGTAGAGCATGGTGTAGTGTTGGGAAACTGTATGACAGTGTCCCGAAGCAGTGGTGTTATGGATTATAGTCTGGGGTGACTGGTGTCATCTTGTGGTTGACTATGGCTAAGAGTATATGGATTGAGAAAGGAATTGTTTGTTGGTTATTATTGATAATTTTAATGAACTTGTTTTAGTGCAAAGGCTTTTGAAGTCAAATTATCTCTTTTGGGTATAGTGAAACCTCAGTTGCCGTGGTGTTGCAAGTGCTCATAATATGACAATTGAGTTCAGAAGTGAAAATCTTAAGGACTTGAGTGTTCCTCTTCCAGCTGTTGTGCAGTTCCTCGTGTTTCGCACTCTATTCTCATAGAACGCGACGATCGAGGTAAGTTAGCCTCTAACTTACTATCAGTTTATTGTGTATGTGTGATGGGTAAGGGAACTACAATTTATGTATGTATGTTATCGTATATGTCATGTCATGATATGTCATTATATGTTCATCTGTTACGTATGATTTAATATCTCATGAATAATTATCTGTTACATAATCTTTTCTGTCATACAATGATGTATGTTATAAGTATGCCATGTTAAGTATGCCATATGATACATGTATGCCATGAAATGTTTATGATTAAATCATATTATGCCATTTACAAGTATACGCCATGTTAGAAAAGTATATGATATTAATTAATATCTCATGCATTAAGAAAGATAAGATATGTTATGTTACGTATAATACGTGGGGCCACAACAACTGTGGAGTACGTATTATATTTATGTTACTTATAATGCGTGGGGCCACAACAACTGTGGAGTACGTATTATATTTATGTTATTTATAATGCGTGGGGCCACAACAACTGTGGAGTACGTATTATATCTTATGTTATGTTATGATAATGCGTGGGGCCACAACAACTGTGGAGTACGTATTATATTCTATGTTATTTATAATGCGTGGGGCCACAACAACTGTGGAGTACGTATTATATTTATGTTACTTATAATGCGTGGGGCCACAACAACTGTGGAGTACGTATTATATCTTATGTTATGTTATGATAATGCGTGGGGCCACAACAACTGTGGAGTACGTATTATATTTTATGTTACTTATAATGCGTGGGGCCACAACAACTGTGGAGTACGTATTATATTTATGTTACTTATAATGCGTGGGGCCACAACAACTGTGGAGTACGTATTATATTTATGTTATGTTATATAATGCGTGGGGCCACAACAACTGTGGAGTACGTATTATATTTATGTTACTTATAATGCGTGGGGCCACAACAACTGTGGAGTACGTATTATATTTATGTTACTTATAATGCGTGGGGCCACAACAACTGTGGAGTACGTATTATATTTATGTTACTTATAATGCGTGGGGCCACAACAACTGTGGAGTACGTATTATATTTATGTTACTTATAATGCGTGGGGCCACAACAACTGTGGAGTACGTATTATATTTATGTTACTTATAATGCGTGGGGCCACAACAACTGTGGAGTACGTATTATATTTTATGTTACTTATAATGCGTGGGGCCACAACAACTGTGGAGTACGTATTATATTTATGTTACTTATAATGCGTGGGGCCACAACAACTGTGGAGTACGTATTATATTTTATGTTACATGAAGTATGGGGCCACAACAACTGTGGAGCATACACTACATGAGACACAGCAATTGTGACATGTAGAATACGTGGGGCCACAACAACTGTGGAGTACGTATTATATTTTATGTTATGTGTATTCATGGGGCCACAACAACTGTGGAGCATGAAGTATGGGGCCACAACAACTGTGGAGCATACACTACATGAGACACAGCAATTGTGACATGTAGAATACGTGGGGCCACAACAACTGTGGAGTACGTATTATGTTTTATGTTACTTGAATACGTGGGGCCACAACAACTGTGGAGTACGTATTAACGCACGTTATTAATCAAGACAATTGAATAAGATTCCAAGTTTATGTTAAGTCCAGTTTCAGATCAAATATATGATAAGTCAAGTTTCAGATCAAGTTCATGTTATGTTATGCTCACGTACATGTTATGTTCATGTTCATGTTATGTTCCAAGTTCATGTTCACATCATGTTATGTTCACGTTTATGATACGTTCAAGCTCACGTTCATGTTATGTTATGTTCATGTCCATGTTATGTTTCACGTTCATGTTATGTTGATTGTTCATGTTATGTTTTAAGCTTAAGTTCATGCCATGTTAAGTCAAGTTCAGTTCACGCTTAAGTTCTGGTTAAGTCATGCTATATGTCAAGTTATACTATGTTTATGTATGACTATAATTATGCATTTATGCTTTTACTGCCATGCATGCATTTTTAACCTGTGTATAAGTTTTATGTTAACTTACTGAGATTTGTAATCAAATCTCACTGTGGTAGTCCCAACTACCATTCCCCCCGAATGGTAGATCTTGTTACAGGACCAGAAGGAGAATTGGAATCTGACCAACTGAATACGGTCATCTAGGCTACGGTGCGATGTTGATGATGGTATAGTATTTAACTTAGGTTAATACTTGTACTTTTGGAGTTGTATCTCAAGTATTCTTTTGATCACAACCATTTTGGACTAGTGTGGCGATCACGGCTTTTTAGTATGCCTTTATGTATGAAATATGTTTCAAGTATTTGGGATATTTTTAATTTGGTGCATACTACTGTGAAAAAAAAAAAAAAAATTATCCGCTGCGAATATTGCATAATGCTAGATGCATGTTAGGAACATTGCATCTTATATGTCATGAACGGGGGCAGGTAACCTTGTGTTGCATGTCTCGACGCTTCAAATGTCCGTTCATTCCCAAGGGGAATTTGGGGGCGTCACAACCGATCCAGTTTCGGTTTCCCACTTTTCAGGACCTGACCGGTTGTGAAACTTTTAATATATAAAAATTAATTTTATACAATTTTGAATATTATATAAAATATTTTATGTATATATAATTTTTATATATAATTATATATGAATTTTTTTTATATAATATATATAATTATATATCATATATGAAATAATTTTATATTATAATTTAGAACATAAGATCTTAACCTTAAATGAAGATTTGTAATTTGTTTGATCATATATTTTTAATAACAAAAAATATATTAATTATCTTTTATGGCATAATAAATTCTCAACATATTCTTTTAAATCTTTGATAAATATCTGATAGGATTAGTAATCTACTAATAAGTGGCGGAGCCAGGAATTTATTTAAGGGGGCCCAAATAAAACTAGAACAATATACATAAAATATTTTTTGTTCTACTTTTATATAATTTTTTTTACGATATATAATAATCTGATAGGAAGATTTACAATAAAAACAAAATACGTTCAATACAACTTATGTATTAAAAAAATATTTGATATGTCAAGAACAATATATCATTGAAATAATATAAAGACATTCATACAAATATATTAAACAAAAAAAATATAGAGTGTCTAAAATTGTAACTTGCGTTCTTTTAAACAAATAAAATCATCAAATATTGAATCTAAATCAAAATTCTTAATTATTTTTCTTTCAATATAAACAATGGAAATATGTTAGAAATACTACTAGTTATAGTTAGAAATTTTTTTTTTATTTATACTAAAAATTATGTATTTTATTTTATATGAGATGTGTTTTATTTATTTTATTTTTATATCAGATAAAATTTTATGGATGAGCCAAAATAATTTTTAAAAGAGAGACCAATATATGATAAATTAATATTATTTTATTAAATAAAAAATTTAACATATATATTTTTTTTTTCAAATTTGTAAGGGGGCCATGGCCACCCTGCCCCAACGACGTGGCTCCGCCACTACTACTAATCCACTTTAAGTCTATATATAAACATAAAATAACTATATAAATCATTATAGTATTAGTAGTTATATTAATGCTATATCACTAGATGATGATACTATACTGATATAATACTATAGTGATATCACTATAATACATCACTATAATATATATATATTCACTATAGTGATATCACTATAATATATAGATATATATATATATATATATATCTTATATCACTATAATAGTATAATATATAGTGAGGATGATGTTAGTATAGTTAACTATCATAATATATTAGTATTAAGTATTAGTAACTTAATAGTATTAGTATTAATAATATTACTAATATTTATATATGTTAATATATATATATATATATATATATATATATATATATATATATATATAAAGTATCCTATATTAATGTAAATATCATAGTATATTGCATTTTTTTTACAAATTTACATTTTATTAAAACCGAAAAATCGGACCAAAACTGGTAAAATTGGACGTACTTATTTAGGGGTAACTGGTGCATAATTGATTTTTTAAAATATAAAGTGATACATACTAGTTTAGTCTTAAATTTTATCCAAAACTAAACCACACCAAACTGGTTACGCCTTAATTCATTACTACTTATATAAATATTTTAATGACCATTGAATGAATAATAAATATCATGAGGCGACAACTTGAGAGAATCTTTTATCCACATAGGTGTATAGTAAAATCAACACGGCACTATTCATCAATTATTGAGTTTATTGTTTTAAAAAATAAAAATTGATCTGATTGTTAGATGGATAATTCAACAAAAGTGTATATATATAACATAACCTTTATATGAAAATGCAATACATTACACTTTTATCTCATTCTACTCCACTATATTCATTTGACATTATCTATCAACCATTAAATTTGTTATAGTAAAACCAATATTAAACTAAAATCCAGAAGAGTATGATATGATTGTACTTCTCATATTATTTATAAAAAAAGAAACAATATTTGTAATGATAGATTGTGTAAACATCACATACTCAGTTTAAAAAAAGTAAGTAAATATAGAAGTCATATGAAAAAATTAATTTTTTAATAATAGATCTCACTTTTTTTTTTTCAAAAAGAGAAATTCTAGTCTGCCGCTTGCGTATGCTTGCTCCAACTAACCGCTTGACGTGGCGGCTGACGTGTGGCGCCTGATGTGGCATGGTGAAGACATTTTTTTTAGAAAAAAACTTACTCCATCTGGCATGATGAACTTCTGCTCCATGTAGAGAACCGAACCCTAGCCCAATCTCGCATCCACCTACCCCCCTTCCTCACAATGCCGACCACCATCCTCAGCCCCATCTCAAGCAAGTTTTTCATCTACACAAAAACTCCACGCGACGCCCCTTATTCGACTTCACAAACTCGACGCCCCCCGATTTAGATTCATCCCCCTCCCCTCGGGGATTCGATTCGACTTCACAATAGTTCATCTTCACCACCATTCGACGCCTCCACGAGTCACTCGAATCTAGGCTCTCTCACGAGTCACTCCATGCTAGGCTCCCAAGGTAAAAATTAAAGGTGTTTTTGAAAAATTCAAAAAAAAAAAAATCTTCATCTCTACTAGGTAGTTGTTAATGAATTGGTGTTGAGCTTACCTTGTTAGTGAATTGGTTTTGAGCTTACCTGGACTCACCTCACCGATAGAATATTTGTTGCTTTTAGTAAATTGATTTTAGTCATACAAGAGATGAAGACAAAATATTTGTTGCTTTTAGTTCATTGATTTTAGTCATACAAGAGATGAAGACAGAATATTTTTGCTTGAATTTTGGGCTTATGTTTACAGTTATTTAATTTCTTATCCATTTACTTTTACTAAGTTGAGGTTTATTGGGTGGATAATGGTATGTTTTTTCTAGGATTTTGTGTGGATAGTGATCTTGGTGATGCTTATGCTCTGTTTCTTTGGAATTTCAGGTGGATAAAGTGTGATATCAAGGAAAAAATAATGCTTAGGTCCCCCATTAGAAGAATCTGAATTTGTTCTTTTAAATGAATGAGTCTTAGCTTAGATCATTTTTGGTTCTTTCATATATTTTTTACTAGCAAATAGAGAACACGTGTTATAACTTTATATTTTGTTGCATCTCTCTCTCTCAAAAATTATGGTTTTGATTAGGAGGGGGAGAAAAAAAAGTGCTCTTAAAAAACTATGCATGGTTTTGATCTTTCAATGGGTAAATCACCGCTTATTTTTAATTTACATCATGAACTATAATTTATATTTGGACCTTTAATGAAATGGAAATTTTCACTTCTAATTGTATGTTAATTGTTGAATGTGATGATGAAATTTTTTTATAATCTTCTCATGTCAATAATATGACGAAAATGATATGCTAATTCCATTATTGGATACTAATTGTAGGTTCTCCAAGACTGCGCCGGATTATTTTTCTACCCCCTCGATTGCTCCTCCACCTCCATTACAAGCGCAACTTGTGCGAGTGCATCTCTCAAATCTGGATGATTTATATCAGCCTAGATAATGGCAACCATAATGATGTTGTATTTATGATAAACTACATAGATGCTTTTTGTGTTTTGAAAGTGTTGTCCAGTATAGGTGCTTTTTTGTGTAGATTCCTTATTTTGAACACTTATCTGTTATTGGGCCTTTGTTGTAATGCTAAACACTTTGATGAAAGTGTTTGATGAAAGTGTTTTGAATCCTTTGTTGTAAAGGGGTTTTTGTAATGAATGTCCTTTGACTCATTTAATTAGTAATATATATTGTTGTTCAATACTCCAAAAGATAAATGTACACATTTTTTTAAGTATTCAAATCCATCCATCATTGATAGAAAAAAGAAGCACAAGACTTCCAAGATATTCAAGTCCATCAACCTTGGAAATTTATACATAAGAATATTCAAAGTCTCAACAAATACAAAGAGGTTCCACATACATAGAAACTTTCCAAGTTAACTACGTCTATTACAATATCGATATTACTAACATTTTCCTTTAAACAGAACCCAAGTGAATATAAGTAACCGAAAAATTAAAAACCATAACAATGAAATTGTTAGTACATAGGTAGCCTTCTATAGTTGCCTCTTACCGTCTTGGCCTTTATTTCTATTCAATAATTCAAGGTTTGGATATCCATTGTTGCTTGGATCTTGTCAGCTTTAGGTTTTAATCTATTGTTTGAGTGCAGTAATCGTTTGACAGTCTTTTGGCATATGATGGAATTTCAAGATCATACTAGCAGAAATATCCACAAAGCATGCAAAAATAAATCCTCACATAAATAGTTTTGGCATCCAAAAAACCGCCGCCCCTCATTTTCCTCCATATGCGCAATTCTTTGACAAGCTTTAGTTTCACAGTAGCAAATTGGGTACTCAACTATTAACTTTCTTGAGCTTGAGCTATTGTCACTAAAGGACTCGGACATTGTTGTTCATATACAAAGAGAACATTTAATGTAGTTGTCGTAGCACTTCTCAAAAAATTATTAACAAAATTCACAATTTAGTGGGCTGGTCAATATTGTTTACATTTTAACTATTGTTTTTTAACCTTCAAGGAACATTCTCAGATTCAGATCAGAGGATATATCATATGTTGCACAAAATATCCCAAGTCATGATGAATGGGTGATGGGTTTTTAATTAAACCATGGCAACTCTGAGGTGAATGAAATTTCTGTTTTATTTTATATTTGCCTAACTTCCTTCTCAACCCAGTCACTACCTTTTTATAGTAACTTAGCTGTGTTCTGAGATCAATGACCTGAAAAGTTTCAAGGCACATAACTCCTGATAGTATTCACCCATCACTTGAAAATTTGAAATATTTCATTTTCATGGCGTTAACAATGGATTCTGTTTGTTTATGTTGACTTTTACAATAAAAATTAGGGGCTCCAGCTTTGCATATTCAACTACAAATGAAGCATGTCACATACCAGACAAGAAAAAAGGAACAATATTCTTTCAGCAGATAGACAAAAAATTTAATGGTTGACCAAAATAGATTTGTACAAGTAAGAAAGACATGCTTCACCACTAAGTTGAATAGTTTCTAGAATTCCCCAGCTTTTTACTTCATGATAATCCGAACCTAGTTGCATTCTTTACAAAAGTTTAAATTCTTTGTTTCAATCACTTTTTGCATGCGCGCACACACACGTGCACATGCAGCTGATCCTTGTCGGTGGTGGCATCATATCATATGGCTGGCAGGCATGTCTTAGGGTTGAATTGTCTGCAGCATTTGAGATGCAGCACCATGATATAAAATAAAATGCTATATGAAAATAGTGCGACTAAAGTACTGAGAACAACAAGACGTCTTTGGTGTATTTAGCAGTTAAATCTTCTCACCTAATAATATAACAACAAGACCCTTATGAAGCAACTGGTTGGTCTCTGATTTTCTCGTTCGTAGAATTACTCTCTGCTCATTTAGACAAAGACCTAAATGAATGATTGAATATTGAAATTTGTTGTCCATAGAGTAACCCTCTGCATGATATAATGCTAGCAAAGAACCGAATTTATAGAAGTTAATTCCTAGAATATTTACTAATCCCAATCAAGCAACCAAATCAAAGAAAGGTTAATATGCACTAACAAGGTTGATGATCATAACAGAATGTGGTGAGAAGACCAAAGAAATACATGTTGGATTAAACAATGAAGCAAAAAAAACAGCAAAGCAGCAGCAGGAAAACAGAGAAAAACAGAGGAAAATATAAGGTATTTTCTGAGAAACCTCAATCCTACTGTTCACGGATTGATTCTAAAATGTTCTGCTATTCATCTTCCATTAAACATGCTTATAAAGACTTACATAGAGACTTACAAAATACATTAATGCAGAAATCCAACTTCCCAAACCAGCTAACAATAGCAAACACTAATAATAGTAAACTAGAAAACTGAAAAGTTTCTGAAAACATAAATTAACTTCAATACTCCTCCTTAATTTATATTTCAGATATTCCAAGCATTGATCTAAGGAACTGGAACTTGTCTCTTGGGAGTGCTTTTGTAAATATATCAGCAAGTTGCTCTTCCGATCTACAAAACTTCAAAGCAATTTCACCATTTGATTCAACTTCACGCAAAAAATGATATTTGATTGCAATATGTTTAGTTCTACAATGCTGGACTGGATTTTTGGCAATTGCAATAGCTGATTTATTATCACCAAAAATTTCAGTAGATCCCAACTGTTTCTCCCCCATATCTTCAAGTATTCTTCTCAACCAAATGGCTTGGTTTGCACAACTTGCAGCAGCCACATACTCAGCTTCAGCAGTTGATTGTGCCACATTACCTTGCTTTTTTGAACTCCAAGAAAACATAGCAGATCCTAGACTGAAACAGTAGCCTGAAGTGCTTCTTAGATCATCACAAGAACCTGCCCAATCACTATCTGTAAAACCCACCAGCTTTGTATTTGAAGTTTTCTTATACCAAATACCAAAGCTGATAGTTCCCTGCAAGTATCTCATAACTCTTTTGGCTGTTCCAAGATGAATTTGGCTAGGACATTGCATGAATCTTGAAAGTAAACTAGTGGCATACAATATATCAGGTCTGGTGTTACACAGATACAACAAGCTTCCCACAAGACTTCTATAGATCGATGCATCCACTTTCTTTTCACCATCATCCTTCTTCAATTTCTCATTAGGAATTAATGGAGTAGCCACTGATTTGCAACCTGCCATGTTGAATCTTCTTAAAAGATCTTCAGTATACTTCCTCTGAGAACAGAAAATTCCTTCAGCCTCTTGACTCACTTCCATGCCTAGGAAATAATGCATATTTCCTAAGTCACTCATCTCAAAACTTGCCATCATATCCCCTTTAAATTTTTCAATCATTCCAACATTACTTCCTGTAAAAATCAGATCATCCACATAAAGAGATACTATAATCAAGTCATTACTGTTTTGAGATTTTACATACAAAGTAGGCTCACTTTTGCTCCTCCTGAAGCCTTGCTCAGAGAAATATTGATCAATTCTCCCATACCAGGCCCTTGGTGCCTGTTTTAATCCATATAAAGCCTTTTTCAGTTTATAAACTTTACCTTCTTCCTTTTCAAACCCCTCGGGTTGATCCACATAAACCTCTTCTTCCAACACTCCATTTAGGAATGCTGATTTCACATCTAGTTGTAATACTTTCCAGCCCTTTTGAGCAGCAAGTGAGACTAAAGCTCTAATGGTATCCATCCTTGCAACAGGAGCAAAAGTTTCATTATAATCTATTCCATGTTGCTGCACATACCCCTTGACAACCAACCTTGCTTTATGCTTCAAGATAGAGCCATCTGGATTTAATTTAGTCTTATAAATCCATTTTACTCCAATAACTTCTTTATTTGCTGGTAAAGAAACCAACTCCCAAGTTTCATTCTTCTCTATCATCCTGATTTCTTCTCTCATAGCTTTCTGCCAAACTTCCTCCTTTGAAGCTGCTGCAAAGCTATTTGGTTCAAGTGTAGCATAATTACAATGCTCATATACTTCACTAAGAAGTCTTGTTCTTCTTATCGGAGATTCAGGAGTTGACTCTTCTTCACTATCATCAGAGAATACTTGAGTAGCAATGGGACTTTCTGTATGAATTTGCTGAATATCACTTGTTTCAACTTCAGCTTCTTCTTCTTCCATCTCATTTGATGGTTGAATTGATATCTCAACTCTTGGTTGAACAACCTTCTCAGCTTCCCAATCCCAAGAAGCATTCTCATTAAACCTCACATCTCTACTCACAACCAGCTTTCTTGTTTCCAAATTAAAAATTCGAAAACCCTTTGAAACTGAACTATAACCCACAAATACACCTCTTTCAGCCTTCTCTTCAAGTTTGGTTCTTTTCTGAGATGGAACATGAACATAACATATACACCCAAACACCCTTAAGAAACTTGCAGAGGGTTTTATTCCACTCCAAGCTTCATAAGGAGTCTGTTTCTCCACGGCTTTAGTTGGTAATCTATTCAGTAAAAACACAGCAGTGTTTACTGCTTCACCCCAAAATTCCTTGGGTAGTTTCTTCTCATGCAACATACTTCTAGCCATCTCCATGACTGTCCTATTCTTTCTCTCGGACACTCCATTCTGTTGTGGAGAATAGGCCACTGATAATTGATGCTCAATCCCTTCAGCTTCACAAAAATTTTCAAATTCTTTGGTGTTATATTCACTACCTCTATCACTCCTTAAAGATTTGATTTTATGGCCAGACTGCTTTTCAACCAGCAGTTTAAACTTCTTGAAAACTCCAAAAACTTCAGATTTTTCATGAAGGAAATAAACCCACATCATTCTAGTAAAATCATCTATGAAGAGAATAAAGTACCTGCTTTGATTGTGAGTTAAAGTTCTCATTGGACCACACACATCAGTGTGAACCAGTTGCAGTTTTTCCTTGGCTCTCCAGCTGCTTTCTGATGGAAATGGAAGTTTGTGATGTTTTCCAACCAAGCATCCTTCACAAACTGGTGTCTCTTTTTCTAAGAGAGGTAGATCCTTCATCATCTCCTTCTGATACAATAATCTCAAAGAATTGAGATTGTAATGCCCAAATCTTTGGTGCCATAACATTGTCTCATCCACAGTTGCCACCATAGCCTTAGGAAAGTTCCATTGAATGGGAAAATTCCTACTTCTCCCCATTTTTATTTCAGCTAGCTCCACCTTATTCTTCTCATCATAAATTCTGCACATATTATTTTCAAAGCACAAGGAGTAACCATTTTCCATCATTTGGCCTACACTCAACAGGTTTTGATCAAGGGATGGAACCAGCAATACATCCTTGATGAGTTTTGTACCCTTCTTGGTCGAGATGGCCACTGTTCCTTTGCCTCTAGCTTCAACAAGTTCACCATTACCCATCTTAACTTGGGTTTTGATAGAAGTGTCCAGATCAGTGAAAATTGTTTCATCAGAAGCCATATGGTTGCTACATCCACTGTCTATAAACCAGACCTTCTCTTCTTGAGTGAGAGCTTGACATGCAAAAAATAAATGCTCATTCTCCTCCTTTTCTTCTGAATAGTTAGCTTGTTGATTGTTCTTGTATCTACAATCCTTTTCCATATGCCCAAATTTTTTACAATTCCAACATTGTGGCTTCCCAGCATGATAGCAATTCTTTTCTAAATGATTTGTTTTCTTGCAGATACCACATGGAGGAAATTCACCCATTTTCCCTTTCATCTTACTTTCTTTTTGCACTTGATCAGGATTTTTGTAATCCTTTTGAGGCTTCTTGTTATAATCTTTTGTTTTCTTATTTTTCAGATTCACCTTGGATTGGAAAGCATGCTCCAAGGAACCATCACCCCTTCTTGCTAGCCTTTGTTCATGAGCTTGAAGTGATCCCATCAGCTCTGTAACTGACAGAGTTTGCAAATCCTTTGACTCCTCAATTACTGCTACTATATGATCATATTTTTCAGGTAAACTAACCAAAATTTTTTGAACAATCCTTTGATCAGTCACCTCTTCACCATGAGCCCTCATTTGATTTACAATTTCAACTAATCTGGAACAATACTCTTTCACTTCTTCCGAGTCTTTCATCTTTAAATTCTCAAACTCCCTTCTAAAGCCTTGAAGTTTGATGAGTTTTACCTTAGCATTTCCTTGAAATTCTGACTGTAGAATCTCCCATGCTCCCTTTGAAGTGCTAGCCCTCATCAACCTTGGAAAGATTGATTCAGACACAGCCTGCTGCAGGATGAACAAAGCCTTTGCATCTTTGGTGGTTTCTTGCTTAGATTGAGTTGAATCCGAAGCTCCTACTGCTGGAACTGTCACTCCCTTTTCCACTACATCCCATAGATCTTGAGATAGGAAAAAGGTCTTCATTTTGATGCTCCAATAATCATAGCTTTCACCATTGAAAATAGGAACTGAAGTTGTTGCTCCAAAGGTAGCCATTTTCGACCCTTAGATGAACCTGGCTCTGATGCCAGTTGTTGGATTAAACAATGAAGCAAAAAAAACAGCAAAGCAGCAGCAGGAAAACAGAGAAAAACAGAGGAAAATATAAGGTATTTTCTGAGAAACCTCAATCCTACTGTTCACGGATTGATTCTAAAATGTTCTGCTATTCATCTTCCATTAAACATGCTTATAAAGACTTACATAGAGACTTACAAAATACATTAATGCAGAAATCCAACTTCCCAAACCAGCTAACAATAGCAAACACTAATAATAGTAAACTAGAAAACTGAAAAGTTTCTGAAAACATAAATTAACTTCAATAATACACATGTCAAAGGGACAAATACAAAGAAAATAAAATAATGGAAACTTTTCATAACTGGGTCTGGGCCTAATTGTTTCCAATACTAATGCAGATTAAACAACATAGTTTTATTAAAATCTACAAAGCTTCCACCACTTGAAAAAATGCAATATTAGGCAGAATTGGTTGAAAAATGCTTGTCTTTATGGCTTATAGTTATTTGTTTAATACTTCTTTAGATCCACAAAGTTTTGAATTGGCAAAATCAATATCCCTACATCCAAAAAAAAAAAGTTATCAAGCATCTTCAATTTATCCAGCAAACAAAAGTAAAAAAGTCCTATTCGAAACTAAAATCAGTACTCCAAGAGAAATGCTTATGCACATATCACCAAACGAGACAAGGCAAAAATAGAATTACCAAAAGGGGCACAGGGCCACTGGTAGTGATTTTACAACAAAATTGTTCTCTTTTTCAAGTGACAGCCAATGAAACCGCCATGAAAATGCTAGCAAACGAAACCATCAAGAACATATGAAGAATAAACAAACAATGAAGAAAGGACTGTCACGGTATGGTATTTCAGGGTGGGTAGAAGCTTTGTTGCTGTGAGAATGTCACTTATGGAAACTCTGTGTTGCGGGATAGTTCTCGTGGAGGAGGGAGCCAATGTTCGGTGACGAAAGGCACTCGTGGAGGAGGGAGTGGCGTTCAACAATAGGATGGCCACAAGATGTTGAGGGGACAACAAGAGAGGGTACGGTGACTAGGGTTGTTCATCTAGGTTCGAACTCGAGTATACCCGGACCGCAACCCGGGTTTCAAACCCAGGCCGAAACCCGACCCAAGTTAGCCAGGGTCGGAACCCGGATGAACCCGGATTTTGTAAAACCCAGATTCCGGGTTCAACCCCTTTTTTTTTTAATAAAAACCTTTATTATTTTAAAGATTTTTTAAGAAAAATCCATGTTGAAAAGCATAAGCATAATTCTCCTTCTTCTTCTTTTTTTTATAAGCAACATAAGTATAATTCTCTTTTATGTAAAAGCCATTATTTATTATAGAAATTTAAAAAAAAAAACTGTTGAAAATCATCATTATTTTTTTAATTTTATAAAAGCCTATATTTTGTTAAATATATAAACTAACATTGTCCAAAATAATAAAATATATAAAAATGAAAAACTAAAATGCATGCAATCCATTACAAGATAAGTTACAAGATAAAATTACAAGATAAGTTACATATCAATAACATAGTCTTCCATGTGATTTAATTACACCAAATAAAACTAGTCTATTCGCTGTAGCCATCCAAACAGAAGATGAATCAATGGGTTCATCTCATAAGCTTTTACCAAAGCCCTGCAATTTTGTTGTTGAAAAACATAAAAGGAAAGAAGATAAAGCATTAGAAGTAATGTCATCACTTTTTTTATTAGCATGACCAGCAAAAAAAGGTGATTGTAAACTGATAAGATGGCCTAGCATCAACTTCTCACATAGAGAGAACAAAGAAATCTTCTGGTTATGTCTTTTCTCAATGAAATAAAAGCAATGAAGGTGATTGTAAATTGAAAGTGCACAATATGGCTCTGTAAAAAAATGTGTGATAATATTACAGAAAAGGAATTTAAATGGAGATAACAATGACTAATATGCAAATCATATGACAAGTTGTTGGAATTCAAGAACTTAGCCGTTATGATCTTGACCACATAAGCTGAGAGGGGTACCTTGCCAAAAGACTTGTTTATGCTTGCATGAAACGCTAGAGTAGGGTATTCCTTGGATAACACTCTAAGCCATCCTTTTGTTGCCCAAGCAGGAATCAAATCACATTACAGGAATTAAAATCTTCAAGCAGCTCAGGCGAGAACATGGAATAATAAGGAAATCTTTAACGCTCTCATTAAAAGTATCAATTTGTAAGATGCAACTAACCTTATTTAACAACAGAAGAATAGACTCTATTTTGCTTTTTGACATAATCAAAGTTGCAGTAACTTACACTAAGCCAAAATGTTAATGAAAATACAGCTCGAAAATGTCAAGTATAATTAGACAAACTTTGCAAATTCTTTGGCTGGACACAACCCAAAATACGGCACCAACTCTATGCAACCATTTATCATGCTTTTAAGGTGAAGAAATATACAACAAGGAGCAAAGAGCTTTCACTGCTTACATAAACAGTTCACTCTGATCTACTCGAAGCCACCTAAAGAATCTCATCTACTCAAAGTCACATAAATCCCAAATCAACAAAGTAATAAAGGCCAAAAAAACCCTAAAAAATTGCTTCTTACATTGAAACATTCTCATCACAACAAACCCAAATAAAAAAAGTAATAAAAGAAAAAAATCCTAAAAGATGTGAAGAAGGATGCAACAAATCTGACCTAAACAAAAGCTACACAATTCGTAGCAGAGAACAAAAGCTACACAGATCCAAATCGAAATAAAACATAACCAAATTGCAGAGAACAAACCTTTGTGGCCACTCGCTAGGGTTTCATGTGTGATAGAGAGAGAGAGGGAGAGAAGACCTTCGAGTCCAAGAAAAGAGATGAAGAAAACAGAAATAATACCTTCGGTGAGCCCCGAGAGAAGACCTTTGTGGCCATCTAAGAAAAAAGAGAAAGGATGTTGTTCTTGAATGCTATTTCTCAGAGAGAGAGAGAGAGAGAGGATCTGGAGATGAGAGTGATTCAAGGGAGGAGGGCGCAAGAGAGATAGAGAGAGAGTCTAAGTTTCACCTGCGGGCCCCGCGCGGGGGGGGGGGATAAATGCGGGTTTAGAAAACCGTATCCAAGTCGAATGGGCCCGGGTTTGATGATGCGGGTACCCGGTAAAACCCGGCCTATATGAACAGTGCTAACGGTGACTAGAGGGCAATGGGAGAGTCTCTAATGAACGCTGATGAATGCACCAAAACATGTGTTTTGAAAACATCCCACGAGATTCAGCCCATTTTTATTTATTTATAATAATATTACGTGACATGGCATGCCATGTGGCATGACACGTTAGGCGGTCAAATTCAGGTGGTACAATAGCACTACTCTTTCAAAAATAGTGTGCAACACTTGCATAAATCATAACTATAAGTATTACTCAATTAAAATTATTTTTAACAAAGTGAAACATTTACATTTTTTGGTTATGAAATGAATTGTAAAATAAGTGTAAAAGAGTTGTTATTTAGGCTTTGCTACATATCATCCTAAACCACACACCACCCATATTTTAATTTTTTATTTATTTATTATTTTTTTCCTACTAAACTAATTTAATTTTTCTGATTATCATCAATATATTACATATTTGGTAAGGGAAAAGATAAAATAAAATAAAAAACTATGCGAGTTGTATGGTATATGAATAATAAGTAAAACTTTTCATGTTATTTATAGGTCGATGTTGTAAAAGAGTCCGATATGATTATACTTAAACCTACTTCATTTGGTTACACAAACGAGAAGAGATGAGATGTTTTGTTAAAGTCGAATAAAAAATTGTTATAAGATAATTTCTTAATATTAATTTTGTTTTAGAATTTAAAAAAAAATTGAATTGTTTATTATATTTTGTATATAAATTTAGAAAAATTATAATAATTATATGAGATAAGATAAAATAGTTTAATTTTATGTAACTAAACCAATCCCGACTCTTTTACAGATATTTTACAACTCTATTTCACATAAAAATAATATATATCCCGTCATGATATATTTAGTTGATATATAGCAGTGCATATATTTTTCTAATCACCAGAAAATTATAATTTCGAGGTAAACCTAATTAGAAAAGTAGCAAAGAGTGGACAGTAACAAAACTGTATATTATTTTTAAAAAGTTCGTACAAGTGGATAATAAACGTTGCTCTAAGTGTACCGCTCTGAATGAGCTGATTAATTTAATTTTTTTTTAATTTTTTTATTTAATGACTAAGGAATTAATTTTTAATATATTGATATATTTTTTTATTTTAAAAAAATATTTAAATATGTAAAAAAAATAAAAAAAAATAAACAATAACATTTGTGTTAGGCGGCACGCCCGAAGATTATTACTGGACTGTAGACCAGCACTACTCATAAGTTTATGGCATCAAGAAGATTTGAGTAATTATATTAATTTAAAATTTACATTTGTATAAATATCTATGGAATATTGCATAAATTATTAAATTTAAAAGACAATTTTCTGCATTTTTAGCTATGCAATATTCATACCTTCTTTTTGTTTCTATATATAATAGCTATAGTTGATAATATCATGCTCACATGAAAATACCTCTATATATTCGTGAATATTGCATATTGAGAGTAGAACTTGATCTTGAAGCCATGTTAAAAATTACATCATGATTAAAAATGAATAGACAAGATCAAAAAATTGATTAAAAAAAAATCTATTTATATTTTTTTACTTAAAACAATACTATCTATTCATTTTTTTAACAAAATGTATCTATAAAATTGTACAGAAATGCTAAAGCCACAAACGAAGATCCCGACAGTGGTATGTTTTTATATTTTTATTTATTTTATTTTTACTTAATGATTAAGATAATATTTTTTAGTAATATTGTAAATTTTTTTATTTTTAAAAAATATTTAAAAGTATTAAAAATATATATTAAAAAATTTTTACACTATCGAGATTCCAGGCCATCCGTGGCTGTAGAGCCACTCAAAATTGTAACAAGACGTAAGCTAAACTCCTTCGCGAACCATTCCTTGTTAAGATTCGTGGGTCAACACGATAATTTGGGAATTAAGTTGAATGGACTGGTTGTCAAACAATGGACTGGTTGGTTGGACTTCAACCTCATGAAAATAATTAAGGTGAAGATTATGGTAGATGAAGATAAGGATTACATGTCATCTCACTCATGGTATAGGATGCTTAGTTAAGGAGCTCTCTCAAGGTGGATTCTATCTTCTTCAACATTTTAGAGAAATCTCATCACAATTGTCAAACACCCCTCATGTGTCGTTTTATAACTCTGCCACTTTTTATCGGTTGGATAAACTCAAGTTGAGTTTAGATGTTAAGATGATTTTAAATTATCTAAATTGATATGTAAATAGTAATATTTTATAAATTTCGATAAGGGTGGATCCTAAATTTTTTTTTTTTTTTAAAGCATGCTTTAGTATATGGTTTATTTCAACAAATCTCACATAATTATTTCAATTTAATTTTTATCGTTCACTTGAGTCCGATGAAGTTCAAGTGAGAAGTTTAGATTGACGGTTTTAAAAATTTAATTTGTCTCTAAATAGTTACCTTATATGGTTAATGTTAAATATCGGTGACATATTTTACTACTTTAAATATTTGTTACTGTTCACCTCTACATAGGGTAAATTTTGCTAATGCCCCTTAATTCCGCTCTTGCATTGAAATGTGTTTGAATGTAAATAGGTTAATATATGAGTTTAAATGTATAGAATCGGTTGAGATCAGTTTAATTTTTATAGAAAGTTAAAAAAATAGTGGATCTCATTAATAATTAGTTTGAGATATTGAGGTGATCTTAACATCCAAATATAACATTTTTTTATCATAATAAGATCAGATATTTAAATATTATTGTTTATTCTCAGTTTTGTTGTTGTTAGTCACATTAACTCAAGTACATTTTAATTCTATTGAACTAATAAGATCACTTAGAATATCACATCCGATAGAAAAATTTGAGATGATAAAATTAAAATGCATGGTAGTATGAGAAATATTTTAGTTATAAAGAGATTTTATAAAAATAAATTTATAAATTAATCAACGCGATTTGAAATGATACATTAGATTATAAAACAGATATACCATATAAAATGAAATCATATATATCTCTATTTGTGAGTTAATGTTTATCCAATCTCTTTACTAAAGTAATATTAGTCATAAAAAAAAAAGTCGAAAAGATAAAACCATTAGTAGTTTATCTTCCCGGGGGCCGGAGTCATTGATAAAAAGACAAACGAACGTACGTACCATAGCAGAAGACTTGGGGTCAATTTAATATTACATAAAGCCTAGCTAATATTCAACGACTACAACAGTACCATTTTATAGTTTCATGATCTCCACATTTATGCCCATTTTCTCAAACTTCAACATATAATTAATCCCTGTGATTTGTATGGATCCTGTGTTTTTCTTTCTGTGATTGAACCCTAAACAGAGAGGAGAGAATATCATGGCGAAAGACAGGAATATAGCTGTGGCGTTGGACTTCTCGAAAGGAAGCAAACTTGCTCTGAAATGGGCCATTGACAATCTGCTCGATAAAGGTGACACCCTCTATGTCATCAACGTCAAGCACTCTCAAGGCGACGAGTCTCGCAATCTCCTTTGGTCCACCTCCGGTTCCCGTATGTAAAAGCTCTATATTGATCTTATTCAAGAGTTTGTAGTTTTCTTGTTTGCTAACTTTTGAGATGGGAATTTCCTGATTCCAATGTTTCGATCTGGGTTTTCCTGGGATGTTTGATGCAGCTCTGATTCCACTGGAGGAGTTCCGTGAACAGCAGGGGATGCAGAAGTACGAGATAGAACTTGATCCTGAAGCTCTGGGCTTGCTCGACTCTATTTCTAGGGAAAAACAGGTGTGTGTTTTCTTTTACATTTTCGTGTTATTTAGGCTAGTTTATTCTGCTTTTTACACCCTTTTATTGGTATGTTTTGTAGGTGAAAGTGTTGGCAAAACTTTACTGGGGCGATGCCAGAGACAAACTCTGTGGGGCAGTTGCAGATCTAAAGCTTGACTGTCTGGTCTTGGGTAGCAGAGGCCTTGGTAGCATCCAGAGGTAATCAAGTCTTTCCTGTTTGAATAGATACAGATATTACTACCAATAGTACTATACTTACGATCTTTTGAACTGTTTGAATATAGGGTACTCTTGGGTAGTGTGACCAGTCATGTTGTGGCGAATGCGAATTGCCCTGTTTCTGTCGTCAAGGATCCCTCTGCTCATGGCTTTTGATTTGATTCAGCAAATGTGGACTTTGCAAAGTGATTGTTTGGTTTTGAAAAATGGTGCCCTATTTCTGTTTTCTCATCTCAATAAAGGGTGGTTTGTGAGCAGTTTCTGAATGTTGAATGTTTATGCCTGCTTTTCATACCTTCGTATCAGTTATTTGTACAGGGATTCGTGTCTTCCACTTTTGCTTGTGTTTTGGTCAGTTTCAATACTCCTAATTCATTCTGTAAGAAATACCGAAAGGAGAATTTATGCATATGTTGTGCCTAAATTTTAGGATCAAATCCAAAGATGATTGTCATTCTTCTAAATTTCAAGAGCATCAGATGCGTATAAACTCCATCATGGACTTCTGTTATCCCTTAATGCATTTGAAATTACATGTTTGGTGGATTAATCTTTGTGTAGCCGCAATTTTAGGGTCCTTTGATGAGAGCTTTCTCCTCGGTTATGTTAAATCACCCCATGAAATATTTAACTAAATAAGAATGAACTGTAGATCTCATGCCACCTGAGGCCAGACCACGGGGGACAAGCTGTTGGTGTACTTGAAAGGGTGAATGGCCAGTTCGTTTAGATACTAAAAGCTATCTCAAATGATCTGTAAATAGTAGCAAGTATAGTAATGAATAGTTTGCAAGTAATAACAAAATAATATAAAAATATTTGAGAACGGTTATATTCCCAAACAGACCCTAAGTCGAACTGTGTATAAGATTGTTGCTCCGCCATAATGTGAGCTTTGACAAATGGGGGAAAGGATAAAAAAAAAAGGTAATACCAAAAAATGCCCCTAAGCACATTTTTTCTTTTTCTTGATCCTTGTATTAACTTGCTTTAAACTACTTGGTGGAGAACATATTGAACTCTTGAAGATAATAATTCTCTAACTTTCATGCAAATATGTCCGCATAATCGGAAGTACATTAAGATGGAACCTTGATTTATTAACACACGATTGGTGAAGCTTCTCTATTAAGCATTTGGGTCTGGTTTGAATAGTGAATTGAAATGATATAATATTATTTGTTAATATTATTTTTATTTTAAAATTTAAAAAAAATCGTTTTTTTGTATTTTATTTGAAAGTTTAAAAAAATTTAAATAATTAGATGAAATGAGATGATTTATGAAAACAAACGAGACCTTAATGTTATTTGAAAGTTATACAGCTGCAGATGAGCTAAGCCTCACATCATGTATCTTTTATTCTCAACTTAGATTCTAAAATTGGGATAAGAATGCATCTTAATCTTAATACATATACATAGCCATGTTACATATTTAATGGTTGAAGTCAGTCTTAACAATAAAATCAATAGTTTATGGATATTAGCCAACAAGTCGTTGTAGTATAGTGGTAAGTATTCCCGCCTGTCACGCGGGTGACCCGGGTTCGATCCCCGGCAACGGCGTTTATTGATTTTTAATTCTCTCAGAACGTTTTTGCCATGCGACCTTGCCGACTTCCACGACTACTCCCTCCTTCGGCGACTTCTTCTTCTCCAGTCTCATCTTCTTGGCCTCTCAACTTTTCAAGTCTCTAACAAGCCATCGAAGTCCAGAAAGCTGGCGGTAAACCTGGGATTGTAGGCGAGGTGAGATGCTCCTGTCACCATGGAGCACCAGAACGCGGCCACTTTGCGTGTTGTTGGGATACACGTCTCGATGATCGGGTCCCCACCATTCGGGTGCGTGTTCATGTCGATGAAGCTGGTGGATTTGGTTCAGATCATTCTGGGGGGTATTGGCTTGTGAGAGTTTGCGTACTTTTTCGCAGCAAGCGGGCCCTTGTTGATTCTCGTCCCTTTTGGCCTTATCATTTATGCTAGCTATCGATGGTTTTGTAGATCTGAACTCTTGGAGCTCAGGGGTTGGATCATTCTATGTTGGAAGAAATGATTTCTGGTAAGCAAGTGATGGCGCTAACAAGGGTGGCCAGCTTTACAGGGTCGTCAGCCATTGGATAGCTAGTAAGAAGTAATAGTATTCTTTACCATGCCATGAAATATCTGCAATTCAAGCATTTATATTGACATATGGGGAACAATTCGAGGCCTTTTTCTCCTTCTACAATCACAATTACAGGCTTAAAAAGAGCATATATATAAACATTGTTCAACCACATTAGCTGCCCTTTTTGCTTTAAAGCTATTTCGGGTATTCTTTATATTGCAGATTATCTGCCATGCTTGGGACCAAATCTCCATGAATTCCTGCATAAAGAACAGAGAAATTACTAGTAAAGTTGAGAGACACTGTAACAAGCAGGGGTGCAAATTAGGATCTTTGAAAGTATAATAGCTAGCAGAAAACAAGTCCCATTTGATAAATTGATTACTGGAAAGTTTTTTGAGATAGAAGTCACTCCAACCAATGAACCAGTTTGCTGGTTTTCATTGCCAGTAATCAAAAATTCCACCACAATATGCCATGGTACCTTCAGTCCAAGGATATACTTTAAAACAGTAATAAACATCAATCTTGCTCCTGCTGTAGATATTTATCCATTTATATACCTTGAGAACGGATGGAAAACTCTTTTGCCAAGGAAGACAGCCCCTAATAGTAAAGTGAACCTACAGAATGAAGATCAGCTAAAGTTTGTTAGAACTTTAGTATAGTCTGCAACAATATGTAATCTCTGCTGATTCGCAGCCGAATTTTCATTAACAACATCAAAACCTTGCCACCAGTTTCCTCGAGACGCACTGTTTGAGTTGTTTCCATTTGGATCATCTTCTCCCGGATTTTGGTTCAACTAATTCAATATGACTCATATGAGCACAATTAGTTTTACATATCATTCATTTGACTAATGAAGCCAACAATGCAGAGCAGCATAGAGGTATATCAATTTTCAAGTAATCAAGACTCACTTGAGGGTATGATCCAGAGGATTGGGTACTTGGAAACTGGGAATAGATGTCTTGTCCACCGTAATAAAGTGATGAACTTAGATGACATGGTTCCACTCTTTCTTGGAAAATTGAACTCCTGTCCTTGTTGGCTCTGCTACAGCGGGCACCCCCACTACTGATACCTATATAGTTTGAGAAAAATCAAAATTTTGAGGCCATATTTTCCTTGCATATATACTTTTACACTAAGGTACCAAGGATTTTGTTACAAGCATATGATTATAGGGAAGCATAACCTAGAACTAGAAGTTCATAAACTGTTAAAATGCATCCTTATTGTTTTGCTTGCTTAGTAAATGAAGGTTCTAAGAAGTTTAGCTCTTCTAAATATAGGATACCAGAATTGATAAAATTTGCACAAGGGGACAAACTGGAAGATTTCAAATATCAAGTGACAAGTTTTAGCTTATCACCTCAGAGAGAGAAAGAATGAGAGTAAATTGAGCTTAAATGGCATTCAACTAAACAACAGTTGCTGTCAAAGAAAATTTTCACTCTAACAAGAATGAAGTGACAGAAAAAGAAGCTGAATGAGCCTTGATCAGAACCTGGAGTTCCTTGTTTCATGTTCCATGCTTGATTTCCTGAAGGTTGTTTTAGCCAAGATCCCATTACCTCAGTGCCCAAGGAGTTCCTCCCAACCAGCTGAACTTGCACCAATAAAGAATTTAGATATCAGCCAACAGAACCCCATCATCAAGTTCATATGAATTTCCAGTGAGAAAAATGCTGGAATTCCAAGCTCAACTCCTCCATTTCATTTTATCCTTGTAGCATAAATCCTGTTTTTGCTATTACACACCTAACTTTAATTTCAAAAACAAACCACACCTAACTTTAATTTCAAAAACAAACAGAAAGTACAGGAACGGGAGAGAAAATGAAATCTATGAACTATAGCATGGAAGAAGGAAATCTGTGTATATTTCAAAGATAATCATTCTTTTTCCATGGAAGTCTCTTGATTTTTTCAAAAGTTCCTCCACCAAACATTCAAAACATATTGGAACAAGAAGGGGATGTTTGGCCCAGAATTTTCTGGAGCACACAAACTAAATTAGGCAGATTACCATTCTGTCCATAACTTCCCAATTAAAATATGGACTTTTTTCTTCTTCCTTTACTTCAAGAACTGTCAGTTTGACAGGTAAAAAACAAGTATTTTCCCTGCCTTTTTTCCAATACTAGAACATCATATCTAGTTCAACAATTATAGCAACATGAATAGAAGCATCAACCGTTAATGGAGGTGGAAAAATGGAGGCAAAAGTTCCTGATGAAGAGGATGGTGGTGACTCCTTGGCACCAAAAAGATCAGCAGTGATTGAGGAAGGTGAACTCTCCTGCTTCTTGTCTTCCATTTCCATTATCTCTAGACTTTCCTCTCCAATCCAACTAACAAAACCACCTCCAAAAACAAGCTAAGATTTGCAGAAAACAGAAAACATAGTGAAAACAGTTCTCCTGAAAGATCACCGTAATGCTAGATGAACATGAATCTTTAAATAATTCTTCAGTTGACCAATAAAATCAGTTAAAATGTATCGGTACAAAAATTACCATTGTTTGAAAATTTAAAATCAAAGAAATAATGGTTCAGCGGGCTCCATATCTAATCCAAGTGGGATGAGAATACGTTGACACGTGTCCCCAGCAGATAATTGCAGCCTCTCCCGTCTGCTCTTCTAGGAATCACAGAACTTCACGTCCATCCCTCCTCACTCGAACCTCTGTCCAATGGGCCTTTCTTTGATGTGATTTTCCTGGATATTGGCTCCAAGGCTTTTAAAATAATTGAAAGTGAAAGAAACCTCAAATGTTTCTGATCCCACAAGAAGATAAACAAGATAAGGTTTTATACCCACTGTCCAAATACTTGTCCCTATTCTCAAATCTCAAAATATCAAAGAAGCCTGGGATCATACTGCATGTCACAGGCAACTAATTCCGGGAAGTCTGACTGTCTCTGTCTGTCTGTCTGTTTGTCTGTCTTTCTGTCTGTGATGCCATGTAACAAAGGCAATCCATCCATCCATGAGCAAGGAGAAAATACTTGCATATTTCTACAACACTATATCACTACTATTTATAAATTAACTATTTACTATTATTCTCATTATTATTCACAGATGATCATATGAGATATAGTAAACGAAACCTAAGCAGCCTGGAAGAGGTCTCAAAAGAATAATTTACTTAGTTTTTTTTTTTAATATAATTCATATGAGTAATTACATATTTTATGTTAATTAATGCCTTGTTTTGAGCTTTGAATTCAGTTAAGTCTAATTTTAAACTGAATTTAACATCTAAACATCAAACTCTTAAATCACTAAACTCATTTATCTTAAAATCTCTTTACAAGTGAGACTCACAATTTTTTTAAACTCAACATTTCTTTATAAGCAAGACCTATAATTTTTTTCTACTTTTCAAAAATGCATCTAAATTCATTTTAACATCTAAACATATTTTAAGTGTTACATGCAAAACTCACTCTATATGTCATCTCAACTCATTTTACATCCAAACTCTGCTATTTTTAAAAATTCAGGTCAGCTCAACGTACAGCACGGACACATGTGGTGTGAGGGCATAGCATTTAGGCTACGTAGGAAAGGAAAAGAAAAATATTAAAACGTGGGCGGCAGGATTCGAACCTGCGCGGGCAAAGCCCACATGATTTCTAGTCATGCCCGATAACCACTCCGGCACGCCCACCACTTGGATTCATATAATAGATAGACCATTTTTATTTGAATTCTTCCTCCCTTTTTTCCTAATATTTTATGGACTAAACACTCTCTTAATTTGAAAATAGAAGATGATTTATACAACTTTAAGATAAAAAAAAATTTCTACTCGCCTGTAATTTAGATGAAAACTTAATTCTTATGGGAAGTAAAACTTACACACCTTAACATTGTATCTAATATTACTTTTGAAAATATCTTACTATTTATCATTTATGTACTGTCCCAAGAGAGAGATTCAACAAGAACAACTTCAATGCTTTTTATTTTTTCTTTGTAAATTTTTCTTAACATCATTAAATACAATTAAAGACCACACTATATGTTTTTCTTTATCTTTAATCTTTGGAATAAACAAAATTATCAAAAATTTATTAAGTCCTGGTCCTACGGATAGAGAAAAAGAAGATTCTTATCATACGAAATAGAAACTCATTTTGTGAGGAAAGAATTTTTCTAGTTGTTGATTTTTGACCATATTTTGTTCTTTAATTTTTCGAATGTATTATATTTCGACCTTCCAACCAAAGCAAGTAATCCCAAGTATCTTTCATAGCTTCCAACCAAAAGCTTACAATCTAATTTCATAGCTATACTTGGAGGCTATGATGAGAAAGTTATGATTTTAAGAAAAATGGATCTCACTGATTATGAAAACTATAAGTTCTATTACTTAGTACTGGTAAATGGGAAGCTAAGTGAAAAGATATTACTAGCTAGGTAAATTAGACAAAATGATCCCCTCTCTCCATACCTTTTTATGTTATGTGCGGAGTGTTTGAACTCCTTAATCCAACAATATGAGAAGTAGGGTATCATCAAAGGTGTGACACTGACTCGAGGGGAGCCAAGAATTAACTTTGTGTTGTTTGCAGAAGATTATGCAATCTTTTGCTCACAGATGATTATGTAATCTTCTGTAAAGCAAATTAGATTAAATGGTCGAAGCTTTAGCTCATTCTAAAGGTTTATGAGAAGGCCCCGGATGAGGTTATAAATAGGTAGAAAACATCTATTTTCTTCTGCCACAATACTAAAGGAAGCACCAGAAATAGAAAGTCATTTATTTTCATTATTGCCATCAAAATAAATAGATTTTCTATGCTCCTATGTTTCAATGTGATCCTTTTGGTTGAAGAAGAAGTTGAAAGTATTTTCAAGAAAATGATTGATTTCCAATGATTGATTGGAATGTATTAAAAGTAGTTGTATTTTGAAAAATATGTTATTATTATTATTTTGTTATATAAAAGGTAATTCTTTTTATAATTATATTTAAAATTGAGGCTATTTCTGTAAAGTTATATTAATTTTATAAGTTATTCTATAAAAATTCTCCTAATTTAAAATAGAGTTGTAAAAAAAATTGATATATGTATATCATTTTCTTAACAAAAAACCCCCTACAAATCTATTTAAGCATATTTTTTCAGCCGTAAATTCAATGGATAACATCCAATTTTATTTATTTATATGTTTTTGGTTTTAAATAAACATTAAGAGTTTTCTTAATTATGAGAAAATTAAGCTTGTTGAGATGTTTCCAATATTTGTCCGAACAACAAACTTTATAATATTTATTGAGCAATTTGCACAAATCACTTTATCTTTTATGTTTTAAGTTTTTGAAATTAAAATTTAATACATCCAACTGTCAAAAGTGAGTACATTAAATGGAAGAATAGAATAAAATGTGTGACCACCAAGGTAGTAGCTTAGTTGGTATGAGTTGGTATTTTATAGCTTTGTGCTCAGGAGTTTGATTTAAGACATAAGTTAAAACTACTTATAGTAGTACAGTCAAACTTTTGGATAATAGATGGATTTTGGATTAGCTAGATACGTTGGAAGTGTTGTGGTAACGAACTCGCTCTTGAAACAGTAACTATAACTTAAACTGAACATTCCACGACGGATAGAGGTTCTTATAATCATGTCTAAAAAGGGTTACTATGCTGATTGCCCCTAACTCCCCTTTTTGCTAAATAAATAAATAAATAAAATGCGTGGATTTTAGTGAAAACACCACCATTTAACATTAATAACACAAACTTGTTCCAAAAAACATAATCATTAATAATACAACCAACATCCAATGTATTCTTTAAAATAAATATATATATAATAATAATAAAGAAAAGGACATCCACTGTTACACCACCCAATCAGGCCCCAGCCTGACTTGCACTGTCAATGGCAAACTCCCAGATTCGTCAGATTTCCCACCTAACACGACGTCGTTTAACCCACCCAGCTTCCCTGCACTATATATATATCTGTCCGTTTACCGCAATCCCTCCAATCGGTTTCTCCGTTCCCTCTGCTCTCACACGACTCCCCTGTAATTCCTGCTGTTACTTGCCCTCACACCCACACACACAGAGAGAGAGAGAGAGAGAGGAACTTCATTTCCCTAATTCGAAAAGCTCAGTCGGAGACTTAAACAATCACCTCGATCTCAATCTCTTAGTCGATCTATCTTTCTTCCGGTATGTCCCGCCGGATCTCTGTTTAGTTTTTATTATGTCTATTTTGTGTATTTGTATGTGGATCTGAATTTTGGGCTTGGGGGTGTGGTTTTGGTGGTTCAGAGAGATCGGGGACGAGAAGAGGGGGCTATGGCGCATAGGGTGGACCACGAGTATGACTACCTTTTCAAGATCGTCTTGATCGGCGACTCCGGGGTCGGTAAGTCCAATATTCTTTCCAGATTCACGCGCAATGAGTTCTGCTTGGAGTCCAAGTCCACCATCGGCGTCGAGTTCGCCACCAGAACTCTCCAGGCAAGCCTTCAGGGCCTATTTTTTATTCTCACGGACAATTGTGGCACTTTTCGGCTCGATCTGTGTTTTTATTCTTCAGTTTTAATTATTCGCTAATCATTTGCTAAAGCGGTAGAAGTGTGAAATTTTTTTTCAGTGATATTATTCCGTTTCTCTTTGATTCTCGTTGTAATGATGCAGAAATGGTTATTGAATTATGAGAGTTTCAAGTTTCTGGGAAGCTTTAACAAAGTTTACTTTTAAAAGGTTAGGAATTTTATTAGCAATCTAGGTGTATGTGCGTCTGAAGCCTCGAAACTTGTATGAGGCGGGGATCGGATGCATGTTAGACTCTAGTTTGTTTTTAGAGATGAAATGAGATAAGTTGAGATTAAAGTTGAAAGTTGAATAAAATATTATTAGAATATATTGTTTCATTATTATTTTTATATTGAGATTTGAAAAAATTGAATTATTTATTTTATTTTTGTATTGGGATTTGAAAAAGTTGAATTATTTATTTTATTTTATATGGGAATTTGAAAAAGTTGTAATGATTTTGAGAGTTTTCTGAAAGAGAACAAGCCAGCGTACGTTTGGGTGGCAGTTGCCATGGATGAGACCTTGTGCTTAAATGTTGGCTTGTGTAATTCAAGATTGGTTTCATATTCATAATTTAGAGGGTATTTATTGTCCTCACTTTTCTGTGCGATCTAATGCAGAAAAACACCGTCTTTTTAATAACATAGGAAGGGCGTTGTTTGAAATTTATGAGACCATCTTGCTGATGTGCACTAAGCTGTGTCAGCCCACGTGACCTGTTTTATAGACTTGTTTCGGAAGTTCCTTTGAAAGCTTTTTTTATAAGTCAATAAAGTAGTTCCTATGCACTAAGTAAGAACCACGATTATGTAGATAATATCTTTGTGATTAGTTATTTGCTTAACGAGTTACACAGTTTCATTAATAACGGCCAAATAGGATGTTACATTTACTTTTCGGAATGTACAAGAGACTGCATTCCTCACAAGCTCTCTTTCTTTCTCCCTTTTTTTGGGAGAAAAAAATTTCTTGTTAAGAGTCTTAGCTCTCTTTTTGTCATATCGTGTTGAGATGGGAATTTTCTTTGTCGATATCGATTGTTGTCGTCTGATTTTTTTCTTTTTGGTGAAAAGTTCCTCCTGAATGCTTCAAGTGATAAACTATTCTATAAAATGGTGTGAAATTGGTGAACAAGTATTGTCCATTATATAGGCTGTTGGTTGGTTAGAGACCCTGACCCAAGTATTGAACACTTCAAGTATTGGCCAATTAAACGGCTGATTAATGGGCATCAGATGACTTCTATAAGAGGTTATTTTGACGGACGAGCTATCAATGAGATTATTAATATGCGTACAGAAATTTTTGGTGATCCAGATGAAAGTTGAACCTTTTTTATGGATCATGGGTGGTAAAACTTGTACTGGAGAAATTCCATGGGTTTCACTACTGCTTGTAGTTTTCTTCTTGCAAATTAGATAATTAGATTGATATTACTCTATATTTTTGAGTGATCATTTTATCACTACTGCATGGGGCATTTTTCTGAATTGTTCGGTTCTGACATAACACTTGTTATCTATATTCTGAGATATAGGTGGAGGGAAAAACGGTTAAGGCACAGATATGGGATACGGCAGGTCAGGAGCGATACCGTGCTATCACCAGTGCTTACTATAGGGGAGCTGTCGGGGCACTGCTTGTCTATGACATAACTAAGAGGCAAACTTTTGACAATGTCCAAAGGTGGCTTCGGGAATTGAGGGACCATGCAGATTCTAATATTGTCATCATGATGGTGGGAAATAAATCCGACTTGAGCCATCTTAGAGCTGTTACAGAGGATGATGGTCAGGCTTTGGCTGAAAAGGAAGGCCTCTCATTTCTCGAGACATCAGCTTTGGAAGCAACAAACATCGAGAAGGCATTCCAGACCATTTTGACGGAGATCTACCAAATCATAAGCAAAAAAGCATTGGCAGCTCAGGAAGCTGCTGCCAGTACCATTGTTCCTGGAACCACCATCAATGTTTCTGATACATCAGGGAATGCAAACAAGAAAGCTTGCTGCTCTACTTAAGGTTGCATTTGAGGAAGGGAAAACATTTGCAAGCAGACAGAGCTTCTTTTTTCATTTTTCATTTATAAATTTGCCCCCTTTTTTTCTGTTTTTTTCTTTTTCGATTTTTGGATGAGAGAGAGACATGTAGAGTAAATTTTCACTTCATGTAGTAATGATAAGAGAGATTGTGAACGTTGTAAACAACAGAATGGTTAGTACGTTTGGAGGGTCTGCTTCCCTTTTGCTCTATTCTTATACATTGCCTTGAATTCGAAGTTCCATTGAAATTTGGTCTGTTGGGTCGATCATGACTCATGCTCCCTTTTATACTTTGCGTGCTTTAGTTACTTCCTAACTCGTAAGTTGCAAGAAAAGCTTGCCTCCTTTATGTCATATCATTGCAACACAAATCCCATCTATCTTGCCTTTCCTTTAACCACCACTGGCCCTTGCCATTTGGGGTCAAAATATGTGGTATATTCATGAATTGATTTTATTTTCTTTCAGTTCATTGTATCCAGTGGCAGTATGTCTTAAAATGTTTAGGGAGGTCACCATCTTCCAACTGTTTTTGTAGGCTCTCATTGCACTTTGTGCAGTGTTTTTGTTTTTTGTTTCTTGTCTTGGTAATGGAATGGTGAGAGTGGACTTCCCTTTTCATGTATTCCATCCAAATTCAGAGTGCATTGTGTCACTAATGTGGTGTTTGGTTGACAGTAAAGCAATCTCAACGATTTGGTTGTGTCAAACTATTTATCGATTCCTTTCCAATATCTCTAGTTGTGATGGGAATCCTTTTTAATAAATAATCTATTCCCCAGCAGTTTTCTGATCGCTAAATTTAAAAATAAAAAGTTTTTATTAATAATGCCTTAATGATTCGACGAAGCATTAAATGGGACCCTTTCAGATTCAATTTCGTTGGAAATGGGAAATGTTGGTTGGTCCTCATGATTTTTTTTTTCCCTTCCCAAAGTACTCATTTTTCACCTTTTTGACCTTTCCTCTCAGGTATTTGGAGTTGGATCAAAGCAATCCAACCAGATCAGATTCTCAAACCCTCAATGATGGACCACAAAAGATGTCGAATTTAACTCTCGAAATTGACTCAGAAATGTTTAGAGAGACTGGTAGAATTGAGTTCTTAGCCTCAAATCATAAAGAATGGCAACAATGGCATAACTGCAACTGAAGCAGCTGTCTATCATTTCCAGTCTTTCCTTGAGAACACATTTGAAAAATCTCCTACACAACACGCATCATACAAATTACAACTCAGCAACAGATATCATGTATTGTTTTTTGCAGTGAAAATGACTGAGGGGAAGAGAGGAAAACTTAAAAGGGGCCATTTACAAGAATGAGGTGCCAACTTTCTTATTTCCAAAAAATGAAATGTGAAAGGGCCAGATTTAACAAAAACTCTTACAACCAAAGAAAAAAAAAAAAAAAAACCCTCCCTAGGTTGATTAAAGAACCCTCTCTCTCAAAATCTGTGTGCCAACTAGAAGATTCTTCTCCCTAACCACTACTTGTGAACTTTTTGATGTTGTTTCTTCTGGTTATCGTTAAAGAAAAAAGTAGAGGTACAGGAAAATTTTCTTCTTACTTTCTTTGATGCTCTACTTTTTGGTTTGATTGAGACCATTCCTCTATATAAAATCTATATCTCAAGCATCACATCTTTAAGAATTAGACGTGAAGAAAATGTTAGATTTCCTCGAATTAGGCCCGTTTGGGCCGTTTGGATGTTGAACTGAATTGAGTTTTTTTATGAATAGTAATGAGTTAAAATGGTAAAATGAGTTTTATATGGCCCAGTTAAGATGAGTTTATATGTGTTTGGTTATTAAGATGAGTTTAAATGTATTTATGAGAAGTTGGAAAAGGTTGTAGGTCCCAAGTGTAAAGAGGTGTTGAATTAAAAAAAATTATAGGTCCCACATGTAAAGAGGTCTTGAGTTGAGTAATGTTTGGTGATTTGGGAGTTTGGTGTTTAGATATTAGACTCAACTTAAAATTAGACTGAACTGAATTGATCTCAGTATCTTTTCAAATGGGCCCTAAATAAATGTGTTTCCTTCTCTTCTTATATCTTCCAGTATAAACAAACCATATGCTTTCTATTTATCTCTCCATCATTTTCTTTCTATTCCATCCTAGATAAACTTCTAAACACAAGGGGTTAGGGATAAAATGCTGAGAGTGATGTCAAACACAGTGGCATAAACTGCTAATCAGATTAAAAACTTGAAATATATATATCTTCATCAGCAGCATCTCAAAGTTCAATTATCATAAAAGAAGCAGATGGATAACGCCTGAACTAGATCAAAACAGATCCAATTGAACTACTTACCACACATTATTGGAAAATTATAAACTGCTAACTTGGTACACAATGGCCTTGCTTTTTTATTTCATAACTCTCTTCCTCATAACTTAAAGCGTAAGAACCGAAGAAAGTTGAACAAGAGAGAAGGAATGTTAAATGTATAAGTTGCTATTCAATTTGCACAGTTACATGATGTATTCTGTATGTTCTTTCACAGAAATCTGTGATCTTGCAAATCAATTCACTTGAGGAAACTAGAGGTTCAGCTGTTACATGGCAAGATAACACAATTTTCCCCGCAGTTATTGCCCAAACATGTAGGTCATGAACATCCTGAACTCCTTTGATACACTTGAGGCCATTTTCTAGCTTATCAATATCAATCTCAATTGGAGTCCTCTCCATCAGTATGCCGCATATATTTCTAAGCATAGACACAGTAGTACTTAAAGCAAGAACTGCAAATATAAGAGTACAAATGAGATCAACCACTAACCAATCTGGTTTTGCCCATATGATGGCTCCAGCAATCATCACCCCTACAGACTGAATCAGATCAGTCAAGACATGCAGGTAGGCCCCTTGGACATTTATGTTTAATATTTTGGACTTTTCTGGAGAATCTGACACCAAGTGAGTCTCCTCTTCGGTTGTTGCACATAGTTCCTCCTTTTCATGATCATGATTATGATCCACGTGTCCACAGGCATGATGAGTGTGGCTGTGGTCGTGATTGTGACCAAGCCATGCGACCATCAGACAATTAATGATAAATCCAAATGCTGCAACCGCAAACATAAGCATCCCATTCACCTTTGCGTTTTTGTGAAGAATTCTGTCAATGGCTTCATAAATTAAAATCCCAGAGATCAACCATATAAGCTGCACAGATAGCAGGGCACCCAAAACCTCAAGACGATTGTATCCGAAAGAATGGTGAGATGTTGCCGCCCAACCTGAAGCCCATACAGCGAAAAGAGAAATGGACAATCCGGCAACATCAGAGAGCAAGTGGGCTGCATCTGTGATAACTGCAAGGCTGTTGGCTTTCACACCACCAAAAATCTCTACTATTATTACTAGTATATAAAAAATGATAAGTCCACATAGTTTTACCACGGACTTTGATCGTTGTTCTGACTCCAAAGTACTATTTTCTTGTCTGGAGAAAGCACAAAAATGTTTGCAAGATAAACTCTGTGGCAGGGAGTGGACATCAATTTTTTCAGAAACTACTGGAATCTCAATTTCCACCAGGGAATTTGTTCTCAAGATGGGCGTTTCCTCTTGCTCCATCTGCTTCAAAAAAATCTGACAGGTTAATTTTGTGAAAGAAATACATTAAACCCAAACAAATAGAGTCAATAATTTCATTAATTAGCTTCACACACTAGAAATATGTCATACTTAAGGCTACCAACCAAATGACTTCAAACGGAATCTTAAAAATGAGGAAAGGAAAAGGACCGCTAGAGATCAGCCAGTGCTTTTGAACCATGGCTGAAAACGGAGACTTCTATATGTTAGGCAGCTTCTAATACATGACCAGATCCAATTGATGAAGTCAGCTAAGATCAGAGGCTTGGATACGGACACAGAAGAAATCATGATGACAGTTTATGAACTTGTGATAAGTTGAAGACCGGAATTTGGACCATATGACCTTTTTTTATCAAGTCCACCACAGTCTATGTAGCCCTATTGTATGTCATGCAAGTGTCCCTGTCCCAAAATCTATCCTAGAACATCAAAAGATATTAATTAAAATATAAGGGTTTCTTCAAGCTTTAATCATGCTAAAAGTTGACGTATCGCTATGGGATTGGGCAAACCACAATGCAGAGTTTTGTATTTCAGAATTTCTTTTACATTCTGTCATGCATACTGAGATCCTTTTCGTTATTTGACTCTATCTTTGGTCATGCACCGTTTTGATATCATATATCAATATGCATTTTCTCACCATGATGAAGTACACCCACGTTCAACTCCTCTGGTAATTCTAGTGGAACCTAATGCAACCTAACCAATTTTATCTTCTCCATCTAGAAACTTACTCATTAATTCATATGATAGATCAAAAACTAAAAATGACTTGCCAGATTCTGTACTGAAGTCTGCTATCACTAACATCTTACGAATGCCTACACTTCTCATTCATCTTCTTTAGCATCACTTGTCATGCCGATATTACTGTTCAAACTCCATTCATTTCGTGAACCCCCAAACTTTTCATACCATTGTACATACCACACCTTGTAAGTTGTAACTGTACATGCAATTTCCAATTAAATTTGATGACTATGTAAAAGTCACATAATACAAGCATTCCTCCACTCTGTCCTACTACTCTTAATACTTATGCATAATCTACACATTCCCATTTAAAAATAATTAATCCAAAGTATAAACATAATTAAATGAAGGCAAACAATCAAGAATCCCAAAAGCTATCCAGCAAATAACATTGAAAGCTAAACTAAACCTTCAAACACAAAACTGATATTTATTCGGCGTTTTTTTTTTTTTTTACACAAATGATTTCTTCACCAACAGCATGAAAACTCAAAAAACAGGGGCCACTTGACAATTCACAGATCCAACCACCAGTCCCCCCAAATTAGCTGACAAGGATCCGTAGAAGACTCCAATTTAATTGGGATTAAAGCACTAAGCTTAGATGAGTTTAGACTGCAAGAGGAAAAGCACTAAGCACTACAACATCCCATTATCGAAATATAAAGAAATACGCACCATCATGGTCCACCATGAATCTTTTGACAAACCAATACAAACATGAATCCAAAAGTATGAAATACAACGAGAATTAGCCAAAAAAGGCTTAAAATTTTGGATAATTTTAAGATCATAGCAAATTTCTAAAAAAAAAAAAAACAGATCAAAGAGGTGTGATAGATGTACCTGAGAAGCAGATGAGAGAAGTCAGAGAAGCCTGTAAGGGGACTCGTTTAGGAATTCGATCTCATAGATAGGTTGAGGAATAAAAAGGGTTAAGGTCTATATCAAACGATCAACAGGGAAAGAATCAAACCGGATCAACGGTCTAAGAGCAGACATGGTCACATAGAAACACAGACCGACCCCCAGAGTAGACCGTGTGGAATGTTTCGTTTGCCGCATGATTTACGCCCAAGTTGTAAAGCCTATGTATCGTGCACTTGCAGGCGTAAATGTTGGAAAGCTACGTATCAATATCGTCAAAACCTAGGGCCCAGATGACAAGAAAAACAGAGCTAAATGTCCCAAACTCGTTATCTGGACTAATGTGTATAAATATCTATCGCTTCACGCTTTCCTCGCCTACCGAGTAAGAACTTCGAACTCAACGCAACGCAAAATTCTCCCTCGTTTCCGTTGTGAACTCGTAAAAACTCAGCTCAGATTCGTACGTTGGGATTAACCTGTTGGGTTGCATCAATGCATTCAGATGGTTCGTGAACAGAAAAGGCGTAATATGTGAGACCTCACATATTCATTGGACACACCACTTGAGTCGATGTTCATTAGTTGTACGCTCGATATGCATTAGGGGTGTGCATCGAGACCGAATTTTTATCCAGTTCCATCTAGAAATCCGGATCCAGGTGAATCTGGACAGATTACCGTCCGGATTACACCCGAGCGGTTTTATTTAACACGGATCCGGTTGTAAAACCCGGTAATCCGTAACCGGATTACGCATCTGCGTGGTTTTATTTTTTAACCGAAAACGATACTGTTTCGGTCTTATTATTTCTTTTCCTCTCAACTCTCTCGAAGGCTCGAACGGATTGCTAACTCTCACTCAACTTCAGTCTTCTCTCAACCCTAGCCGTGCCGTCTCTCAACCCTAGCCGTGCCATCTCCCATCGCCGTCTCTCAACTTTCTCGAAGCATACGGTATGTTAATCTCTCTTTCTCTGTCTCTCTCTCGGTTTGGTTGGTTTTTTTTTTCTGGGTTTTGTATTGGATTTTCGGTTAGGTCTGTATTGGATTTTTTTTTTCTAGGTTTGCATTAGATTTTTTTTCTCGGTTTGGTTGGATTTCATTTTTCATGCTTTTGGTATCTCTGTCTTTGGCTCTCTCTCGGTTTAGTTAGATTTTTTTTCTGGGTTTGTATTTGATTTTCGCTTCTGTTTGGGTTTGGGTTTGATTTTCTGGATTATGTACTAAAAAGCTTATTGTACTTTGTAGGACGCATTACCTGATACAACCGTTTAGATATTTTCTGGTTTCCCAAAAGCAGCTCTTAATGTTTCCAGCTGCTTCTCTTTTCTAGCAGCAATTTGGTGGGTCTGTGTCTCTGAAAACCTGGTAAAAATGAAAGCACAAAACTCTCAAAGAATGTCCATCATTGAATGCTTGAAAAATAAACCTACTAAAAATCATGGTGGTAAGTATAGCTAGAACTAATTTTCAAGGCATTCTTCTTTTATTTTGCGGGATTTTATTTACAGGACAGAATAATTCTTCCTTGAAGCTTACAATAAATTCTTCTTCTAAGAAAAAAACCTATTTCAGAATATTTTTTTTAAAAAAATTTATACACAAAGTTACATGTAGCCTCACACGCCAAACCTTGTCTCCTGGCACACATACCTGCCATTTCAGATCTAAATAGGTTGACAGATAGCTAAACTATTGTCTCCAACATGATTTAATAGAGGGACAATAAAAGAGAGAATGGTTGACACCTTTAGCTTCCTCACTACATAACTGATAGTAATATTCCATAAGAACCTTTCTATGCTTTAAATTTTGCAGAGTAGGGATCCCATTTCTGCAAGCTCTCCATGCAAGCTTTTTCCACAAAGTTTTCTACTCCTCTATATTTGAACATTCCCTTTCATTCTTTAAATTCCTAAAAGCATAAAAGAATCTGTAAGCACTTCTGACACTGTAATTCTTTAAATTTGAAAAAACTTCATCTTTAATATTAAGCAAATGAATATGTGAATATCTAGTACAATCATCAATAAACATAAGAAAATACTACAATAGATCTCTGGAAGCAGCTACATTTTCTTTGTTTTATGTTCTGGGTCGTTGTCTTGATGGAGGGGTTTGTGGAGATGTAATCTGAAATGATTGCTTATCAGGTTTGTGTGTGCAGTGGTTTCTGGCCGTCCGATGATGAAGTTTGAGAGTGGGTATACCGTGGAGACGGTGTTTGATGGAAGCAAGCTTGGGATTGAGCCTTATTCGGTTGAGGTGTTGCCCAATGAAGAACTTTTGCTTCTGGACTCTGCTAATAGTAATATCTACAGAATATCTGCCTCTCTTTCTCTCTGTAAGTGGATGCTTTTGGTCATGGATTCCAAATATTGATTGGTTCATCTTGTTTTAATGAATTCATTTCTGTTTTGCTTCTGGACTCTGCTAATAGTAATATCTACACAATAGCTTGGACCCGTTTCAGCTATTATATGTTCTTTTATTTCCATGCTTAAACCATTGACTTGATTTTGAGTTGTTGCCTAGATTGCTTGCTCCTTTTGCTCTTCTGTTCTTGTCCACAAATTTGAAAGCTTCTTTCTTTATCATTGAAATTAGAGTTTATCATCTCTAACTCAGATATATGTATTAATGAAATTAGAGTTTATCATTGAAATTAAAGCTATTATATTTTCTTACTTTTTCTTTTTAAGTAATATAAATATATATATGTATTTTATTCTGTTCTTATCAGTGCTCTTTTTTGTCTATTTTTTTTTACTTGTCCTATATGTAATTGTATTTTCTTCCTTGCAAATCATACTTTTAAAATAGAAGTTTCTACTTAGCCCTTTCAAAAGTTAAATCAACTAGAACCTGTTCAGGTAGTCTTAAGAAACTCAATTGACTCATGCATGTCTCATTCAGGTAGTAGTGTAATCATTCCCACATGCTTCCTACATCTTTTATTATCAGGGGTTTGATGCTTATCCATTAGTTTTGGAAGTAGCTGAGACCAACTTGTCTAGAATGGAATGTGGACTGCCTACTCAGTTATCCTTCTCTGCACGTGAAATTATTATGACTTCTACGGTTATTATTTCCTGCTAGGACTGAAAGTCATTCCACTTATCCATGAAGCAACTTCATGTCAACCTATCCAGATTAATATTCCCTTTAATTTTGGTCATATCAACTTCATGTTGGCTTCAACCTATCCAGATTAATATTTCCTTTAATTTTGGACATCTGTATTCATGCTGATAATCGTTACTGGTGTGTTCTTGTCACTCAAGGTTTCACGATCCTTATAAATGACTACAAATAATCATATTGTCTTCCTATGGGATGTTCTTGAAACTTCTGTAAGGGGTGGATTTATATAGACTAAGCCAAATTGGATGAAGAATTTTAGTTCCTTGATTTTCCTTTAAAAACTTGTGGTTGAGTGGCAGCTGCAGATTAATACGTGTTGATGATTTTAGGTGTGGCTTTTGCCGTAAAAAATCTATGACTCGGTAGCAAGTGTCTAATCATATCTTTTTATGAGATTGTATGGAGCTGCAACTAGGATGGTCTGGTCTAAAACTTCAACAAAAAGAGCATGTCATAAGTCATGAGCGCTATCCAAATGAGATAGATGTAGTTTACCATTGAGCCATAGTATGTGCATTTATAGTCAGACAATCACTTTGCTTATAACACCTCAAGTTAAGTAAAGGAGAGTGGTAAATGGGATCCCATATTGCTTGCTCCTTTTGCTCTTCCATTCTTGTCAAATCTTTATGATTATGGGTGATACTTCTGTTTGTTTGTAGTCGCCTCGTGTTCTTGTTCTTTAAATGTGCTCATGCTTCTGAATTTTTGTTTTGTTTTCATCCACAAATTTGAAAGCTTCTTTCTTTATCATTGAAATTAAAGTTTATCATCTCTAACTCAGATAACTTGTTGAATTTTCCTACTCAATGTATCCATCATGTGGTCACTTATGAAAATCAATCTGGGTTGGATCTGAAAACAGAGAAAAACCCCATTTTCGAATTAACAAAGTTGGGGATATTAAACTCTGGAGTTTGATGTCATTAGTCCTTAGATTTGGTTTTTGGGGAGTTGAGCCCAGATTAACTTGTTAGGATTTCTTATTAAATATCAGGTTTGAGTGTGAGAGAGAGAGAGAGAATGTCTGGAGCAGGCACACAAAACAGTGATTACAAGGTATACTTCATTTACATACAGCCCATTTTGATGCCCTTCAATGGATATTGCTGCATTCCTGTATGCATGAGAAGTTAGTAATTGTTCCTAGAAAACTTTATTCCTGTTTGTATATAATTTTCTATCTAGATTTCCAACGATCTTGGTCTTGATCATCACTAATGAAAAAGTATGGCCAATGGAAGCTACTTTAGACAACTTATGACTAGAACTTCTGGGCATGACATGCATTCTACTTCCTTAAGAAAACTCTCTACTCTAGATGGAATCAGAGGTTTCTGGGGTGTTTCTTCCCTAGATATTGTACATTAAATGCAACTATTTTGTTACTCAAGCATATTATTGTTTATAGGCACTCTGTATCATATGTCTCATTGTCTATATGATTTACTTCTTAATTTGTTAATTACAGGCCATCCATTTACCAGATCAAGGTGAAAGAAATCAATTTTTTTCCCAAATTCAAGATTCAAGATGTGGAGTTATGATATTGTATTAGTTTAATTAGTTGTGATGTGTTATTATTTATTTTGTTCTTTGTAAATTTATGTTTTGTATTGTGATGTAACAACAATATTATCTAGTTTGTATTTTTATTTATTTTGTTCTTCAATTTATTTTTTTAGAAAATTCTTTTAAAGTGTTTTAATTATTTAAAAAAAAAACTGGGCAATTTAAATATGAGATCAGATTTTTTTTTTAAAAAAAAGTGCTATAATTTCTTTTTAAAGTTATAAATATATTTTTTGAATTTTTTATTTTTTATTTTACAAAACCCGGATTGAATCCAGGTATAAAGCCAAAAAAAAAAAATCCGGATTAAAGCAAAAAAAAAAAAAAAATTCCGGATACAATCCGGATATCCGGATTGATATCCGCCCGGATTGAGTCCGGTTCAATTCGGGCGGATAACGGCCCGGATTACGAAATCCGGATCCGAATCCAGTTATGGCCGGATACCCGGATCCGGATCCTGATGCACACCCCTAATATGCACTCTACATATTTTTCAAGAAAAAAATAAAAAGTAATTTTTTTCCAATTAAGGTTTCCAGCTCCATTTTTTATAAATATATAATATTTTAACCTCCTATATATGTTTTTTAACAATTTAAAAGTGAACAAAGAGAAGTAAAGTGTGAATGCATATTATGAGAGAGAAAAAGTTCTAGAGAGTGAGTTGAGATTGTGTGATTATAATTTCTTCTAAATTAATAAAATTTCTAGAATTCTATAGACGTAAATACATTACCGAACCACGTAGATTGTGTATCGTGTGATTGGTTGATCATTGCTCTTTATTTGTTTGTCATCTTTGATGTGTATTTTACAATAATTAGTATTAAGAGCCAAGGTTCGGATTTGAAAAAGAAAGATGGCTAGAGACAAATTGAAAGCACCCGAAATTGAGAAGTTTGACGACATTGACTTTGGGTATTGGTGGATGCAGATCGAGGACTATCTCTATGAGAAGAAACTCTATCTTCAACTGTTGAGAAAAAAGCCAAAGAGCATGGACGATACTTAATGGAATATGTTAGATCGACAGGTTCTGGGAGTTATTTAACTGACCCTATCCATAACAGTGGCGCACAACGTTATTAATGAGAGAACCACAATAGCTTTGTCAGGCATGTATGAAAAGCCGTTAACAAATAATAATGTGCATCTGATGAAAAAGTTGTTCAATATGAAAATGTCAGAAGGTATGTCTATGGCCCAAAACTTGAATGACTTTAATATGATCACAAATCAATTGTCTTATGTAGAGATTGAGTTTGATGAGGAGATCAGAGTGTTGATTATGCTGGCATCGCTACCAAATAGTTGGGAGGCCATGAGGATGGCAGTGAGTCGTTCAACCGGTAAGATGAAACTAAATTATGATGATGTACGTAACATGATCCTTATTGAAGAAGTACACAGAAGAGACTCTGGTGAGCTTTCTAGTTCAGGACTGGTCCTGAATGTTGACAATTAGGGCAGAAGAAATGACAGGTCAAGCTTCAAGAGAAAGGGCTAGAACAAGACGAGATCTGGGAAACAAATCACTTGCTGGAGTTGTGGAAAGCCAGGCCACATCAAGAGAGATTGCTAGAATCAAGAAAGTGTTGAAAATGACATTGTGAATGTAGTGGCGGAAGAAATACAAGATGCCCTAATCCTTGCAATGCACAATCCAATTGATAATTGGGTGTTGGATTCAGAGGCTTTGTTTCATAGCACCTCACATAAAAAAAAATCATATAGAACTGTATTGCTAGTGATTTTGGAAAGATGTATACAATTGATGGAGAGCCATTGGATATAGTGAGAGTAGGTGATGTGCACATCATACTTTTGAACAAGGGTGGGTGGGCTTTACAGCAAGTCAGGCACGTTTCAGATCTGAGGAAGAACCTTATCTCTATAGGACAACTTTATGACAATGGTTATGCAATAGTATGTTCTGGAGGTGCATGGAAGATCACTAAGGGTGCACTGGTATTGGCACGTAGTAAGAAATCTAACTCTTTGTATTTGACATCAGGGTCCAATGATGCGCAGAAAAATATAAGAGTGCAAAAAGGTAAACTTGGTTGCGCGAATCAAATGAGGAAGCAAAAGTGAGTCATTTTTGTCGTTCCTCATGTAAGCTTGGGGAAGTTGGCTAAGGTTGCAAGGATCGGTTCAAAACTGGATACTTCTAGTGCAGTTAGAGTTGTGAGTCACTCAATGGATTTGCTGACTGAAGGCAATGCTCATGAGAGATTGAAGTCAGACTCGACTTTAGTGCATCTTATGGCTTGAAGAAGGGAGCTGTGAGCTGTGGAGGTGATAAGACTTGGCTAGAAACAATGGCTAGCATGTGGAGAACTAGTCTCCAAAATAGGAGATTGTTGGGTCGTATGTGAAGCTGAGTTCGTGAGCAGAAAATGTGCAACCCGTAATTTCGCTCGAGTCTCACACGACAATGGACTTGAGTAAAACACAAATTCTAGTGTTCGCTCGAGCTACACTCGATACACCACTTGAGCCAATGTTCATTGGTTATTCGCTTGACATGTCGCTTGAGTGAATAACATAATTTATTTATTTTTTGCCAATTCGGGTTTCCAACACTGTTTTATATAAATATGCAATATTTTAATCTCTTGTACACATTTTTCAGCAGTTTTAGAGTGAACAAAGAGAGGTAAAGTGTGCGTGTATATTGTGAGAGAGAAAAAGTCTAGAGAGAGTGAGTTGAGATTGTGTGATTGTAATCTCTTTTAAATTAATAAAATTTCTATAACTTTGTGGACATAGATATATTGTCGAACCACGTAAATTGTGTGTCGTGTACTTGTTTGATCATTGCTCTTTATTTATTTGTCATCATTGATGTGTGTTTTACAACATAACCCAGTTCTCTCAACATCATGTTTCTTGCTAATTTATAGGAAAAAAAGATTTTTTTTAAGAAAAAAATTTTAAGAAACATTGGGAATTTCAACATCATTGCTCTTTGGATCTTAATAAATTAGAGACGCACACAAGAACAAAAGGCAAAGACAAAGAAGAAGAAGAACTTTTTAAGAGGAATTCCAAAGTGCTACAAACATACGAGAACAAAAGACATTAACTATGTATTATGGATGATGCTATGTGACCAAATTTTTCGATTTTTTATTTCTAAAATCTCAAATTTTTTGAATCACAAATTGAAAAATAAATTTAATTTTAAAAATTCAAGAAAATGTTATCGATTGTTATTCTAAAAGGAAAATTCTTCTTGCAAGCATACTTTGCACACCAATTCGTGCACCAATATTGATTTGTAAGATATATGTTTAACGAAACGATGTGAATTAAATGTAGAAATAATTTTCATGAAATAGAAAATTTTCTTCTTCTCTTAAAAAAATTTTTATAATTTTTTTGTATAAAAAAAATATCGGTGCATGAATTAATGCACAAAATCTACTTGTATCTAGCAAAGCTAACAAAACACATTTTAATAAGAGAAATGCTATACACCATTCATTTTACCATCATCCTGACATTAAATTATTACAAAATTATTTATCATTTATTATTTATTATTCAATTATTGAATGCGAAATATGATGATGGTAAGCTAATTCTTCTTTTACTAAATGTAATTCGACCCAATAGATCTGAATGAAATTGAAATAAAAAAAAAAAAAAACTTAATAGGATGAGAAGAGTTGAATTTAGTAATTTAGTTTATGATATATTGACATAAGCCAACCCATTCGATTGACTGATGTTGTATTGTTATCAATCAATCAAAAACTAACACGTGACCTCCCGTTAAGAGCGGTGCTACAGTCACCGCTGTTGGCTGGGAGCCATCGTTAGGCAAAACATTTTTTTGCTTTTTTATTTTTTTTTTCAAATTATGTTTTAATACTTTTAAATATTTTAAAAAATATATAAATAATTTATAATAATATTAAATAATTTTTTCTTAATCATTAAAAAAAATAAAAATAAAAATAAAAAATTTTTTTGGCCAGCGGTGGCCTTAGGATTTTCCATTTTTTAATGGGTGATTAACTGAAAAATCAAATTATAAAAAATGTAAATATTCAAAGAGTTATGTACAGTCACGTTTGTATATTTTTTATGTACTTCACTAATATGATTGGTCAAATTAGTTATTTTATATTAAAAAAAGTAATGCAGCCAGTCACATTAGTGAAGTGTATAAGAAATACGTAAAAATGATTACACATAATTTTTTTTATAGTGAAAATCAGATTTGCAAAAGTTACAAATTGAGACATCAAATTTGTGAAAGTTTATATAAGAGCGGTGCTACATCCACCGCTGGTGGCTCCAGCTGGGAGTCACCGCAAGGCAAAAGAATTTTTTTTTTGTTTTTTTTTTTAAATCATTTTTTAATACTTTTAAATATTTTTAAAAAATACAAAAATTATATAATAATATTAAACAACTTTTTCTTAATCATTAAGAAAAAATAAAAAATAAAAAAAAATCTTTTTAGCCAGCGGTGGCTCCCAGCTCCAACGGTGGCTTTAGTATTATTCTTTATATAATGACACAAGGCAACCCGTTCGATTGACTGATGTTGTATTGTTATCAATCAATCAAAAACCGACACGTGACCTCCTATTAATTTTCTCATGGGTGATTGAGTGAGAAATCAAATTATAAAAAATGTGAATATTCAAATAATTATGTCATGTATAGTTACGTTTGCATATTTTTTCTACACTCTATTAATGTGATTGATCAAATTAGTTATTTTATATTTAAAAAAGTGATGCAGCCAATCACATTAATGAAGTATACAAAAATATATAAAAATGACTATACATAAAATTTTTGATACTAAAAATCAAATTTGCGAAAGTTTCAAATTGAGGCATCAAATTACATAAGCGTAAATAGTCAAACACTACTACATGTTTTATAACTGCCGGAGTTAGGATTTTAACTCTGTTGGCAATATGTAAAGGAGGTTACAGTTGGTCTCTTATTGGCATTTAAGGTTTTGTTTAGGTATTAAGAGTATCTGATCAAATTGTAAATTGGTTGTTTACCGGTTAGAAAGGTATTAATGTCCTAACACCAAATTCAACTGATCCAACATGCATAAAGTCAATCTAAAATCAATTGACTTTAGAGGAATGAATTTAGTGGGTGGCTATAGTTCTTCCATTGTCATGATTTTTTGTCCACAGCAGTAATTATGTTAGATACAGTCTTAAAGTATATAAATTATGTATACTCTTTTAAAAATAATAAAACTTATCATAAAGAATTTAGTTTCTTCACGTGGTTCAGATTTTTTTAACTTTTTTTTTAATAAGGGTATGTAGAATTTACACATCTTAAAACTATATATAACATTATTAATTTATATTAACAAATTTAATTATATAACATATTATAATAAGATAAAAGTATTACATCATTTATATTCGAGATATGATATTTATAATTATGGAGTGCACAAGTGCCGCATAATCTATTTAAAAAAGCGAGCATATATAAGATCCATATGAAAAAATAAGTAATTTTTTTAATTAGAAATGTTACATACAATTGTAGAATATGCAAGTGTCATGTAATCGTTTTGAAAAAGATTGTGGTTCATTATTAATAATTTAATTTAATTTTTCTATGAATCACGTATTTATTCATTTTTTTCAAAATGATTGTGCAACACTTGCTCACTCATGACTACAACTATCATTTCTCTTATAGTTTTTGGGCAATATAAGTAGATCTTGATAGCTTTTTCAGGGAAACATATATTCTTAAACTCTTCTTCAAGCTTGAGTCCTCAATTCAAAGAAAGACAAATGCAATAATTGGATTCTATAATATTTATTATAGTTGGTCTAAGTTTATTTAGACAACAGTAAATATTTAAAATTAATTGTTAGTATATTTTTGCTAAATGGTTTCACACTTAGCAATTAAAACTGCCGAAATTAAATGTTTTGTTAGCTTTCAATTATAAAAAACTTACACCTTGAACGTACGATTGTTTAAGGCTATGTTTGGTTGTTAAAGTGATATCAAGTTTAAGCCATCTCAAAACTAATTATTGATAAAATTTATTACTTTTTCAACTTCTTATAAAAAACAGTTAAACTCATATCAACTTATTTCATACATTTAAACACATATTTCAACATATTTATATTCAAATACATCATCTGAAATTAGCTCAGTATCCAAACATAGCTTTAATTACGACAATTAAGATGGATGAAAGATATAATAGATAGTACAATCTCAACCATGAAATGTTAATAAATGATGAAAAATATCAATTTTTGGAGGGTATAATATGTTATCATTCTCCTACCATCTCATAATGTGTTTTTAAATAATTAAAAATTATTTGTTATATTTTATTTATGGATTGATAATTTAATGTCACGTTAAGAAATTATGTTGAGAGAACGCTGATAAATAAAATGATAAATAAAAATTTCAATATATAATATATGATGTTTGATGGTGCTAAATATATATGTCTCTGATTTGGAAAAGGAAAAAAATGGTGTAAATATATTATGTGTAAATTTCAGATTTGCGCAAGATATGTCAAAGAAGAATATATTATAATGTTACCAATAAAAATATTTTCCAAAAACAACTTTCTCCAGTAATTGACATCGGTCCTATAATGTTCAAGCTGGTGAGATTCAATGCTTTTATATTCCTTAAAGAGAAATGTATGTTCTTCATAGCAGAAAATTCTCTATAAAGAGACAAGGAAGGACAGTGTTTTGATTCTTTTGTGTTTTAATGATAGAGTGTGCAAGCGCGATGCAATACTTGAAAAAACAAAAGTAAATACGAGACTCTCATAAAAAATCAATTTTTTTTAAATAGTGGAATCTATTATTTTTTAAAGTGATTACGTATCACTTACACACTTAATGACAGTATGTATTAATACTCAAAATAAATTATACTATTCATACAATGTTCATTGATTTTTATTTTGTGCAAAACATAGAATCACGATTCTTAAATAATATTGTAATGACTAGTTGTAGAATAAATTTTAAAATAATTGCATGACTGTTATTATTAAAAGAGTAATGTTACGTACAATCTTGAAGTGCACAAATACCATGCAGTTGTTTTGAAAAAGAGCCATTGAAATTATTAAAAAATTAATTTCTTTTTATATAAGTTCTGTATTTATTTATTTTTTTAAAACTATTATATAACGCTTATAAACTCATAACTGTAACTATCATTTCTCCTACTTAAAAAACAAAGAGGTTATAAATATTGCTAATTCTATGTGTATGACATTTAAACTTATTTTATCGATAAAAAAAAGAGACGTACATTTGGATTTAGCAATATTAAAAAGAAAAAAAAAATGATTTATTCAAATTCCAATAAAACCAAATCTACAAAAACCTTTTCAATCTATACGATTTTTTCCTTCAAAAATCATAAAAATATCAAGAAAATCTTTTAGGTCCAAACATCCTCATAAATATTAAAACGAAGTTGATCTTTTTAGAGAAAGTTGTTCTGGCCTGGACTGAGGAATTTATAGGCGTTTCCGCCGCATTGAAATTGCAGTCGGCTGTCTTGATACTCATCCAGTCCTCTTGGTCTTGGACATGCTCCTCGGTTGCGTCTTGCCCTGTATTTTCTTTCGGAAGACGCAGACATAAAGCCAAACCCTTGCTTCCTTCCCACCCCAATTTTTTTAAACTACCTTGTATTTCAATTTGCAGCGCATTGCCACATAGTAAATAACTAAGCAAAAATGATAAAGCACTCATCTTTCTATTGCACGTTAACTAAAAAAGTTCAATAAACCCAAAAAAATCAGCCACATTCCTCCACCTTCTCTTCTTCCAAAGCACTCCCCCCACCCACCATACCATTTTCAAAAAGAGTCCGCTCCAAATAATAAATTCAAACAAATACAAAGAGGCCGAAAGAAGAACACAAGATCGGATATAAACACAGAGAGCTCTCTTCGTTCTCTTTAAAATCTTTAGAATTTGTGGGAGTTTGGGAGCTATGGACCCTGCGGTGCTGGATGACATTATCAACAGGCTATTGGAGTATCGGCAGGTGCGGGCAGGGAAGCAGGTCCAGCTCATGGAGACCGAGATCCGCCAGCTCTGCACTGTTTCTAGGGAGATCTTCCTCCAGCAGCCCAATCTTCTGGAGCTCGAAGCCCCCATCAAGATCTGCGGTGCGTTCTCTTTTGGTCAATATTTGCTTTTGTCTCGATCTTGAAAAGGCCTGGGATGCTTCTTTTATTATGGTTTCGATGATTGGTTTTATTTATTTTATTTTTTTCGGGTTGGGTTTCCTGGGATTTGGATGATGTGGGTTTTGCCTGGATGGAGCAAAATGGATTTTTTTTAATGGCTACCAATGTGGGTGTTTGAGTTTTGCATTATGAGTAACTTCAAAGAAAGTAAGACATGGGGTTGAGGATTTATATTTTGAACTTAGGCTTCTGAGACATGTATGGTTTGAGATTGGTCTTGGATAGAGAGACTATTTTACATGTGTGCTCTAGGTTTTGATAGAATGAGATTGACGAAGGAGAGTTTTGGAGTTGAAGAAGAAAAATGGATGTCCTGGATGATCGTAAAGTTTAAAGCAAGCTGAAGGGGGTTCCTATAGTCTGTTCAATCTGCGCCTTCAAATTTTCTTATTATAGTGATCGATAGGTGCTTACAAGTCTAACGTGCATTATATAATTTATGCACTGGTGGCTTTGAGATCCTTTCGAAGAAGGGAAGAAACAAATTTTGTTCATATTGTTGGAGAACTTAGAAAAATTATAATTGCAAACAAAACTATAGTCTTTCTTTTGCTATGGGTCGTTTGGAGTGGCTCTTGATTGGAGAGGTCAAGTTAAGATTGGGTTGTGACGACTCTGGAGTTTTGTAAAGTTTAGAGAACATTTGCACACTTTGAAGTGTCAGTTGAAGCCTTTTCTACTCACTTCTACATCAATTATTGGGAAAAGTGGTTTCTTTTTGCTTTTTTTTTTTGTTTTTTTGTTGGGGGGGGGGGGGGGGGGGGGGGAGGTGCTGAATGTTCAAAGATTGTAGGCTTCTTACCAGCGTTGTCAGATGTGAAGGATTTTCAAGAGAAATGTATATAATGGAAACTGCAACAGGAGAAGAAAGGGTGGGTTAGATGAATGTGAAGATAGAGCTTGTAGCATATTTATTGCTATGTAAGAGGATCTTCTATCATCCACGAGATGATTGTGGAAGAACCAGCTCTATGTTACTAGGATGTCTAGAGAAGCCTTCACATCTATGAGGTGAAGAAGAGAAAAATGAAGGGAGATTTTTTTTGAGGATGTTCTATGCAAAGTGTTATGATCTTGTTTGGAGGTGTAGATGCAGTTATCATAAGGGTTCTTCGGAATTATGACATATTTATCCACACATAAGTGATTAAACAATGGAAAATCTATAGTTTGGTTGAAATAATTACCTAGATCTCCAATACAGCATATTAAGGTCCCAAATGAGTTTTACCTGATAAGAGAAGGTCCCATTTGAGTATTGCCCAAAAATGTACTTCCTCCTTTTAAAGAAAAATGCTGTAGAAGAAAGAAAAACACCATTTGCCATGCAGGGAAGTAATTCTCAATTAAAAAAAAATATTTGCTTTTTGGTAGAAGCAAAAGTTACCTTTTTTTTTTATTGATAAACAAAATTTTTTTGAGCATAAAGTAGATTTGTCCCGGGTATACGGGACATATAAAAGAGCATCACCCTTGCATGCTAGTTTAGCGATGTAGTGGTTGTATAATATCAAAAGCTGAATAGAAACATGCCAAGTCTCAACCTTATCTTCTAGGGGATCACATTTAAACATAATTTTTCTTTTACAATTTTTCCTACTACATTGAAAAATGTAAAAAACTTGGTTGGTTAGATTTTTTAGTTGTATGCGATGAATCAAAAAGAGGCATCTGTTTATTAATAATTTTGTTTCTTCTATATTCAATAGAGACAGTCCTTTTTCCAAATTCTTGGAGGACTAATTGAAAAATCTAGTACTTACAAAAAAAAAAAAAAAAAAGAATCTAATTGACAAAAACTGTTTGTGGGTTAAGTCAAACTTGGTTAGTATGCTTGCTAGACCCTTGGTTATGATGAAATTAAGTCTCTAGACTGTCTACAAGCTTTTTTTTTTTCAGTACGGGTTATGCTTATTGCTGACATTTTGAGATAGAGAAGTGTGACCACATAGGAAGACGGAAAACAAAAAAATATAAAACATAAGTTAAATCTGGATTTTTTGTTATTGTTATTTAGCAAAAAATCGTGGCATAAATTTTAGAAGCTGGAAGTTTGGGAAATGGTGTTCATTACTTGAGAGAATATTCCTGGTAATAATGGCATGGTGAGTCGGTGACATGGACTTCATACTTCTTGTTTTCTGCTAAAGGGCCTTATTTGAAAGTTGAGTAGCCAGGCTATGCTAACTTATTTTTCTTAGAGAATTAACTTTAGGATTTGGAATGTGCTTATTAGTATTGTATCATCAAGCACTTCATTTGGCAGATGTATTCTTCTGTACATATTGATTTAACTTTATCACCCATATATATAAGTTTGTTTGTCCGAAGGGCCTGCCTTGGAGAGGTTCCCTAACATAAATATATATATATATATAATTTTGTCTATTTTTTTCATGCCTAATTGATAATATTTTACAAAAAAAAAAAAAAGAAGAACTTAGTGACTCTTTGATTGGAGTACCTTTTGTTGTGTCTGTGACTGGAGTTTGGATTATTTACTTGCTTGCATTTTGTTTATCACCTTTGAAGTTGAGTAGTGCTAAGCTTTGTACCTACCCAAAGAAGTGGATGCTAATCTCTGTTATTTATTTATGTTTTTTACCAGGTGACATTCATGGACAATATACTGATCTTTTGAGGCTTTTTGAGTATGGGGGCTTTCCTCCCAATGCCAATTATTTATTCCTTGGAGACTACGTAGACCGTGGCAAGCAGAGTTTGGAAACAATATGCCTTTTGCTTGCTTATAAAATCAAATATCCTGAGAACTTCTTTCTTTTGAGAGGGAATCATGAATGTGCTTCAATTAATCGGATATATGGATTTTATGATGAATGTAAACGCCGGTTCAATATAAGAATTTGGAAAACTTTTACTGATTGCTTTAATTGTCTTCCTGTGGCTGCGCTCATAGACGACAAAATATTGTGCATGCATGGGGGCCTTTCCCCTGATTTAACAAATTTAGATCAAATCAGGAACTTACCTCGTCCAGCTGATGTTCCGGACTCTGGTTTGCTTTGTGATTTACTTTGGTCAGATCCTGGTAGAGATGTCAAAGGCTGGGCAATGAACGATCGTGGAGTCTCTTACACTTTTGGTGCTGATAGCCTTTCAGAATTCTTAACAAAGAATGACATGGACCTTGTTTGTCGTGCCCATCAGGTGAGTGACATTATCTTTTTTGCCCTTGTTTTTTTTTTTTTCTAACTCAAACAGCTTAAGAGGATGCATCTTGTTCCAGGTTGTTGAGGATGGATATGAATTCTTTGCTCACAGGCAGCTTGTTACAATATTCTCTGCTCCCAATTACTGTGGTGAATTCAATAATGCTGGTGCTATGATGAGTGTTGATGAAAGCTTAATGTGTTCTTTTCAAATCCTTAAGCCAGCAGCAGAAAAAAAGCGCAAGTTCATTTGAACAGAGCCAATGAGGACTGCAGTCTGAGCGCTCCTTAAGCTTGCTAATGTAAGTCTCTTCCTAATTCTTAAACTTTGTTGTTACCAAAACGTCTTTGTTTTCAATTTATGTTAGTATGAAAAGCTACAACTGTGATGCATTAGCTATGGGCTCGTGACACCTTGCTTGCAGAATGCCTCTCCAATCATTCAGGAAAGAACACTTCGAAGATGAAAAGGCTGGCTTTGAAGCTCCTTCAAACTTCAGTTGAACATCTAGTATCATTTTGTGTTGGAGGTATGAATTACACGTTCAAAATGTCTTGAGAAGGAACTGAATGACTTCTCATTTAGGAGCCAATTGCCTTTTAGCGTGGTGGCAAAGGCAGAATTTTCGCTTTAATCAGTTGTCAAAGCTCTCACCGAAATTGTGGTGCGAGTAAATGAATTGGGTTTTGTAAATGACTGCCTGTGTAGACAGACTATGGTCACTGATGAAAAAATGTTTGATCTGCCAACATTTTCAGTTATCGAATAGTTTCACTTGCTTTCTTCTTTTCTTCCCTGTTTTTGACACGATTATGGTCTTTGAAGATTCAATGTTCATCCATTTATCATACAAGTGATATGCTTTTAGACATAATGCAGCATGCTCTGCAACATGAGTGCCTTTGAACTGTTGCCAAACCTTCTACCATTGCATTAACCTGCACCACAGTACTGTAGGCACCAGAAGAAATCCGCAGTTATTGTGATTTCCGGTATGTGATGATGATACTAAATTCCAAAAACTGTTGTAATGTGTATGGGAAATGTGGGGCGGGACTTTCTTCACAACCTCTGCATCAAAACCCTAAACCCGAAACAGTTTGCTTTACGCGTTCAACTGCTGGTGGTTGCCATTGAAAGTATCCCCAGCGACTTATTTGCCACCATAACCAGTTGCCGTGGAAGTGAAAATTGTTGGTTATCAAGCTACTGATGTTATAAGAACCTGTGACAGCCAATGTGCAATCACTCTCATATGGACTTACTTGTATATGGCCCTCCCACCACCACCTGGTCATTTTCCTTCTCTATTGCCAAGATTTGATTTTCAATCAATCTTTAAATTCTTTTCTTTCAATAACATCTCGGGGATTGGCCGAAGTGCTAAGGGCTTTGGTCTTAGAAGTATTTTCTTTCCAAATCTATGGTTCAAACTCTTTCATATAAATAATATCTCGGGTCATGTTCCATTAATAAAAATTCAATAATTCATCTAAGAGTATTGATACTGGTCATTTGAAATTTACTGCTCAGATGATCCTTTTGACGTGGCACCACCAAATAGTGTCACACGATTTCTTAAAGAAAGATATAAAAACATATATTCAAATCAAAAATCAAAATGGCATTTGAAAATATAAAAAGATGATTGAAACTCTAGATTTTCTTTATTCCTTTTGTATTTGTGTTTTCAATTTTTTTAATAAACCACTTGGCACCCGTCAAAAGAGTCGTAAGAAAAAATAAGTTTTCTGTGACCAAATATCATTATTCTTTATCTCATTCATATGACATGGGTATGTTACACGTGTACAAGGTTTAATTGAGTAAAAAACAATGTTGTGTATATACAATCTCTAAGAGTAATCTCATCAGAATATCTAAATCTAAAATTAAAGCTGCTTTTTACCTATTAGACATCAAAACCGCCTATATCAAATTATGCAATAGTAAATTTTGTAGCTTTTAGCTATAGTAATTGGAAAAAAAATATCAAATTTGGTTGCAACTATACAATTATCAAATCTTTATTTTATAACCGAGATATACACTAGGTTCGAGCGAAAGTCCTTCTCTTTGCTCTGAGCAAGTGATAGAGTGAGGTGTGAGTTTCTTTGTATTTTCATACAAAGAATAGTGTCTCTCATAGAGTTTTGAGAGTTTAGTGTCTTGTTTCTTAGTGAAGATGGTAGAAGAGGAATTGAATATGCGTTGGGAGAGTTTCCAATTGACAGATGTGGAGAATGAAGTTTTGGTGCTGCCTGATGAAGTAGTTCAGGAGGATGACATTCGAGGTAAACATTGCCTTCTTGCTCTGATAATTACAGAGAGAGGAGCCAATAAAGAAGCATTCAAAAACACCATGTCACAGATTTGGAAGTTGGAGGGATGGGTTTCCTTTAAAGATATGGGTGATCATAGGTTTCTAATTGAGTTCCAATTTCAATTAGACATGGAGAAAATTATTCTGGGAAGGCCATGGTTTTTTGATAGAAGTATAGTAGCTATTCAATCATTTGATGGAAGTATTCCTCTCAATGAAATTGCATTCAATTATGAACCTTTTTGGGTGCAAATTCATAATCTTCCTTTAAATGGCATGAATCAGGAGGTAGGTGGAAAAGTTGGAGCTATCATTGGAAGGGTGCTGAAAGTGGATGTGGATGAGGAAGGCTGGGGTTGGGGTAGGTGTCTCAGAGTCCAGATTGAAGTGGATTTATACAAACCATTGGTTCGAGGCAAGAGGATTACAGTAGGGGAGAAGTCTGCTTAGGTTGATTTTAAGTATGAGAGGCTACAATCTTTCTGTTTTAAATGTGGTGTTCTGAAACACAAAGGTAGGAGTTGTTCTGGGCAATCTAATGATATCAAAGGTGGTGGTAATTATCAGGTTCAATATGGACCTTGGCTAAGAGCTCAACCAATGAACTCTAGTATTTTTTATGCCAAGAGATATGGTGGCAAGCAAAGTTCAGATCACCGGAATCATTTTCAGGCCAGCCAGAGGATTGGCAGGGATGATCAAGTTGATCAATCTGGTAGAGAGGATAAGGATGAAGATTCTGTGGCTTCTGGTGAGATCTCTACTCCTGAATTTTCGGATAGTTTAAATTTTGAATTTTCTGATCCTTTATCTCATGAATTAAGGGCTGGAAAAATTCAAATAACTGATAATTTAAGCAATATGGATAAACTTCCGAGGGGTTTGAATATTCCTGAAAAGGGGGAGGAGATGATAGGGGTAGAAGACTCTGTTATAAAGTCAGTTGGGGGTAGTGTGGGAATTAAAAGTCAGCTGGAAAAAAACCATAAACAAACTGGTGGCGTGGCAAAGGATATTAGGATGTCAACATGGAAGAAGAGAGCTAGAAATAAGACTTTGAATAATCTATCAAAGTCAGATGAAGTGATTGACAGCAGGAAAAGGAAAGTAGATACAAGGTATGATGGGGTGGACTTACCAGTTTCTAAGAAGTCCAAGCAAGGAAGTGGAAGGGATATGTCTAGTGTGGAGGATACAGTGGTGGAGCTGCAATGCAGCTCCACCACCAGCCATGAATATGTTAAGTTGGAACTGTCGGGGGCTTGGGAACCCCCAGACAGTTCATGAGCTTCACCTTTGGGTGAAAAATAAGTTCCCACATTTTGTTTTCCTCATGGAAACAAAGTGTAGAAAGAGTAGAGTGGAGTATGTGAGAAATAAGTTGGGTTATGACTGTAGTATTGTGGTGGACAGTAGGGGTTTAAGTGGAGGGTTAGCCCTTTTTTGGCATAGTTCCAAGGAAGTTTGCCTAAATTCTTATAGCCAGAATCATATCTCTGTTACAATTCTTGAAGAGGAGAGTAATAGACAGGTGGTGATTACAGGTTTTTATGGATTTCCAAGTACTGCTCATAGAGATGAAGGCTGGAAATTACTCCAACATATTAATCCAAGGGGGAATATAGCGTGGCTTTGTATGGGAGATTTCAATGAAATTCTCCATCAACATGAAAAGTATGGAGCTTCTCTCAGACCTTATCAACAGATGGAGAAATTCAGATTGGGTGTGGAGGAGTGTGGGTTGAGTGATATGGGGTATTCTGGCAATAAATACAATTGGAGTAATAATAGAGAAGGCTCTTCCTTTGTTAAGGAAAGATTGGACAGGGTTTTTGGGAATAGGATGCTTATGGAATGTTTCCATAGTATATCTGTTCTAACTCTTCCTGCTCAGTCATCAGACCATAGTCCTTTGGTGGTTGAGGTTAGAAAGGAGAGGCAAGAAGGGCTTAATAGAAACAGGCCTTTTAGATATGAAGTGAGTTGGGACAATAATGAAGTATGTAAGAAGCTGGTTGAAGATTCATGGAGGAGATCATTTCAGTGTAGATCAAAGATAGAGTCAGTTGCAAAGGGGTTGCAGTTATGTAAAGAATCTTTGATTAAGTGGAAGAAAAAAGAGACCAGGAAGGGGAAAGGGATTGTTCTAAATATTTTAAAAGAAATCTCCATTTTGCAGGCTATTAATACAGGTAGTCTTAATGCATGCATTAAAGAAAAACAGAAAGAGGTGGAGAGGTTACTGGAAGAGGATAATCTGAAATGGAAACAAAGAGCTAAGCAAAAGTGGTTGCAAGATGGAGATAGGAATACAAAGTTTTTTCATGCTTGTGCTAGCCAAAGGCGAAGGGTGAATGCTATAAAAGTTGTTGAGAGGGAAGATGGGGTTGTGACAAGCTCAGCTGAGGAAATTGCAGGATTGTTTTTAAGCTATTATCAGGGATTGTTTGCCACCTCAAATCCCTTGAATATAGCTGATTGTGTTGGAGCTTTGAAGACAAAGATAACTGAAGAAATGAATGTGTCATTGACTAAGAGGTTTTCAGAGGAAGAAGTGAAAGTAGCAGTTTTTCAAATGAATCCTATGAGTTCACCAGGGCCTGATGGCTTCCCAGCTGGCTTTTATCAAAGTCATTGGGACACAGTAGGAAGGGAAGTCACTAAAGCCGTGCTAGAGGTGCTTAATTCAGATGGTGATGTAAGACCAATAAATAGCACCTATATTGTTCTTATTCCTAAGAAGAGAAATGCTAGGAAAGTTGCTGAATTCAGACCAAGATCACTCTGCAATGTCATATATAAGATAATATCTAAAGTATTGGCTAACAGGCTGAAAGGAGTGCTACAAGAAGTTATATCTCCAACTCAGAGTGCTTTTGTTCCTGGAAGGCTCATTATGGATAATGTGATTGTGGCCTATGAAGCTATGCACACAATGGACAAGAAGCTGAAAGGCAGAAATGGCTTTATGGCTTTAAAGCTTGATATGAGCAAAGCATATGATAGAGTGGAGTGGGATTTCTTGCATGCAGTAATGGTGAAGATGGGTTTTCATTCGAAGTGGATAAGTTTAATTATGAAGTGTATCAACTCAGTTACTTATTCCATACTCATTAATGGTTCTCCTCAAACTTCTTTCCAAGCTTCAAGGGGTATTAGGCAAGGTGACCCATTGTCACCTTACTTATTTATTCTATGTTCAGAAGCTTTAAGTGCTCTTCTTAATCAAGCTGAGGAATCAAAAATGATCACTGGTATTCCAATAACCAGTGGTAAAATTTCTATTAACCATTTGTTTTTTGCAGATGACAGCTTGTTATTTTGCAAAGCAAATGCTTTGGAATGGGGTCGAATTAAGGATATTCTTGGTCTTTATGAACAAGCATCTGGTCAAAGGCTTAATCTGGACAAAACTTCAGTCCATTTCAGTAGAAACACAAAGGAAGAGGCAAAGAGGTTTATCTTGAGCATAGCAGGAGTAAGGTCCTCTAATTCTTCTGAAACTTATCTTGGTTTACCAGCCATAATAGGTAGATCAAAGAGGAGTGCTTTTAGCAAAATCTTGGACAGGGTAAGAAGTAGAGTTAGCAATTGGAAAATGAGGTTTCTTTCTCAAGCTGGGAAGGAGATCTTGCTTAAGGCTGTCATTCAATCTCTGTCTACTTATTGTATGGGTGTGTTCAAACTTCCAAGATCTTTACTTAGAGATGTAAATAAAGTCATGAAGCAGTTTTGGTGGAATCAGAATAAGAGGGAGAGCAGTGTTCACTGGGTATCATGGAGGCAAATGGGAAAGGCTAAGTTTGCTGGAGGCTTAGGCTTTCGAGAGTTGGAAAGCTTCAACATGGCATTACTTGCAAAACAAGGATTCAGACTCATTCAAAGACCTGAAGCCTTGGCAAGCAAGATTTTAAAATTAAAATATTTTCCTCACTCTTCCTTCTTTGATGCCAAGATTGGGTCTAATCCATCTTATATATGGAGGAGTATACATGCTGCAAAAAATTTAGTAGAAGAGGGATCTTTATGGAGAGTAGGTAATGGGGCTCATACTAGAATTTGGAGAGATAGATGGATTCCACAACCATCTTCTTTTAAAATTCAAAGCCCAGTTCATATTCTAGGAAGTGAAGCTGTTGTGGCTGATTTGGTTGATCCAAGTACCAGAAGTTGGAACATTTCTTTAATTGATGCTGTCTTTAACATCTATGAAGCAGAAACTGTGAAGAAGATTCCTTTAAGTATTGTTAACTGCCCTGACAGACTTATTTGGAGGTGCTCAAATAATGGTATGTTCTCTGTCAAGAGTGCATATCATTTACATATGGAGATGGTGGAAAGGGAGAGAGGGCAGGGGTCGAGTTCTAATGCTAATAAGCATTTATGGGTTAAGCTTTGGAAGCTGAATATTCCTAATGCAGCTAAAATCTTTGTATGGAGGGCTTGTTTAGAATCTTTGCCAACAAAGCATAATCTGTTTAGAAGGAAGATTGTGGAGTCTTCAGCCTGTCCCTTGTGTTTGATGAATACAGAAACAGTTGTTCATGTTTTGTGGGATTGTCCAGCAGCTAAGGATGTTTGGAGTGATTTCTCAAGGCAAGTTCAGAAGAGCAGCTTTTCTAGTACTGGTTTTATGCAGCTGTTTATATATATGGAGGAATGCTTAGAGCAGGAGTTGTTGGAGCAGTTCTTATTGACAGCAAAGAAGATCTGGCAGAGGAGAAACCTTTTCATTTTTGAAGAAGTTTTCATCCATCCTAAGAAGGTTTTGCAGCAGGCTCAGCAACTATTGACAGATTTCCATGACAGTAAAGTGGCTCAGAATGTCTCTAGAGGTCCAGTTGCAAGTAATAATTCGAATTGGACTCCTCTTCCAGTAGATGTTTATAAAGTCAATTGGGATGCTGCAATTAAGCAAGATATTGGTAAGGTTGGTATAGGCATTGTCATAAGGGACTTTGAAGGAAGGGTAGTTGCAACTAGAAGCATGCAGAAATTTATGTTCACTGATTCCTTCACAGCTGAGTCTCAAGGAGTTCTACAAGCAGTTTGTTTTGCAAAAGAGATAGGATTGAGGAGGATCATTTTAGAAGGAGATGCACTTAATGTTGTTAATTCTTTAAAATCTGATTCTTCTGAGTACCACTATTCGAGTGTCCTGTTATGGGATGCTAGGAGTATTTTGTCTCAATTTGTTTCGTGGGATGTTGTCCATGTGAGGAGGCATGTTAATATGGCTGCACATGTCTTAGCCAAATATGGCTTAAGTAGTGATGAGGATGAAGTTAGATTGGAGGATAGTCATGAATGTATTATTCCTTTTATTTGATTGCTTATATTGAATAAAGGATTACTTGATTCAAAAAAAAAATCTTTATTTTATTAATTTATTGCAACTCTCCCTCTCTTCTCTCGCATAGATATATCCCAATATCTTTGATTAAGGGTGGTAATATGTTATATGACCCGTTAACCCAACATGAACACGACACGATAATAACAGATTAGGGTTTAGTCTTAACGGGTTCGAGTCAAAACGATTTGACCCGTTAAGACAGGATTACTTAACGGGTTGATAACGGGTCAACTCGTTATGACACGTTAAGAAATTTAAAATTATAATCATACCTAAAATAAAATTGTAAGAATTTTAATTTCGATATTTTTATTGTTTGGATTGTTATTTTGGACTTATAATTAGTTTTATAATTTTTATAGATATTGTAATTTTAAAATTTATAAAAAATTATACTAAATTTAATCAGGTCAAACGGGTTAATTTCGGGTTTATTCAACTCATTTACATAAATAGTTTAAAACGAGTTGTATTGTATCGTGTTAATCTATTTCGTAATATTCATTAATGGGTCTAAACGGGTTGACACGACACAATCCATTATGTTAATGGTTCGTGTTAGAATTTGAGATTTTGATACGATAAGTTTAACAGGTCAGGTTATAGTTGACTTATATAGTATAATATATATGCTTTGGTACGACACAAATACAACTCGTTAACACGATTTGACACCCCTAACTTTAATTTCATCTTGCACCAGACCCAGTAGCTTTAATTCATGAACTAAATAAATTAAATACTTAAACATTTAAATATTTTTTAATTAAAATTAAATTCATGATAAAATTAAATAAATTAAAAATATCCAAATTAAATTTTTTTTAGGTTAATATTATTTTATTACTATATAATGAATAAATAAATAATCCAATGTAAAGATTTGATATGAATGAAATAGTCAAAGTTAAATTCATCTTATATTATTTTATTATTATATAAGAAAAAAATAGTTATTCAAATGTAGAGATTTATGTGAATAGAATAGTCAATATCCAAGTTCATCTTACATTCATTAAAAGTGTCATTTACATATACATAATCTAATATCAATACTCTAAGGTTACTCTGTCATCAAACAAAATCCAATAAAACCATTTGTTGAAAAAAATAGATATTTCATGTTTAAATGATCCTCCCATGAGTATTCAAACTACTTCATTAAACATTTAAATAATATGAAAAAATGAAATAACTTGATAAATTTTACATATTGCAAAAATTATGAGCCACGTCAGATCAGTTAGTAAGATTATAAATTTAACACTTATAATAAAACATATAGTAACTTATTTAGAAATTCTATTTAGTAGCCTACACACCACACCTGCTTTTATTTTCTATCTTTTTAATTTTTCCTCAACAAATATATGCTATAATACTGTTGAATAGAAGAATTTTAATTAATTTCTGTGAACAATAATAAATATAGATTTAGAAAATAATTTAGTTACAAATAAATTACATAAAAGTAATATTACAAATTGATGTAGTTTGATGTGATTATTTAGATTGAAAAGTTACTTTTATTATAACATAAATCTAACAAATCAGATAAACTACGTTAATTTGTAAAATTATTTCTTTGTACACCTCAATATTTTGTTATTGTAGGTGAAATCTTAGAGCATTGGCACAATGCTAGTCCAAAATTTAGACTCATGTGATTATTTTCCTCTGCATCGGACTAGCTATGGAACAAAAGTTTAAGACTCTAACTACAATAAGTCTTAGTTCCTCACCATACCTAATGAGCTACTGTTGGCCCTGGATAAATATATTTTATTATGAAAATTACTACAGATACAAAAATATTACACAAAGTAAATCTACAAATTGATGTGGTTTCATGAAATCCGTTAGATCTACTTTATAATAAAAGTAATTTTACAATTTGACGTAGCATATCAAACTACATCAATTTATAAATTTACTTTTGTGTAATCATTTTGTGACTAAAGTATTTTCCTTTTATTATTTCATCAGTCCACCGCTGTCTCTTTCCCTCGTTCTTTCTCTTTCTTCAAGCCGCAAGCAACCTCGCGCTCTTCTCTCCCTCGCTCTTTTTCAACTCTCAAGCTTCCTCGTTCATCTCTATTCTCTCCGTCGGTCGTCTTCTTCCTCGTCTTCTTCCAAGCCAACCAATAAGTCTCTTCCAAATCTTCTTCTCTGTGCATTTAGCTCTGAGGCTCTTCTCACGCTCTTCTCTCATTTTTTGATTCAATTCTGATGTACTCCCACTTCTCTCATTTTTCTCTTCAATAAGCGATTAAATGTAGTCGTGGTGGTGGTTCTACGACTCTTACAGTGGCTTCTCTCAGAAAACCCTAGCGACACGACTGAGCTCTGCCAAATTTATCATTCCTCTCTTGGTACGTAGTTGCTCTTCCATTTTCCTTTCTCAGATACGCAGATTAAAATTCAAACTGATCAAGATGCTCCATATTTCCTTGCAAATTAGCACCTATGATTTCTTGAGTTATGATGATTAATTTTAATTTAGATTATTGGAGATTTATCAAATTAACGTTTATCGAGTTTAAGATTTTGCATGATACAATAAATCATGAGTTGATGGATTCTGTGATGGAATCAGCTATAGAAATCTTAGGCCCCATTTCCAGATAAATTTGACTTTTTTTAATGTAGAATTTGGATTTGAGATCAATGGAAACGAGCTTGATGGTGTTATTTTTTCAACCTTAATTATATGCACGAAGCTTTGAAGACAATTTTCTCTGTTGAACTTTTGTTATTGTTTTGCGACGTAGAATACCCTTCTGAAGTTTGGGAGGGTAGTGGAGGCGAAACAGCAGGTGCTTAGCTAGGTATTTACCATTTATTTTTTCCCTTTTCTTGTTTTGAAATGAGGAAAATAATGAGTTCTAAGGACTGAAGTTTGTGGAGAAAACAGAATTGTTTTGGTCCACTTGTACTTCTTTACATTTTATATGATGTTGCTCCATTTAATCTTCAGCGCAGTAAGATAGATTCATTCCTCCACTTCAAGTACTCCATGTGCACTAGGCACAAAAACTTGTGAATTAATAGAATTATTTGGAAGTTTTTCTAATGCTTTTTTTGTTTCTGCAATCTCTTTAAATGAAACTAGAAGTACAGAGCAGTAAGCTAGACTTTTCATTCAATATTACAAATATCACAAGCTAGACTTCATTCAACTAGAAGTACATAGCACCAATACAAACATGAATATTATTGGCTTCTTATTGAGAAACTCATAGGCTCAATATTAGCTTTCATGGAGTATTTATGATGCATGCAGGTTTATACATAGACATAGAGAGAATTGAAGGTGAAGCATCGATTCAATTACAGAGGGGGATTGACATAGAGAGTTAGTGATTAAGATCAAAGAAAATTTAGGAGACATAGAGTTTCTTGTTATTCGTGGTCGACTACTGTTGAGATATGGGTTGATTGTATAGGATGTCAATTCATGATCTTTTAGCAGTTTAAATGGAATTAAGGTTGATGAAGTAGCAGAAACTTAATATTAGAGGCCCTAAACTTATACATTAAAAATGTCTAGATCTAAACCGTTAAAATGCTAGTTGATAGCTGAAAGGAATCAGAATATGGAGGTGTTTAATGATGGGGAGTTCCTTGGGAAAGTCAAGGTTAGGTTGATCTCAAGTTAGCTCTTAGCTAGACATGAATGATTTTCTGTATACAGGTCTTCCCTTTTTGGCAAAAGATTGACTTGGCCTTTTGGGTATGTTGTCATCAGTTAGTTTGACGTGATTTTGCTTATATATGTTATGGTTGCCTCAGCACAGATATCAGGAACAACTGTCACCTTTGTAATAATAGAAAGATAGGTCATAACAGTTGCATCAGTTGGTGATTCCTGTTGCATACTTGAATCTGCTTTTGAGTGGTTTTTATATGGACTATGTTGGTATTTTGTAGATTGTATTGGTAATTTGTATGGACTGTATTGGTATTTTTGTAGATTATATTGATATTTATATGGATTGTTTTGGTATTTTATAGACTGTATTGGTATTTGTATGGATTGTGTTGGTATTTATATTGATCGTATTGTTTATATATATATATATATTTTTTTATGGAGTGTTGTTAATATTTATGGACTGCCAGAATTTTTTTTTTATTCAACTAATTGCCAATATTGATAGAGTAGATGCATTATATCTACAAAGCAAATACAAAGCATGTAGACTAGGGCCCCACTTGGTTACATAGATGAGATGAGATGAGATGTTTTGAATAGTAATAAATAAAATATTATTATAATAGAATTTTTTAATTTTAATTTTGTATTAGGATTTGAAAAAGTTAAATTATTTATTATATTTTGTATAAGGATTTGAAAAAGTTGTAATGATGAGTTGAGATGAGATAGAATTTTTAGTTTTGATTAACTAAACAAGGCCTTAGAGAATATATGAAGTGTATTTGTAAAATTAATAAAAACAAAAAAAAAGGTTAAATATTATTATATTATAAATATAATATTATATTATTATTTTTACGAAAAAGGCAAGCGAGCTAATTTGAGTGAGCGCTCAGAATACAAGTAAGAAGTCAAAAGACAACTCCCGCAACCATTTAAAGGTCGTTCAAGGACGGAGCAAGCGGAGAGGAAAGATGTTCTTCCACATAGTACTGGAGCGGAACATGCAGCTACACCCACGCCACTTCGGCCGTAACCTCCGCGAGAACCTCGTCTCCAAGCTCATGAAAGATGTCGAGGGCACGTGCAGGTCAGGTCCTCTTTAATTTTCGATTTTCCTTTCTTTTCTTTTCTCTGTTTGGTACCCTAGAAAACTGGGATTCTTAAAAAACGAGAATCTTAGAAAAGTAAATAGGGATACTTGTAGGATCATTTTTTTTTTAACAAAAATGTTAAGCCACGGAATTGAACGTTCTTTGTTGCTCCGCTTGGTTGCGGGGAAAACTCATTCAAATGAGAAGCCCTAATATTCGTTTCCTCCCTTTGGCTCCAAAAAAGCGTGTAGGAAAATCATTTGAAAGCTTTTGGTTTCATTAATTTTGTTTTGCAGATTCTTTTCTCCATTACCACTTTGTTTCGATAATGCTCTATTTGATTGCAGGGAAATCAGATGAATATGAAAATAAAAGGTTAAAAAATATATATATAAATAGTTTACCTGCATTCATATGGGTTCAGAGATTGACTCTGTTAATTGTTGGTTTATGTGTAAATGGGTTTTGGAATTGGGTTTCCTTATGGGCAAGATCCCTCATATCAATTTCGTTTAAAGCAAAAGTTTTTTGTTTTAACAGTATCATTATACAGAATCAACTTATAATTTAAAGAAAAAAAAAAAAGAATTGTATAGTCTCTTCTCTATTTCCGAACAAATAGACAGGATTACACCACTGAAGATTATCTTCCCTTATGCAGCGGTCGACATGGTTTTGTGGTGGCAATAACCGGTATAGAGAATGTTGGGAAAGGGTTGATTCGTGATGGGACAGGGTTTGTGACATTTCCAGTGAAGTACCAATGTGTTGTATTCAGACCATTTAAGGGAGAGATTTTAGAAGCTGTTGTTACCATGGTGAATAAGGTGTGAATCTGCAAATATGGATTACTTTTATTTATAACTTCTAAAAAGATATATCTAACTAAGTAGAATTCGCGCAGATGGGATTTTTTGCCGAAGCTGGGCCTGTTCAAATTTTTGTTTCAAACCATGTGAGTGTTACTTACCGTTATATAACATTGCTGCCTGAAAACTAGCTTTCTTTACGTTATATCCCACTTCAAATTATCTCTCTTTTTAGTATCTTGTTGTCTTGTTGTTTTGTAGGGAGGGTTGTTGGTTACCTTTCTCTTTTGTTGTATAGTCTGTGGCTATAATGGTATTTTGTTTCCTATTTCTCCCTAAACTGGCTCAAGTTTCTCCTTCAACAATCTCTTTAGACAGCTTCTATAGACTTTACTCAGTTTTCATGATTTTCTTAGATTTTTTCTCCCTCTAGATAGTTATTTTCCCTGTATTCATCTGTTGAACTTAGATTGTGCCTTTAATGAAGTTTGATCATCAGCCCAGTGATAGGTGCTGGTGTTGCATGTATAGATACATATGTCTGTGAAGTTGCAAGACAATTAAGGTTTCTCATCTTGTATAAATTCTAGTTGTTGGTTCTCAAAGCTTCTTAGTGTTTTCATCCTTCTTGTGGATTCACTTAAATGCTTTAATCCGTGATTATATCTGCTTTGATTGTTGCGCAAATATTACTATTCCGTTCTTTGTTTTAGTTGATACCGGATGATATGGAATTCCAATCTGGAGATATGCCAAATTATACAACTTCAGATGGATCAGTAAGTCTTGGTTTTGACTTATTTTCAGAAGGAAACTTGATTGTTAATTTTCTAGTGAAGAATTGTATTCTTGACATTGAAATCTTGGTCTTATTGCAGGTCAAGATACAGAAGGATAGTGAAGTGCGCCTGAAAATAATTGGGACTCGTGTTGATGCTACAGAAATTGTATGCCCTGTTCTATCATATTGTTGCTATTTGAAGCCTCAACTTGCTGTTTTTTGTTGCAGCCGTAAAATTCAGCTGAGTTGGTTAATTTACTCAAAAGTCCTCTTTCAGGGGGAAAAAAAAACTTAAAAAGCCATTGAATTCTAGCTCAAATAATATTTTCTCTCCTACTAAAACGGAGTGGAAGGTGAGATCATGGATTCAAGACCTACTGTTTAAAAACTAACAAGAAAAGATGATACACAAATGTAAAGCCATACAGTAGCATGGCTAACGATTCAGTCGTTTATCAATTCATTAGTAGCAGGTTATAAAATTCTTTAAAATAATATATTATGTTGTCCTGAAACTCCAGGCTCGTGTTTTCTCTCTTTGGATGAAGTGGCATCTTCTCCCCCACACGAAAGGATTGGTTTTTGAGGATACCAGTGTAATCCTGTATGACTCTGTTTCTTGGGGGTTGATGCAAGAAACCTTTTAAATAATGGACCATAAGGTTTCATCCTTAGAGTCTGTCTCATTGTTTTTTTTCTTCTTATAACAAGGAAATCCGGAGAATATGTAAATGCATTTTAACCGGTCAAACCCCAGAAAATTCCATCTTAATTTCAAATCATATAAGCTGGAATTCAAAATCTCCATTTGGTGTTGTCTTTATTATAGAACTTTGAAGTGGATAGAGTCAATGAAATCTTAGGAGTGCAAAGACGCTTTAGAGACATTGATAGATTTTAGTGACCTTTTGAGATAATGAATGTGAAATTTAGCTTTAATTTTTACATGTTTTCTAATATATTTTCTCTTTCTACAGTTCTGCATTGGTACCATAAAAGATGATTTCTTGGGTGTGATAAATGATCCCGCAGCGGCATAGCGAAGTTACTTGTGACATTTTCACATTTTCGGTGTGGAGGATGCTTTTTCCATACCAGCTTGCAAATATAATTTTTCTTCATGCTAATACACTCCTAGGATGATGATATAAATATCTGAACTGATTACTCTTTACTGGACCAATTATATATTTATATGGTACCATCTTTCGTAATTTGTTTTATTTCATGCATTGTATCCCTTTTTGAGGTGATTGTTGGGGCTCCATCCCCCCAGATGCATTCATCTTTCGGTTAGTAATGAAATTATCTTGACTTCAAGAGAAGAACAAGGGAAAAGGCTTTATAATGTGCCCTTAATTATGGCCTGAAGTCTTCTTTCTTCAAGTAATATGATATTTTAGAGTGGTAGATGTATTTAAATCTGAAAAAAAATCTATTCATCATATTGGATTTTTTCATATTTGATTTGTGTTAAAATTTTAAACTAATGCGTCAAATATTAAGCTATAAATGCTTGTGTTGAGGGGTAAAATGTCACGAGCCCAAAAGGATTATCAAGGCCCAACTCATTCAAGGGCCATCACTAGAGGACAAAAGAAGGAAAAATGAAATAGGATAGAGAATGAAGGGAAGACAAGGTGATGTCAGATGTTAGGAGGAAAAGAAGGGAGAGGACAGGATGTTATGAAGAAAAAAATAGAGAAAATATAAAGGATGGGTGATGTGACATAAAGCAAGGGAAGACAAGAAATAAAAGGCAATAGACTTACAATTTCAAGGGACCTTCTGGTAGATTTTTTGCTAGACTTCAAGGGCAAAGCTTTTTCAACATTCGACATGGATTTCAGTTATAAAGTCGGGATCGAGAAGAGAGACCTATAAAATTTATTGTACAGTGAGGATGTGAGACTGTAAATCAAGCTTATTATAGTAGATTCTCCTCTCCCTAAGCTCCCATGGATGTAGGCTCAATGTTAAATTACGTATCTGCATGTCTATCTCTTTTTATTTTTTCTATATTTATCTACTGTTTATCGCCATGGATATACACACCGACGCCATTCAACCTCATCGGATCAATTGGGGCCCACACAACACTATTCTAGATCCAACTCAACCCTAGCACTGTTGGGGATGATCATTCTCCCCTTCTGGTGCCAAGATTGGTGCCAAGATTGAAGACCTGAGTTTGAGGTATCGACTACATTAACAGCTTGGATTCAAGATGATAAATATTGGTGGGGTAAAATTCTCTTTATTGAATTCTATGTTCTCAACACTTGGTGCCAATAAAAAATTATGGTGTGTTTTTGTTTGAAATCGAACTGTGCAGTAAAAAAAAATTAAATGAGTGCATCGTGTAAAAAATAAAACTGGCTTCCATTTATAATTTATCGTTTAACAAATGCTGAATGGATTATCAAGTTATAACCTCATCATGACAAGGCACTCTCGTCTTTGGGACAGTCTGTTAACCTTTCATTTTATACAAAGTAGTGAAAAATGTGAAGTCCGACGATGTCGTTCCAAAGCAAAGGACAAGTGAAGATATTCACTTGACTAATATTGGGATCATTGTTACACTGCAAAAGGAGGCAAACTATTGTAACTGAATTATCATAATTTTCACGAAGCCTTCTAATTTTTAACATTAATATTTTAATTTATTCCATCGTTAAGATCAGACATAAAGAAAATCGGGGATAAATTTACGAAAATGAAATGTTTACGAGACTATTCATGTGCCAGTAAGACTATCTATGCTTATAAAGTTAAGAGAAATACTATAGTCACAAAGAAATTCTATAAAAATAAACATACAATTTAATATGATTTTATATGATATGTTAAATATATTTTATAATAAAAGTAGATTTAAAATTAATGTATCACATCGAATTACATTATTTTATATATTCATTTTTTATAGTTAAAATATTTCTCTAAAGTCAAACCCCACCCCTAAAAATTTGGCAAATTGTTGCAAAAACATTACTTGACAGTAAAATAATACATTTTCTATATAATAATAATGATTTATTTTTAAATAATAAATCATAGAAAATCCATACAAAAGTTTAAACAACACAGCTCACCTGACCAAATATATAGATATTTCTACGTAGAAGTTAGATGGGAGAGTAGAAAGGAGTATTTAAGGACCTTAAAAAGGTAACCTCAGTCTGGAGCAGTAGACATCGTAATTCTCATGTGAATGTGATGTGGGCGCTTCACTCTCCCCACAATCTCCAATCGTCTTCCACCTCCACTCCTTTCTACTTCCCCACTCGCACTTCTTCGAGACCACCAATCTGCTCCCTCACCTTAAACCCTTCAAACCCAAAGAATACGGGCACAAACTACAACCAGTTGATACAGTCTTTATGTAAACAAGGCAGTCTCAAGCAAGCCCTCCAAGTCCTCCCTCACGAGCCGAACCCGACGCAGCATACCTACGAGCTCTTAATCCTCTCTTGCTCCCTCCAAAACTCCCTCTCCGATGGCCTTGACGTTCACCGCCACCTCCTCGATGCTGGGTTTGATCAGGACCCTTTCCTGGCCACCAAACTCATCAATATGTATTCTGAATTGGACTCCATCGATGACGCACGGGAGGTGTTTGATAAAACTCGTAAGAGAACAATATATGTTTGGAATGCTCTCTTTAGAGCGCTTACGTTGGCAGGTTATGGCCAAGAGGTCTTAGGTTTGTATCGACGGATGAATCAGATTGGGATTCCATCTGATAGGTTCACGTATACGTATGTGCTCAAAGCTTGCGTTGCTTCGGAGTGTTTGATTTCGCTTCTCCATATGGGAAAGGAGATTCACGCTCATATTCTGCGACATGGGTATGAATCGCATGTTCATGTTATGACTACTTTGGTGGATATGTACGCCAGGTTTGGGTGTGTATCGTATGCTAGTTGTGTGTTTGATTCGATGCCTGTGAGAAATGTGGTCTCATGGAGTGCTATGATTGCGTGTTATGCGAAGAATGGGAGCCCCTTTGAAGCTCTCGAATTATTCCGTGAAATGATTCTTGAGACCCACGATTCAGTTCCAAATTCAGTGACAATGGTCAGTGTGCTTCAAGCTTGTTCAGCTCTTGCCTCATTGGAGCAAGGGAAGCTGATCCATGGTTATATACTTAGAAGGGGACTTGACTCAATCCTGCCAGTAATTAGTGCCCTTGTGACGATGTATGCAAGATGTGGTAAGCTTGAATTGGGGCAACTTGTTTTTGATCGGATGGCAAAGAGGGATGTTGTTTCCTGGAATTCTTTGATTTCAAGTTATGGGATTCATGGATTTGGGAAGAAGTCAATTCAAATTTTCCAAGAGATGATTCAACAAGGACTCTCACCGAGTCACATATCATTTGTTAGTGTTTTGGGAGCATGTAGTCATGCCGGGCTTGTTGAGGAGGGGAAGATGTTGTTTGAGTCTATGGTTAAAGAACATAGGATATATCCTAGTGTGGAGCATTATGCTTGTATGGTGGACCTTCTTGGCCGTGCCAATCAATTGGATGAAGCAGCCAAGATTATCGAAGATATGCGGATTGAACCTGGACCTAAGGTTTGGGGTTCTCTTCTTGGCTCATGTAGGATTCATTGCAATGTGGAGCTTGCAGAGAGAGCAAGCAGAAGACTGTTTGAGCTTGAGCCTATGAATGCTGGGAATTATGTGCTCCTAACTGATATTTATGCTGAAGCTAACATGTGGGATGAGGTAAAAAGAGTGAAGAAGCTCTTAGAAGCTCGGGGACTACAAAAGCTCCCTGGTCGCAGTTGGATAGAAGTTAAGAGGAAGATCTACTCGTTTACGTCTGTTGAGGAGCTTAACCCACAGATTGAACAACTCCATGCTTTGTTGCTTAAATTGTCAAATGAGATGAAGGAGCAGGGCTACGTGCCACAAACTAAAGCTGTTCTTTATGATCTTGATGCAGAGGAGAAGGAACGAATTGTATTGGGCCATAGCGAAAAGCTTGCTGTTGCCTTTGGACTCATCAATGCAAGTAAAGGGGAAACAATTCGGATTTCCAAAAACTTAAGGTTATGTGAAGACTGTCATTCGGTTACCATGTTCATTTCCAAGTTTGCGAATAGAGAGATTCTGGTTCGAGATGTGAATCGTTTTCACCATTTTAAAGATGGGATTTGTTCATGTGCAGATTATTGGTAGTTAACTTCATTTATCACAATAATTGGAAAGTGAGCATTTTCGCCAAATATTTGAGGCTTCTCAAATGTACACGGACAAAGTTTGTTGACTATACCAAAGTTTGTATTTGACAATTATTTTACAAGCATCTTTCATTAACACTTCTATTCTTTCCCTTTTCCTTGATTAACTAGTTTATATACACTCTTGAGTATGTGTTAGAGCAGTGTTAATAGATTATGCATATGTAAATGACAATTTTGATAAATGTAAGATGAATTTAGATTTTAACTATTTCATTTACATAAGTCTCCACATTGGAATAGCTATTTTTTTATTATATAACAATAAAATAATTTAAGATGAATTTGACTTTGACTATTTCATATCAAATCTCTACATTAGATTATTCATTTATTTATTATATAGTAATGAGTAATTAATATTTTAAAAAATATTTAATTTTTTTAATTATTAATTTATTTTATTTTATAATATTTTAATTATCCATTATTATTATATTTTATTTTAACATATTTTACTATTTAATTTAAAGAAACTGATAAAAATTTGTAGATATAGATAGAGAGAAGAGTGTTATAAAAAATAATAAAATAAGATTTGCTCTTTGTACAATGTAGATCAAATTTGATATTTTCCTTATAAATACTGTAGTTAAAAGCTACAAATTTTGTTAATAGCTAATCTGTTGCAAGTAAGTTTTGTATCTAATAGTTAAAAAATATAATATATTTTAGATATGGATAAGTAGGATACTTAAGAAGGCAAAAATGATACGAAAAATCTAGTTACAAATACAAGTATGCACTAATATGTGCACCAATCTAATGTGATTAGTCAAAAGTAGATTTTATTGAAAACAATACTAATTTAAATTTTAAATATGAATGAATCAGTATTAGTACACAGATTCGTATACGACTTTACTTATACGTAACAAAACTCAAAATGATAACCAGCAATGGTGAAAGATCTTTTTGACTGGGGGAATCTACATCCTGACACCACACTCCAAAGGTTTGTTTGTTGAAAGAGAAAAGCAAAAATTAAAAAAATGTCTGAGCCCGGGTTCGAACCGGGGACCTCTAGTGTGTGAGACTAGCGTGATAACCAACTACACCACCCAGACGGCCACTCTTTGTGTATTCAATATTATCTTAATAACAGAGAGCCACAAAAAGGTTTTTTCTCTTCTTCCTTGAAGTCCACAAGTACGTTGCTCGTCTTCTTTGGCGGTCTAGTTTGGTTGGGGAAGGAATTACAGGGAAACGCCGAGTCCTCTCCGATTGAGGAGGGAAATCAATATCATTCTCTGCATCTGTCGTCTTTAAAGCTGCCATGGACGCTCGGCACGCATCCCTCGGTCGAAGAACGGTGCTGATCCTTCGCCCTTCTTCACCATGCTCGTCTTTCGCTTTTAGTTTCCCGAGTTTCGTATTCTTTTCATCTGCTAATTTATCCTCTATATATATATATATATATATATGTTTGTGTGCGTGTGGTCGTGTGTACACAGTTGGAAGAGATTCGTCAGAAGAGAGCAGCCGAAAGATTGATCAAAACTTCTTCGGGACCAGATCTGAGCAAAGCTTCTGTTCCCACTGGTCTCTTTCTCCCTCTCTCGCTCTCAATTATATGAAGGTTTTCGTAATGTATAACTTTTTCTTCTAATCCACAGATATTGTTGGGATGAAAAAATCAGAGAGCGCAAATCGACTCATGGAGGTAGGAACCGAGTTCTCCGTTTTCTCTTTTCTTTTAGGTTTCATCATAGGGTCTCTTCATTTATTTTTTCTGAATTTCCCTCTTTCTAATTTTTATTTGTTACGACATTCTTTTTCCCATTTGTAAAGAATTTTGGCATTGAAAAATTTTCTCGGTTCTTAAGTCTGACCTTTTGTTTGGTTGTCCGAAGATGGGGGCTTTGACAATAGAAAGTTTCTTACAAAGAGTTGAAGATTGACAGTCTAGTCTATTTCATTTTGCCAATGATGGCACTTACTGCCGGCCACCATTATATGGCGTGAAAGTTGAGCTTGTAACTTATTAATAACTGTTAAAAAAAGGTTTCGTTCTTTCATTGCATGTTGTAGGCAATCAAATGCGGCAGTTTGAAACAATTTTTCCTAAAATGGTGTTGGACTGAAAGCTGTGGAGAAGTTTAAATTTGGCCATATTTGGCCATATTTTGAGTACCATTTTGTATCATTTTAAGTTAGATCTTTAATACATACTAATCACCGTTGCAGACCGATGTTAGTGGTTTGGTATCTCAGCTACAAGACCTACAGAAGAAGAATGTGGAATTGGAGGAAGAGAACAAGACGTTGACTTCAAGGGTAAGGCTATATATTGGATATGTGTGTGTGGGCATATATATATATATATATATATATATATATATATATATTTCTGTATGTAATGCACAGCTGCAAAGGGTTTTGATAATGAATAATGATCTGATATGTTTCTGTTTAAGCTTCAAACAAGGGAAGCTGAGAATGACATGCTACAGAAGCGTATGACTGATCTGGTAATTGAAGGCCTTCATTATTCTTTATTTATTTTTTGCATAGAAGGGTGTGTTGATTAACATTGCTGTGTGCATTTCCACTTGTGTTTGTCATTGGTGGACACATTATACTTTGTTGGAAAAAGTATAAAATTTACTCCATTTTTTTTATTTTTCAGTCCACCAATTCTTTTTAATTCCTTTGGTTTGGGAAGTAATGGGAATGATCCACAATAATAATTTCTAGGCGAGAAACCTAAATAGAAATTGAAAAAATGATTAGCCACGCGACTTTGCTTTCATATGGTGAGAATCTTTTTTGTCTTCCTTTTCTAGGTGTTCTACATTGTCTTTGAGTTTTAGATCTGTGCACTTTTTCCCATACATACATCATACCACCTGAAGTTTTATGTCATGAAAAAAAGTTCTAGATGTTTTGGTTCAATTTTTCAACCTGATTGAGCTTTTTGTTTTATTCTTCTTGGCTATAAATTGCAGGAACAAAACACTGTACCATCTCTGAGAAAAGCTCTGAAGGATGTGGCGATGGAGAAAGATGCAGCAGTTGTTGCGCGGGTAAATTCCGTGCACAACATATGTTCTCATTTCATATTTTTGTATTCCTTTCATTCTTCACCTAAAAAGCATCATATGTTAGTGTAGGAGGACCTTTCTGCCCAGCTTCGCATGCTCAAGAAACGGTTAAAGGATGCAGAGGAAGAACAATATCGAGTATGCTATCAGTTTTTATGTATATATTGGCATTGTCATGTTTGTTTCTTGTTTTTACCATTTCTCTTTCAATAGGCTGAGGAAGATGCTTCAGCCTTGAGAGCAGAGCTGAACTCAATACAGCAACAAGCAATGAATCCACTTGGTGGAATCAACTCTATTGGAACTTCCCCAGATATACAAACCTTAGAAAAGGAGTTAGCTAGCTTAAAAACTGAGTTCCAGGTTAGACCGTCAGAACTGTTTATTTTTATTATCTTATCTTTCTTTTTATGAGTTTCTAATGGTGGTTCAAAACTTATAGCAAGTCTCAATATTGAGGCAGCAAGAGCAACAACGATTAGCAGAGGAGCAAGCCCGAACTTTAGCTCTCTTTGTTGAAAAGCAGGAGATGGAAGAGGAATTGACAGCTTTATCTAGAAGGGCCTCGGGTACCATTCATGAAAATTTTTGAACAGTTTTCCATTGTTCAGTCATTTTTTTATTTCTTATCCTTGACCTGTTCGTGCAATGCAGAAGAAAGCTCAGAAAAAGCGGCTCAGAAGGGGCTTTCACTGGTAAGAGAATTTCTTTGCTTGATGATCTTATTTATGGTAGTTGTGCCCATAATGATATCGACATAGGATTTTTTGACCTACTTCGTTGAAAATGTTAATTCGTTATTTGCAAAGAAAATATGTCCACTGCTGATCTTTTGGCAAGTTCATAGGCCCAATAACCTGTGTGATTTGATGGTTATGACTGAGCTGATGTTTGGCAGCTTTAGCCTGTACGAAGCACAGTATAACATAACCACAGCATTTGAACTTAATCCCACTTTTCCTATTAGTGTCTTGCTTAATTGATCTGCTGGTGATATTTGTATCATTGATTACTTATATAAAAAAATTGTATCATTGATTTATGCATCTAATGACAGTGAGTGTTTTGGAGCTTCTGTTGTTCTATACTTTACTGCTTTTTTTTTATTTTTATTTTTTTTATATTGCAGGAAGACAAGGAGAAACTTGAGAAGCAGCTGCACGATATGGCTGTAGTGGTTGAGAGGTTGGAGAGTAGTAGACAGAAGCTTCTGGTCGAGGTTAGTCTTACCCCTTCTGTTATCCTTCATTTAAACACATTCTCCATGTGATGGCCAAAATACTTCATTATGTTTTTGTCAGATTGATTCCCAATCTTCAGAGATAGAGCGGCTATTTGAGGAAAATTCTAATCTCTCGAGTTCTTATCAAGAGGCAATGGGCATAGCAGTGCGCTGGGAGAATCAGGTACTAACGAGTGAGGGTTCTACACAATTTGGTTTGTGGAATTAGGGACGTTCTGATTGATGAATCATGTTCTAATTTCATGCAGGCATATCTTATTGAAAGATCATTGAATTTTTTCCCTTTTAGCTACAATGCATTAGTTCATTGCCTCTTTTTATGGATTAGATTGAACTGTTTGTTTGTTTGTTTTTTTTTTTTTTCCAGTAAACAGGAATTTATAAAAATAGTGTAGATTGAACTGTTGGTAATCAGTGTATATATTGTACTTATAAAAAAAATTATGTGGTACACTGGAGGATTTGAGTCATGAACTTGCACTTGCTGTTTTTAGTGGACCAGAAAGTGAGGCTCATATATGAAATGCATGCAGAATTTAAAACACAAGTATGTTTTGGATTATAATGTCTGTCAGTGCATATTTAAAATGCATTTTAAAGGATATATTTATTTTTTTGGCCAGCCTCACATAAATCTGTGACCTGGTGTGTTGAACATAAACCATAAAGTTTGGGGAACAACACACTTATGTTTCCATATGTGATTTGATGGTACACTCAAATTCTTTGTGGAGATCTGGAGTAATAAAATGATGGATTTGGATTATTCAGTTAATAAAACTACTCAGAAATGGGGAAGGAAAATTTTTTATTGTAATTTTTGTAGACCTTTGAACTCAATGTTATATGCAGATGGCAAAAGGTTCATTTCAGATCATTTTGCACTAAAGAAATGTTAACTAAGAAGGCCTTTAAGGACTGCATAACCGATATATTGTTCTTCGAGAATCTATCTGCAGAATGATCAGTATTTTGATTCTTGAGTTTGTGCAATGTTTCAGCCTCCTTTCATTCCATACAGCGGCTGATACATCTTATTGTTCATTATATTTGTGGTTATTAGTCAACCATTGAGCTTTTAGGTTTAAACTGTTGGTAACACTAAAAAGGTATTTATGCTTTCCGATTGATTATTGGTTCTTGTATTTGCTAAGTTTGTTTAATTTATCTTTTTTTTAAAGCTCTCAAGTTTTATTAATTATTTTGAGAGTGGACATAATTTATGTTGGTAATTGCTGTAGTATCGATGGTTTTCTTTCTAAAAGTTATAACCTGCCCAACACGTGACTTTCAGGTGAAAGACTGTCTCAAGCAAAATGAAGAGCTCCGTGGAACTCTAGATAAGTTGAGAACAGAACAGACTAAGGGCTTGCCTGGATCTTATAAAGATGGGGTGAACGAGACTGGTCCGGCACCTACTACTACTGAAGTTCTCTCTCTCAAGGTTAGTGATTGATTAAAGGATACCGGGTTGCTTAATCCTTTCTGAAATGTGGATGTGAGTTGAGGTAGAGCAAATCCAATACTAAACTTCATGAGAAAGCATTAAAACTGATCTGAGAGGGATGCCTCTTTGATTTTTGCCTCTCTGAAAATTCTTGCATGATCAGGGCTCTTGTTCTGTAATAACTTTGCAGTCTATTTGAATCCATGTTCACAGGTCCAACTTGCACACGAACAGAGCAAAGCAGAAGCACTGTCGGCCGAGGTTATGCAGCTCTCAGCCCGACTTCAACAACTCTCACAAGCTTATAATGGTCTTGCAAACCTGTAAGATCCCCCCCCTCCCTCTCTGTTCATCAATTCATCTGTTGTGACTTACATACGCTCCCTTGTTTAAACCAAAAAAATAATAATAATTGCAGCTATAAACCAGTACTCCGGAACATTGAAAGCAGTCTCATCAAAATGAAGCAAGATGGTTCAGTGACCGTGCGGTGACGGCCAGATAGTGAGCACTTATGTGGTGATTTTTTTTCTTGAGCTCATCAAACAAGAGCATCCATGTGTAAATTTAAATTTGTGTTTGGCATTTTTCTTTTTTCCTTTAGAAACAAAAAATGAGAGATGGCATGGCTTTCCAGAGGGATATGCATACTTGTGAGAAATTTTGTATTACAAATTTGCACTTCATATTTTTTGAAAAAGGAAAAATGTATTGGTAGAAACCACGATTACTGGCAGAAACTAGTTGCCTCTTACTGTGCAGTAGCCTGAAAATTAGGCCTGCAACCCGACCAGGATAATTCGGGTTTACGCCCTATCCGACCCGAATGGACACAACCAAGCTATCAAACCGACCCAATCCAACCCGACCAGAATAGAAACGGTCGAACCCGTATGACCCACCCTTTAAAAAGAAGTCTTCTAGATTCTTCCTCGAGAAGAAGGAAATAAATGCAAACATCGATTTTCTTTTCTTTGCCAACACCAGCACGATGAATCGGATTGTTGCCCAGCGGCCAAGGCCAGCCCCACCCCTGCAAGCTTCTCCGATGGCAAGGCATCACGACTATTTACAGCTTACGTCGTCACGGTCGACACCTGCCGATGCCCCGCAAGCCCAAACGGTAGCGTTGGAAGCTGGAACAGATCTGTAAGCCTCTGCCTCTCGACTGGAAAAAAGCTCTTCCTTTTTGGCTTCTCTCTCAGCTCAGAGGATTGGCTTAATGTTCCTTTTTTGCTTCTGCATAGCAAACTCCATTTCTATCTCTTTTGAGTGTTTTTATTTTTTTCACTCTGCTATCGTAAGAAGCCTAGTCTACGCTTCAATTTAGTCCTTCACGGTGAATTACTCACGTTGAAAAAGAAAACCCAAAACTTTTTCTTCACTATTTTTTATTTTGTTGCGTTTTCCTTTTTGTGGATTTCATCTTTCTGTTCAATCTTGCCGACGTCGCGTGTGAATTTGGTGCACATATCGGGCAAGACGGCCTGATCGAGTTCTTCGAAGTCGACGGTGCCATTGCCGTTGGCGTCCATGTTTGCCAGAAGGATGTGGAGTTGGTCGCCGGAGTGCTTGAGGCTGAGTGAGCGAAGAAATCTGAGTGGCGGCTACTGGCTAGGGTTTGAGAAGTATGTTTTTACACTCTCGGACGGGTTGACACAAATTATTCAAACCGATTGTTAGTTGGGCTGGAGACCCGCTCAAATAATAACCCGATAAAATCGGCTCGGTTCGGATCATACTAATCGGATTGATCGGATGTACGGGTCAGATGCACACCCCTACTGAAAATGTTGGCTGAAGTTTGATTAATTGGACAAATTTTTAAGGGCAAGTTTGGACACAACGAGAATTGTTAAAATTCTTAATACTCTTCATAATTTATTTCCAAACATTACTTAAATATAAAATACTTTTCAATTTCAAATTTATAACGTTTTCATTTAATCACTAATCAAATACAAATTAATATAATTTTTACAAACTTCAAAATAAAACACAAAAATCATTAAAATTTTTATAAATTTGAAAATAAAATTAATATTGAAAGTTATATTCAAATAATTTTTTAATATTACAATATTTTTATTCTACTTTTTTCTTCTTTTCTACAATTCAATAAAATATTTTCACTCAAACCGTTTTATTGTTATTGACGACATACCCATAATCTTATCTTTTTTAAAGGAAAAATTTAGTTGTAAGTATAATTATGCACTAATATATGTACTAATTTAATATGATTGGTCAAAAAGTAGATTTAATTGAAAACTGTGTTAATTTAAATTTTAAATATGAAGAAATCAGTATTGGCACGCAGATTAGTACGCAATTTTACTTATATATAGCAAAACTCTTTTTAAAACGGGTAAACATTTTTCACTCCGGCTCTAGAGGCAATTTACCTCTCTACCAAAGAAACCAAGATCCCTTCATCTCAACCCAGAGGGGGGTTGGAGTTTTTGCTCCCCCCTCTCTCCTCCCAAGCTCCTCCCTCCCTCCTCCCCTTTGGCTTGCCCAGCAGCTCTTGTATAGTTTATTTTCTATAAGTTTTTTTTTCTAGTTTTTTGTTTATAATAAGGAGAAGCGTCGATCTACTGCCTTCCAACCCTCATCGACCATCACGCGCCTCACCACAGGCTTCCTCAGCCATCGATCTATCTAGCGGTAGAAACAGAATGTCAATCGGAGTGGAGTGTGAGCCACTTCGATTGGCATGGGTCTCACGTGTCTCCGCACCAAGGGGGCCCCTTATCGCCACGCACAACATTTCCAGGGCCAACAACCTCAGATCCTTCAGACTAGACCATTCCTCTCTCTCCTAGCGCGTCACGTAACTCCTATGAGCCACCACTATCCCAGGCGGTCATTTGCTGGCAAATCGATGCATGTTCAATTTACTGTCTTCTTATGTTTTTGCTTTCCCTAACCAAGAATCCTGAAAAAGATGTAGTGAAAGTCTTCGGCAACCAGTCCAGACCAACAAAATACAGTACACAACTCTCCACTGCGATTCCTAGTCGCAAGGTTACAGTTTGTTTTTGGACTGCACCAAAACCACTTCAAGCAGCTTACTCTTGTGGGAAATGGGTGAGGATCAAGTCATTGACCCTAGATCTCTCCTTTTTTTTCTTTTTTTTTTTTGTGTTATATTTTTTTGTTTGGGATGAATGTTGGGGCCTCCCACCCTGTTGACTACTATATCACTATTAATTTTATCTATAATATGCTTGCTTAGAAAAAAAGGGAAAAAAAAAAAAGAAACATGAAATTGTGAAGTTATTTACTGGATTAACACTTGTCAAATTGATTAGCCTCTAGGTTGAACTTGTACATCAGGTGGTACGAGGGTGGCTAGGTAGGGGGATCTGAGGCACAACTATTTCCAGTCAATCAGAAGAGAATGAGGTCTTGGTGGGGAATTAGAACAATCATTTGTTTAAAGACCAAATGATTTTTATGTCAGACAACTACAGCCTGTCTAATAGTGTTGAAAACATATGCACCTGCATCAACATGGTGTTCTCAGCAATGGGTGGCATCCATTTCTCTGAAAATCATTCCTCCTAATGCTGCTTTAGTAAGATTATACCCGAAATCTTTAGAGGATTTCAACTTTTTTAAGGAATCTCTAGCTTTATAAGCATTATTGATGAAGCTTCACAGCATTTTGGCTTAACCTAGGTTAATTACTGTAGTTTCAATCATTTAAGGCTGTTTTGCATCCTAAAAGCAATTTTCTTGCATAGCTGGCCTGGCTGGCATGTAACCGTCGGTTTCCTTAAAATACATGATGGAAACCAGGTAATGAAAAAGCTTTGTACTAATATGAGAACAGGAAGAACATAAAAAGAAAAAGTTTCATGAGTTATTCTTAAAAAAAAGTCCTTAATTTATGCTAACAATGCTTGTTAGCCAAGCAATCATGTAATAATTAATGTTTTGGGAACCTTTTGAAGTGTTTATTATTGAACAACAAAGCCATAAGAAAGAAGTGTAATTGAGTTTTTGCTGAAGATCCAGTGATGAAGAGCAAAACCATATGTTTCTGCATCCCAAGCCGCAAGCACAAAGAAACCAACCATGGAGACTCGGGTAGTAGTTCTCCACAGCAGAAAGCTTCCCATGACAAGCCCCTCAAAGGCAGCAAAACCAGGGAACATGCTCCTATGGCTCCAGGTAGTCACGCTGATAATGCTGGTCCTGATTCTGTCATAGCTGTTCCTGCAATGGGTGCAGGTGGTGATGGTAGTGCTCACGGCGGTGGTGTGGTTGGCGCCGGGTGATGCTACCGATAGTTTGTAGCTGTTGCCCTTCTGCTTCATTATGACTGTTGAAAATATTTGTTGTTTTTGAAAGGAGGAGATGACATGTTGGTTTTCTTTAATTACTTTCCTCATTTTTTTTCCCATTTTTTTGTTGTCTTTTGTTTTATTTTTTGATTGGAAAGATTTGAGGGAGTGGACTCTCTGTGGTGGATTGTGTAAGCTAGTGAAGATAGATCAAGAACCATGATTTTGTGTGATGTGTGTAAAATTGTGTAATAAGAGAGGATGTGAATCTAGATTTTCAGTTAATATATACGTTTTCCCTCTTCTGTATTCTGTTGCTTTCCTTCATAAGACAGTTCATTCTCTCCTACCTTTTCTTCATCCTGTGAAATTGCATTGAGAATGAATTATTGTAAAGAAGTCACACATAAATAGCCTTAGTGGTGTACTTAGATGAAAATCTTTAGTCTTGGCCTTTACAAAAATCTTGTAGCTCCCTTAATTGTGTGGGTTGAACAATGTTTGTATAATCCACATGCAAATAACGTATTCATATATGAGAAATGATTTATACAGTTTTAAAATGTGTAAGTTTACGCACTCCATTTGAAAAAAAGCAAATAAATGCATAACACACTTGAAAAAATCCAATTGTTAATGGCGGATCCCACTTTTATTTCATAGTGTGTACACTCTAAAACTATATTTAACATTACTCCGTGCATAGACACATAAGTGACGTAAGCAATAATCAAAGAGAAATGATAATTGCATCGTGGCTGTGCAAGTACCGCGCAATCATTTAAAAAAATTAATAAATATAGAATTCTTATGAAAAAAATTAATTTTTTAATAGTAAGTCTCACTCTTTTTCAAAACACCACTCTATAACTATATATAGTATCATCAAGTACAACGATGTAACTACATTTATAGCCCCCTTTTTTAAAAGTAAAATATTTCCTAAGTTTTTTTCATAATTTTATGTAAATAAAAAATTTCCCCCCCCCCCCCCCCCCCCTAAAAAAAAAAAAAAGAAATTATAATCCCCACATGCTTTTCAAGATTTTCTAAAATTTCTATATACATAGAAATGTCTCTCTCTAATTTTTTTTCCCATAGTCCCAAAAATTTGTATAATTTCTATATTATCTTTTTTCTATGATGTGGCCCTTCAAAAATTGGCCCTTCAAAAATATTAAACTACGACATTTGTGAGAAATAATATACTTATTAATATGTATCCTAACATTTTATAATTATACAATATTACACTTTTTAATATGGAATCTAAAGTAAAATAAATAAAAGAAAAATCATCTAAGGTTAATGAACTATATGAAAAATAGTTGAAAATTTTTATCTTCTAGACTTCATTGAACAAAAAAAAAAAAAAAAATTTACTTAAGGTCTCAATTGTAGTATTATACGCTTAAAAGATCACTTGATAGCTTTTATGAAAAAACATATTGTAAATATTTCATTTCAAAAAATAATAATAGATGAATTTTATTCTCCGAAATACTATTGTTAGAAATTTGAAATATATGTCAAGTTGCGTTTTAAAATTTTATTTCTACATGCATACAGTAAATTATCGAAATCTGATTTCTATATATAATTATATTTTTATCTTTTTTTATGACATTAAAATTAAGATTTGTCTATTTTTATTTTACATAAATGTGTCACACAATAGAAAAATTAGAGTGCTCAAAAAAATTTCTGATTTTGCTACTGATGAAGTATCACCTAAGAGTTACCCTGATTACCCAACAGTAAAGAAAGGAAAATAAGAGAGAGGAATAATTACCATAGATGTTGGGCCTATGTTAAAGCCACATATAGCCCAATTTAAAGGAGGCCCATAGGTTTCAAAGCCTCCAGCAGACCCATATTAATCCAGTAGAAAAGTCCTAGGCTCCCAGCCCCCGAACCTGTCTCTGTCTCTTCTCTCTGTCTCTTCTTTCTTTTGAAAATCGAAGTCATGGCTACGGCGCAGCAAACAAAGCTCCGATGGGGAGAGCTGGAGGAGGACGACGGAGAGGACCTGGACTTCCTACTTCCGCCGCGGCAGGTTATTGGTCCCGACGGGAACGGGATCAAGAAGGTCATAGAGTACAGGTTCAATGACGACGGCAACAAGGTCAAGATCACAACCACCACCCGCACGCGCAAGCTCGCTAATGCCCGCCTTAGCAAGCGTGCCGTCGAGCGCCGGTCCTGGCCCAAGTTTGGCGACGCCGTCCACGAGGACGTCGGCAGCCGGCTCACCATGGTCTCTACCGAGGAGATCCTCCTCGAGCGTCCTCGGGCTCCTGGTTCATCTCTCTCTCTCTCTCTCTCTCTCTCTCTCTCTCTCTCTCTCTCTCTCTCTCTCTCGTACAATCACAGGCATACAACCATGCGCGCAAGCTCTCTTTTGCAAGTGGTTTAATATGTTCTAGTCTGTCTCCATTACTTGATCTGGGGTGTGAAAACTGTTTTAGAGCTTATTGGAGAAGCGTGGTATTTTTCTGTGTGGGTAGACTTGGCCATTTTTTTTTTTTTTTTTGGTGGCGATTAGGGTTTTGGGTATTGAGAATTCTAACTCTCTCCGTTTATCCTAAGAGAAACTTGTTAGGAAATTACTTGGATAGAGTTTGGTTTGACAGGTTAAAGTTTCTGGGAAAGGGATTGTTAATTTTTTTTATAAGTAGAAGGCATTGTTAATTTGAAGTTTGTAATGCAAAATTATAATAGATCTTTTAGCTAGGTTTTGTTTCTTTTGGCGGACGATATAGGGCATTTTTGGGGCCGATTATTATTTTGACTGTTTATTCACATAGTCACATGTTAAATTTATACAACATCCGATGAGTGGAGCTGGGAAATCTTATCTATTTATTGGAAAACTATCTCCCAGAAATGAAATTAGAAACCGCAATTCCCCTACTAACGTCTTGTATGTTCAAAAAATCATAGGACAAGTGAAAGATTCATCTGCTTAATACCTCAAGTTTTCTATTGTGTTTGAGTGAATTCGTGTTTTCTTTTTGGGGTTAAGATGCCTCCTTTTTCATGAGTAGGTGTAGTCAATGGCATACAACTTTTAGCATGTAGGAATTCCAGTTTTACGAACTTCCAAAGCATGATTGCTGAAATCTGGTAGAGAGAAGTATTTCGTGAGTACTTAGGGTATGAATCGTATTATAGAACAGGGGTTTGAAAGTAAAGTAGCGATCCATAGAATTTGGGTATTAATGGGCCTATTTTAATGGGTATAAGAACTGTTGTTTAGAGTGCAAAACAGCCGGCAGTACAATGAAATAGTAGGAGAGTGTGTTAGAAAAGAATGAAGAGTAATAAAGATTCGCAATCTTGCCCTGTTACTTAAAAACTTGAATTTTAATTGATACCACTCTAATTCATTCTAGTGCCTAGTACTTCGTTGGCTAGTAAGGATCCTTCTAGATTAAGCAAAGTAATTGTCTGCTTTAAATGGTCGAGAATAAAAGTGAACTGATGTAAAAGAAAAAGAGAAGGGGCGGGTACTCAAGAACCTCACATTCTGGCGTTTTTGGGGTCTGAGGATTGGGTGAAAGGGGACATGTTTCGCATCCGCCCTAACTTTTCTGTAGACTGTAGGACCCAAGAGTGGACTTAAAGTAGATTTCTCCTCACCTCCTCTCTTGTTCTTTAGAGTGTTCAACAACGGGGCCATTTTGCTGAGGGTTAAAAGGGTAGTGATTCTTCAAAGGGTTGTGCACAAAGTGTATGTAACAAATTTAATATTGATCTCACTAATTTTTGTCTTTTTTAACAAGTAAGAAGTATACCACTTACACCAAGTATCCCACATACAAATTTAATATTGATTTCACTAGTATACCGCATACACCAAGTATTTTTTTGTATGCTAAATATACACTTCCAAATGCATAGACCACTTATTTTGGACACAAACATGAGGTGTATATGAATAATTATCTTGTTGTCTCAAGCAACCCGCCATGGAAAAGTTATTTTTTTAACCTCTGAATTTATTTCTATTGGTACCATATTACTCATGGCTTCATTAGTTTCAAATCTCCTTATATGTTGTTTTTATTCAAACCCAAGTATGTGGCTAAGGGCTTTGTCATGTCTTTTGACAACTTGGAAACCTTTACAGGTAGCAAACCAGAAGAACCAAAGGCTGGAGGAGACTCATTGGCTCAACTTAGTAAAGGAGGTGCTGTCCTCATGGTCTGCAGGACTTGTGGTAAGAAAGGTGACCACTGGACCTCAAGGTGCCCATACAAGGATCTTGCCCCACAGGCTGAGGGATTTGTTGATAAGCCTTCTGCTGTCTCGGAAGCCACAAACGCTGCTTCTGGGGCAAGCAAGGGAGCATATGTTCCTCCAGGCATGAGAGCAGGGGCAGAGAGAACCGGATCTGATATGAGACGCAGGAATGATGAAAACTCTGTTCGGGTCACCAACCTCTCAGAGGACACCCGGGAACCCGATTTGCAGGAGCTTTTCCGGCCTTTTGGTGCTGTAAGCCGAGTTTATGTTGCCATTGATCAGAAGACTGGCATGAGCAGAGGATTTGGTTTTGTTAACTTTGTGAACAGAGAAGATGCTCAGAGAGCCATCAACAAACTTAATGGTTATGGTTATGACAATTTAATCCTTCGAGTTGAATGGGCCACACCAAGAGCAAACTAGATCACCAGCCCGAACATCCCCGGCCTCTCTCTCTCTCTCTCCAGCTTTTGAGGACAATTACCTAGATTTATAATGAGACTTTTGGCAGGTCATTATTCCTTTTTCAATCTCTGTTCAGATATTTTTATGTTTGCTTGTCAAAAGAAAGAAACATTTGTGCCTTTTGGTGTTTCAAATTCATGTATTAGGTAATTGATAAGTTATTCACTTGGTCGATGGTTGTAAGACTAGCCATCCAAGATGGTGTTAATTTCACCCTTCATTCACTTTGTATTGAATGATGTGAAATCTTATGGGATGTTATGGAAGATGAGCATCATATGTCAAGCCAAAAGAGAGAAACTTGGAAACCAGTTGAGTTAGTTCTAATTCAATACAATTATTTTATTTTTTAAACCTAAGCTGTATTTTTTTAAATTTATTTTTTTGTCATAAAATCGTGATTAACCTTTATATTCCAAGGAAATAATACACATAATCCTCTCAATTTACCATCCAATTTATAATCAACTTCTCAAACTTTGAATTACATATTTAAGTAGGAACTAGGAAATATCGATAATGATTCGTGCGCAGTTTGATTTCCAAGAAAAAAATAAAAGAGAAAATTCTTAAAACAACGAAAAAGGGGATGGAATTTCAATGGATTAGAGTATCGTTAGGTTGCACGATTATAAATACCCAAAATGCATGTTTGGTAATTTATGATGTACACTAGGAACTAATTAATAAAATTACAAAATATAAATACCCAAAAGTTAAATTTATATTCACATTTTTATGAGTAATGTTAGATACAGTTTTAGGGTGTGTAAGTTACACGCATTCCTTTTGAAAAATAAAGATCCACTATTAAAAAATTAGTTTTTTTCATATAAATTTCATATTTAGAGCTGGTTTAGATACTCATACCCAAACTATCTCATCTCATATAACCATTACAATTTTGACACAAAATATAATAAATAATTTAATTTTTTTAAATCTCAAAATAAAATTAATATTAAAAAAATTATATTATAACAATATTTTATTTAAACTTTAACAAAACATCTCATCTCATCTTAACTTTGTAACCAAATGAGGCCGGACGTGCAAGCCCCGCGCACACTCTTCAAAAAATAGTAAGGTCTATTATTAAAAAATTAGTTTTTTTTTTATATAAATTTCATAATTTTCTACTTTTTTTAAAGGGAATACACGAGACTTACATACTCTAAGACTGCAAATATCATTTCTCCATTTTTTTTATTAAAAAATGCCTAACCAAAATTCTTGTTCACAAATGTCATGCTTCATCAAACTAGCAGGTCACTACTCACTGTCACATTGATTAGTGTCTGTATTAAAAGTAATGTATACGCTACACCACTATTTTATTTGCATTCTATTGATGTTGTACATTTAACACCATTTGATGATAAACAAATATGTAATAAATAATCATTTAATAATAATAAATATGTCACATCTTACTTAATTAGATGTAAGTGAAATGATAGTATTGTATATAAAAATTTTCCTAAATTAATTTGAATGTCTTAATTTCTTTACTAAATTAATTTTCCTAAATTAATTATTTTCATTTTTTTTATTAATTCGGTCATGAAAAAATATTGTTAAAAGCTAGCTATCACTTTCCTGACACGTGTCAAAATGCCACGTACCCAAAGGCCAAAAGCACGAGAATCATTGCCAAATCCCTTTCAGCTTTTACCTTTAAGCTGGATAGCATCATCTTCATCAGCCAACTTTAGAAGCGCACAATCAACATGTCATCTCCCCACCTTTTTTGTCCTTTTGATTCTTTGAAAACATTTATATCTTTTTCTAAGCTGTAGATTACATTTGCATCAATTAAAGGTATTTTATATATATATAAAAAAGGTTTATATAAATAACATAATTTTACTGATATATCTTCATAATCTTGATTGAAAATTATAATTGATATTTACAATATAAGATATGCAAATTTCGCATATATTATTTTTAAAAATAATTTATACAAATCTCAAATAGATAAGTTTCGTGTAGTCATTTTGTAAAAGAAATGTGTCTCACCTGTCACCTCAAAAATATAAAAAAATCTGTTCTTTTTTAATGGGACCCACATTTTTATAAAGAATTTGTCAATTTGAGACTTGTGCATGTGCATTTTAAAAAAGTGGATAAATCTAAAATCTATATAAAAAATTTATATTTTAATAATAAACCATACTTATGAGTTATTAGTGGTCAAGGCTTGCACACCGTATCTAGTATTACTCATAAATATTGGCAAAATTGTGTTTAACTCAATAACAATAACACAGTATTATATTAAATCATTATTTAAATTAAAAAATAAACTTAATTATTTAAATTGTATAGTAAAAATTGTAAGCCCCCGTTTGGTTACACAGATGAGATGAGATGATATATTTTAAATAGTAATGAATAAAATATTGTTATAATATAATTTTTTAATATTAATTTTGTATTAGGATTTGAAAAAATTAACTTATTTATTATATTTTATATGTGGATTTGAAAAAATTGTAATGATTAGTTAAGATGAGATGAGATATTTAGTTTTGTATAACCAATCCGGGCTTATAAATCACGGCAATTTATAAAATGTTGTTTCTATATTATTTTTAATGCTCTGTTTGGATAATGAAGTATTAAGATAATACTCCACTATTGTTTATTATTTTATCATTATTTTTTACTTATTTTTATTATTTTTTATTAATATTCATACATGCTGCCCAAACGCAGCCTAATCTCACCTTTATAATTCAATTTCAGATAATAAAAAATTAGCATCTGAACTCAAAACTGGAGCATGTTCAAAAACACTTTTTTGGACCCGTCAGGTGGTCCAAGCAAGTAACTGAAGTGAGCAATGATTTGCACGAATTCGTATCCCTCTTTGCCACCACCGATTCCTGTTTTAAACACATATTCCAAAAGCGAAGGGGCCAGATTCCCCTGGACAGTCGGTCTCTTCTCGTGGCTTCCTCCTCCTGCCTTCGTCATATGCCTCCTCCTCCGTGAACGATTCGAGCTCTCTCTCTCTCTCTCTCTTTCTCTAGAATATTTGTCGCATTGCTCTTTGCAAAAGATCAAGTTTTTAGTCTCCAAGCTTGCAATGGCTTCCATCATCGAATATGGGTGGCTGGTACTGCATTTTATAACCTTTATGTGGCGATTTGGCCAACTTTTTCTGTTTTAACTTCAGTTGTATTTGATAATTCTTGCCCTAGATTTATTTTCTTTGATGGCCATTGTTAGTTTTGGACTTGTAGTGTATAATAATAATGCAGGTCAAATCATGGGTTTTTCTTGATTCCTTGTTTTAGTAGTGTTTTGGAAATCATAGTTTTAGCCTTGCAAGATTTGCGTTCTGGGTTTTCTTTTGTCGCTTTTCTTTTGTTTTCTTGTTGTTTTGGTCAAAGATTGTGACATTGGGAGCGCGGTTTATTTGATAGTTATATGTATAATGTACCTATGTGGTCAAACGGCGTTTGTAATACAATGCCTTTATTTTGGAATCGTATACACGAATTTATTTGGACAGATAAATGTAGAATCTAGAACCCTGTGCATCAAGGGTTTTAGGAGGTTGAGCTTTAGGGGCTGTTGTGATGCCACGACCGGTAGACTTTTAGCTGAGCTGCATCACCGACTCTGTTGTCCCTTTAGGATTTGAAGAAGTTTGTAACAGTTACTTATAAAAATAAAGAAAAGAAATTATAGTAGTTTATCTGAGCGGACATCATTTCATTTATCGTGATGTTTCTTTCTTCAAAGATAAATGCATGGAGAATGTTCAAAATGTAAGCCACGTTTACTATGGATGTTACACTTTTTTTTAATATGCCAAACGTGTTCATTTTAATTCTCAGGCCTATGAGGTCTTTGGTCCTTAGACGCAAGAATGTGGAATTGGTGGCATAGTACTTGATGGGCTTCAAGGATGTGGAATTATGTGCTTCTCCCTTTTTATTTTTAAATGAGTTTTTTATTATTATTTTGATAAGCTAGTTAGTGTTCATTTGAACCAGTCATCAGTATGAATGCTCAAAATTTTTCTGGAATTTCGATTGTCAAAGGGAATTGAGTTGTGGAACGATGATTATTCAAGCTATGGACATTAAGTTCTGTTCTCTTCATGCGCTTGTAGTCTTATTTGTTATGAGCTTTTAGTTTAAATCTCTACTATTTATTTTATTTTATCTTGGCGATGCAGTATCTGGTCACACATTTCAGCGACTTTCAACTGGCGTGTCTTGGAAGTTTCTTTCTCCATGAAAGTGTTTTTTTCTTATCTGGACTTCCTTTCATATATCTTGAGAGGGCAGGTTGGTTGAGCAAATACAAAATTCAGGTTTGGCTCTTTCTCCTTGCCATTACTCTTGAAGAAGTTCAGTAATTTCATATTTTTTTAGGCTGAATTCTGAAATGGTGACTAACTTTATTCTTACCAGAGCATTAGAGATATTTGGCAGAAAAGAACATTAGTAAAAGATTCCAGTGCACAATTAATGCATGTACCAATAACTTGCTGCCATGTTGGGCAGTGTTCATTTTCTGCAATAGAATTGTGTTATTGTTCTTCTTATTCTATGAAGGTAGCTACGAAAGTTCAATGTTTGCCTTTCTCATATAATGATACTCTTATGGAGGTTCTTCGGACAGTGTATTGTTTTCGAGTACTTATAAAAAGATATTGCTTTCGAGTCATGAACTTTGCTTTTATCTATTCTACGGTGTTCTTCTTAAGGCCTAACCAGTTAAGGACCAAACATAGTATGCATGATAAAATGCTTCCTTTCTTTCTTTTTCACTATGTTTTTAGTCTTATCAAGAGTTGACCAGTGTCTTCAAGCTGCTAAGGATTTCTATTTGCAACCCTTATCATAGGGAATAACCTCTCTTATTGAAAATCATCTTTTGTCAGTTTTTGGTACTTCCAACGTATATTGATGTTTATATGTTTGATTTACTGGACTGGGCTTTTTGCATAAGTTGTATGTTGGTTTCTATGGTATTAGAACTCATTTAGATATATTCATATATATATATATATATCTCAAGTATGTAATTGTAATTTGTTTGTTTTACTTGACTGGGCTTTTTTCATAGAATTATATATGTTTGTTAGCGTTAGCATTACAAACATCATTAATATATAGATAGTGGCTTTAAGGAAAAATTTCCCATGTTGTCCTTGCTATTGAATACCCAAACTTTTCTATTTGCAATTTTTATTGCTGCCACTAACTGGTACATGGTAAAGATATTACGATCTATGTCAATTTCTATTGCTGCTATTGCAATAGCTCAATTTCTTTCTGTCTTGTTGAATTGTCATTTAGGGTTATTATTTGTTTATTTCTATACAGACAAAGAATAACAGTCCAGCAGCTCAGGAGAAATGCATTACTCGTCTGCTGCTTTATCATTTTGGTGTCAATCTTCCAGTGATGGTCATCTCATATCCCGTCTTCAAATACATGGGCATGCAAAGTAGTCTTCCATTGCCGTCCTGGTATTTTCAGGTTCTTTATATACTAAAGCTTTGTTCCTGAGATATATGCACTGATATATAATATATGCATGGCCTTCATCAATTTTTTCCTTGGACAGTAACATTTCCATCTTGTCTAAAGTACAGCCAGTAAGATCCCTGCTTTTGGTTCTGCAGGAATGTAGTTTTAACACAGATAATATTTTACTTCATCCTTGAGGATTTTGTGTTCTATTGGGGACACCGGGTTCTGCATACAAAATGGTTGTACAAACATGTTCACAGTGTTCATCATGAGTAAGTGAAAGCTATAAGTGCTTTATCAAGTGTTTAGGTCGATAACAATCTTTTTAATTTTCTTTTAATACTTTCTTACTTATAAATAAAAAATAAAAAAATCTTTTTTGTTAGGTGCTTATTGGTTGCTCTTATGGGCTTATTAACTTGTACAGATATGCTACACCTTTTGGATTGAGTTCTGAATATGCTCACCCTGCTGAGATACTGTTCCTTGGCTTTGCAACCATTATTGGTCCTGCTATCACTGGACCCCATTTGATGACTTTGTGGTTATGGATGGTACTGAGAGTCTTGGAGACAGTTGAGGCACATTGTGGGTACCATTTTCCATGGAGCCTCTCAAACTTCTTGCCTTTGTATGGGGGGTAAGTGTGTAGGTTTTCCCTCTTGGTGGTTTTGTAGCATCTGACTAATTCCCATAATTACCTTTGGAACAATGCTAGGGGGCCACCCAGCATGTACTGCTGGGCGTGCCCCCTAGTGGTACATGTTGGGCATGCAGCCTAGTGCATTTCAAAATTTTTTTTTTACATTTTCTTTTAAACATTTTTTAACATCCTTAACCATTAAGAAAAAAATACACAACTTCACTAATAATTACTTCCTTAACCATTAAGGAAAAAAAATTAAAATACCCGAGCGATAACTTTGAGGGGCCCAAGTATATGTTCCTTACCTTTTATCCTGAAATGTTTGATCCATTATTTTCCAGGGCCGATTTTCATGACTATCACCACCGTTTGCTTTATACCAAGTCTGGCAACTACTCATCAACTTTTACTTACATGGACCGGTAAGTCTTATTTATTTTCCCCACTGCTTAAAGCATTGGCACATTTGTATTGTTTGGTTAGACCACTGTCTGTTGTCTCCAGCCAAGGTTGTGAGAGCATCCTGCATTGGTTAAGCGTGATGAAGGGATCTCACATTGGTTAAGACTGAGTGGATCTTGCAGCTTAGAATGATTCCAATGGACTCCAATTGTAACATTAACTAGTCTTCTGCTTATAAAAACCCATTATTAGCCCTTTGAGATGTGGTTGGACTTTCCTTGGATTGCTACAAATGGTATCAAAGTCAATCTCCAATTAGAAGTGTGAGACTTGAGCTGTGCTACCTACAACAAAATGGCAAGGTGTTCTCATGCTTAGGTGTCGCACTTATATATGTTCCATGTACTTAGGCTATGCCTAGTTGTATCATCAATATAATCCTTGTTTTAATATCCTTAAAAAAATTGCTTGGCAAGAACCTTGGATTGAGCATAAGAGGGTGGTAAATGTGTATTGCATGGGAGGGAGAAGTTCTTGCAGTCTATAATGATTCCAAAGGGATTCAGTTGTAACATTAACTAGTCTTTTTGGAGTATAAGCCCTGTGACTTGGACTTTTATTAGGCCGTGCAATATGTCAATTTTGGTAGCCTAGGGTGCAATGTGTAAAAACATGTTGTTTGTCAGAGGTGGAAAGTGTATTTACCCTCCCCTCGCACCCCCTCCCAAAAAAAATTGTTACATGGAGGATCCAATAGTGGTCTAAATGAGTTCAAGTCCTTGACCATTTAGCTTGCTAAATTGTGATTTTTTCTAGATATCTGCAACCATTTGTGGCATCTAGAATATGGTCTGTGGCATCATATTTATAGTTCTATGAATTGATCTTGCTTGATTTAGAATACCTGGACCTTCTTTGTTTTCATGATTAAGTTTCTTGTAAAATATAAGACCCAAAAGGGATTTGGCAAGGTGTCATTCTCTGTGCCTGGGAAATGCTACTAATGCACAGTGACTCAACTTCCTTGCACAAAACTGTATGCACCAAAGTACACACGCACGTGGTGGTCCAAGGTCTCTTGTCGAAAAGGGTTGTGTAAGGGTAGGGAAGACCTAAATTATGTTTACTTTCATTGTTTGCATGTATGCACGGAAATACATGTGAACATTGTTGTCCAAGACGTTCAATCTTGGATTATTTTGTTACAAATACTAGGATTATCTTTGATAAGTCAATCATATATGGTTTTACCTACTTACCACATCTTGGATTAACCATGTTAAATTTTCTGTTGAATCGCACACAATTTTCGTAGTGCTGGATAGCATTTGGTAAGAATCAGGTATTAAATATGTTCTCTCCATGCTTCAGTTGGTGATCCCAAGTCTCTTTGGTAAAGAACGCCTTTTATGTTCATTGCCTTCCCATAATCTGATGCTTATTATAAGATGAGTACGGATGCACCAAATGTTGCTTCCTCGTTGTTCAAAGACTATCAATGTATCATGGAAAAGGTGTCTGCATAAACATAGATAGAACTGGGTACAAGGGTGACGGTGATGAGCTCTTTATCTATTTTCATTTTTTTTCTCCTGGTTTATTGTTATTTCCATTTTCCTCTGCAATGCAACTTGGTTTCAGACTGTAAGGGGCAGATTGGACATGGCCTAGTAGACTCTTACGTGCTGTTCCTGTTGGGTTTTGGTGCTTAATGCTTATTCTGTTCATTCATAGTAATGAACACCTAGAGTAGAGCGTTTAAGCATACTGACCATATGCGATGCCTCTTCTGTATGATTTCTCAGGGTATTTGGAACTGATAAAGGTTACAGAAAGTTAAAGGCTCTGAAGAATGGTGGAATCGAAGATGGAAGCAAGCAAAAGTGACAAATTGTTTTTTTAATAGCCGGGCATCAAGATGTTGCTTCCTCATTTAAAGGCCATCTTAGAGGTCTTGTTTTGTCACTGCCTCATCTCATGTGAAACCACCTTTTTGTGTTAGATTGCTTTTTGTTTACAGTGTGACATTATGTGGAATCAGTGGAAAGCGTACTCTGCGTATATCTTTCTGTTTTGTCCTTGCTAAATCAAGATAGATATCCATTTTTTTTCTAGTGGGTAGCTAATTCCATATTAGTTACTCTGATTTATGCTAAATACAGTCTTATAGATTGTGCAAGCGTCACATACTCTTTTAGAAAAAAGAATAAAATTTACTATTAAAAAATTAATTTTTTATGTGGATCTCATATTTACTTATTTTTTTCACAAAAAGTGTGTAACACTTGCATATTCTATAATTGCAAATATTATTTCTCAAAATGTGAATGCTCGGTGGTCATTTTTCTTTCAGGCGGTGGTGGTGCCAAAGCTGGTTATATGGAACTTCGCAGTACCTGCTGGTTCATGACTTTAGGACATAATACATGCAATTCTTAATAGATTATTTCCAAAATCTTTGAAATGTTATAGATGTTTTCATTTCATAATTTCTCTCTTGTTAAATCACCAACTGTGGAGCATTTTTTTTTTTTTTCTCTTCTTGGGGTGGTTTGATTTTCTCTCAAATCTCTGTTGATCGGATTTACGAATCTGTCTAAGAATTAGATCCCTTTTTGCATCCAACATGACTTGGTAATTGCCGGGACATGTAAAAAGTTTTGATTTGACGTTAATGGTTGTCACTCTATTCTTTTTTCTGGATGGTGTTGATCGATCTAGTTTGCTTTTTTCTTTTCTTCCCCAGCCATGGCAGAAGCCACAGAGAATTGTACTTTTTTCTCTTTGGGTCCGTGTGTTCTAAGCATCCCTGCTTTTTTTTATTTCATCTCTCTCTTCGGCCCCATTCCCTGGATTTGTTGATATGACTATGATGATATGTTCCCTCCTTTGTTTGTTCCCCCCATTGCTATAGTAGCTCCAAAAGCTATTTGTCTCCTGTGTGTTTTTTTAATTATTTGTTTTTTTAATTAATACAGTAAACCTCAAGAATTAAAATTTTTCTAAAATTTTAAAAAATAAAAGAGAAAAAAATGAGTCAAAGGGTTAGAATATAACATTTTAGTATTATTTTTATTTTAAATTTTAAAAAAATTAAAATTATATTTTTATATTTTATTTAAAAATTTGAAAAAATTATAATGATTAAATAATATAATTAGATGAAAAAGTTAAAACTAGGCCTTAAAAACTATTCAAGTTCATCCACATATAGAGAAGAATAATGTCATATACCGGTTAGGGTATGTAAATTTTGTACACTTTAAAAAATAGTCTATAATTAATAAAATATATTTTTAAAAGTAAACTTCATATATAAGTCATTTGCACACGTTAAAACTGCAAATATATGCATATAATTCTTTTTTCTTCCATCTATAAAATTTTGAAAATCGTAACCATCACAATTTTGAAAGCCAAGGTTACATTTTTCAGAATTCTATAGGTATCAGTCTTTAAAATAATAGGGAAGAAAATTGTAAGATGACAATTTTCAAAGCTACATTTTTCAGAATTCATAGGTATCAGTCCTTAAAATAATAGGGAAGATGAAAAACCGTGGGAAAATTTCTATAACAAAGACCATATTATTATTGATAATGGCATCCAATTCCCAAAGTCCATATTGCTTGCTTTCTTGTTTTTTTTTTTTCGAAAAATATATTTTAAAAAAAAAAAGAATATAAAAGAATATATATAATTCCAGTAGTTAATATACAATCATCACATAATAATTTCAAAAATTAAACAACTAAAAATTTTATATAAAAAATTAATCTTTTAATAATAAATTTAACCTTTTTTAATCTTCTCTGCAGTTTGGATCCTTCGGCTTCATTTGCAAACCAAGGGTTTCAACATATTTTTCTCACCAACCAAACACACTACAAGGGTTGTGATCACTCCGATTCCATCAACCAACCAAACCCAGTTTTCTCTCGGATTCCATTTCTCACAACCACTCCGATTCCATCAACCAACCAAACACACTCTTGCGAACTTATGAAAATTTTCGGATTAAGAGGGTACGACACCATAGAAGCCATTAAAAATGATATCGAGATCGTATTTCTTCATCTTCATGCCACCGCGAGATTACAAGACCCACCAGCACCATAGATGTTGTTTTCGAATCCAGAGAAAATCGAAATGGGAGTATGGGTGAGGCAACGGCATATTGCGTATAGGGTTTAAAGAAATCCCAACAGTTTCACCACTTTCTTTTTCCCTCTTTCATTTTCTACGCACCCCCATCACTAATAACACCAACAGCAATGCTCTGATTTAGGGTTTAAAGAAAGAAAAAAGAAATTAAACCCACTTTTAGACAGATCCCACGTCCATTGTCGTTGGTTCTTGCTTCCGTCGTTCTCGCTACCATCAAAAGTTTTTGAATCTTCAGATCTCCAAAACTTCAAATCAAGTCTGTTGTCTTTGAATCCAACGAAAATCGAGAGGGGAATATGGGCAAGGAGAAAGGAACACAATCTTGGAACAACGATCATGGAGAGAGAGAGATTATGATTTTTTTTCTTGTGAGAAGAAAAACTGAAAGAGTGTGGAGCGGCGAGGGAGAACACGACGGAGAAAGGTGACAATGGCTAGGGTTTCGTAGTGGGAGAAGATGAGGCAGAAGAATTTAATCGGTTTGCACGGGTTCGACGGGCAACATCTAATTCACCGGTAATGTAATTGTTGACCCGATGAACCCGTCTTTGATGGGTTGTGTGTCGTGTTATTCGGGTGGGTCGTGCCCAAGTGATTTCTGCACATGCCTACTTTTATCTAACTATATATCATATGATGCATTTATTATTATTTAATAATAATAAAATATGCAATAAATAATCATTTAATAATAAAAAAATATGATACATTTTTAAGTAAAAAGATATAAATGAAATAATAATATAATATATAAAATTTTTCAATTTAATATATATATATATAGATTCATACATCTTTTAAAAATATTTATAGATGTTCATCAAATTCACTTGATATTGTGTTCCAACACGTGTCCACTTTCTCTGCCACTTCCACTCCACCACCCTTAAAAACAAAAAAACAAAAAAACAACCATAAATGCCCTAAGCCAACCCCTAATGCCAAAAATATCTTTTTAAAAGAATCTTAAGACAACCCGTTGACAACTCATGGCATATCGCTACGTGTCCCTTCTCCTGAGGTCCACCACCACGACACTGACGTTGTCTGTACTGTGCCTGGCCAACGCCAGCTTCGTCAGCAACGTCGACGCTTCCGAGCACACCTTGTCGGAATTTTCGAACCCGGAAACTTCGGCCACTCCAACCGGTGAACACGGTGGCGCCTGAGACTTCCCTCTCAGGCACATACTCGCCACCCCACACGCCATTTCGTTGGACACCACGTCCCACAGACCATCGCTCGCCAGGATCAGACATTCGTCCTCCGCCGTCCGATCCGTTATCGTCACCTCCGGCTCGCAGCTCACGTAAGGCTTCAGGTAGTTATCACCTGCAGTAACATACACGTTTAACACAGTGAGACTAAGCATATATATCCATATTATACCGTGCACCGTTGGCTGAGGAGCGATATAATATAGATTATTCTTCTCTCGGCGCTTACCAATAGCTCTTGACATGGCGAGAACTCCGAGAACCCGTGGGCCGTCCCAGTAAATAACCCGACCACCCGCAGCCTCGATCCGATTCAGCTCATCTGGACGGTCCGGCTGTTATCACGCATCACCAGAAAGAAATTATTCTTAGCTTGCAATTCAATGGCACTCCAAAAACATATCATTTTTTTTTTTATTCTTAAATACGTTTAACGAGCTGCAACAATCAGAACCCTCAGATCAGGTGATCCGACAGTTGACTACAAAGGGCACGCGTGAAATCCGCATTTATCACGTTACTCATTCATGAGAATCGGCTTAAGCCGCATAAGTTCCGTTTGGTTACCGAGAAACTGAATAAGAACTGGGAATGGAATGTTTTTCATAGTCGTCTCCGAATAGAAAATACCAGATCTAATCAAATGGAAGCTAAACAATATTAACCTTCTGATTTCCGTTTTGAATCTACCTCACCGCACAGTGACCATACAATTCCAATTCCATTTGATTAACAATTGTAAGTCTTTCCGAAGTATAATTAGAGTCACCACCAGCTATCGTTTGTTTCTGTTAATCGACTTGAGTTTGCGTGAGAGAGAATTTACGTCGGGATAGAAAAACCGAAAAAATGAAACTTAAAGGAAGCGGATCGAAGCTAACCTTGTGATCAGATGAGAGAGGAACAGGCTTGCCGTTGCGGCAAAGCACGGCTCTGGAGTCACCGCAGTTGGCGACGACGATCTTCTCAGGCGTCACGATGGCAACAACGGCAGTAGATCCAACCGCATCGCAATCGGGCGACTGAAGCTCGCACTTGCACTTGGCTCCCAAAACGCTATCGTTCCACCCAATCGCCTCCTTGTCCATTCGCCTGAAGCTTTGCTCCATCGCGGTCTTCCACTCCGTTGATGAACGTCCTTCCTTACTCTCCAACTCCTCCTTCACCAGCTCATGCAACCGCTCTCTACACTTTGTCGCCACCTAAAGAAAAGAAGAAAGCAATTATATTTCGAATAAAAATCGAAGATACATGTCTTGTTCTTCCCTCCCCCCCCTAAAAATATCATAAAGTGAGGTAATTCATACATGAGAGCAACCATGGCCGTCGTAAACACCATAATAATGCAAATCAGTGGAGGTTTCAAGGTCACGGCGACAGAAGGAAGGGTGGATCGCCACTGCGTCCTCCATCTCTCTCCGCCTTCCACACACTGATGCAACGCCGAACTTCGGGTACTCCCCGCAAACTTCTGGAACCACAGGGGCCAACGGAGAGGTACAGACCGTCGACATAGAAAGATTGGAAGACTGACTCAGAATTAAGACCTCTTTGGTCTTGGATCTTCCGTTTTCTACCACGTACAGTGGTTTTTCCTCGTCCAATGCGGAGTTATCCACAGCGTTCTCGCACTCCCGAGAAAGCGACGGCTTATAGACCCCTAGCTTCTGACGCTTTTGCGCACGCTCCGTCACCGGTGACGCCACACTGGACACAAATTTGAACCGTCTGATCTCCATTCTCCTCCGCCTGGCTGTTTGAGAGTTCTTTTCGCACGGGGTCGATGCGCTGCTCTCACTCGCCAGTTCACAGCAGATCTCTGTCATGCTGAACGAAATTACCTTCAACCACCAACTAGAAAACCAACAAATACTCGGAGAGAGACTCAAAAGCCTCTAATTCGAACCACGAATCCCGGTCTATCTAAGCTTGATGGTTGCAAAAATCTTGAAATCGCCACAACAATGGAATGAAAGTGAACGCGTGCGAGCGCTCCAACGAGGAAGCCTTTAAAGCACTTCCATGGCCTCTCTCTTATTTGGGTATCCATGGCCTTTTAATTTTACGTAGGGGTTTGGTCGCCAAAGGACAACTGCCGGTCACTCTCTCGGGCAGCCCGGACACGTACTGTTGTTCGTACGTGACGAAGTGCTGTTACGCCTAAACGAACTGATATTGACCGTTGATCTTCGTTCTCTCTCTCCTCTCCACCCTTAATACCAGAGGCGTGTACCAACTGCGTCGGTTACAAAGATACGTGGTCCAATAGGAGCTAAGCTGCTAAACACCTTCGTTAGGTGAACTCCCAATCCCGACACGCATATTGTCCCAAGGCTAGGCTTGTCATTTTACCTGACAAAACTTTTTATAATTTTCATAAAAAAAAAAAAGAAGATATAATGAGATCTTTAATTATATTAAATATTATATATAAACGGTGTGGTGTCTAGATGTCTGCCACGTGTATCCCTTGTAGAGTACGAGATTTTTTCCAAAATTCTAAATTTATTCCTTGGGCTCGCTTGGTCCAATGAAATCGTTCTACGTATCAGTTTGATGTTGACATGTGGGCCAGAATGTCCCCATCGTTGACGGTAAATAGAATATCTGAGGGACGGTTCCCTCATCCATGGACACGTGTCGTAATCGTGGACATCTGAATTGAAACTACCATTCCGATTGTAATCAGTGAGGAAATGTCGAGATTACCCTACAACCTTACACGTAGACAAAAAAGCAAGAAATGAAGAGAGCACAATCAACATAAGATTCGGTAAACACGCGGCGACAAGGGAGTGGACAACGTGTAGATGGACAGACGGGACGGTACGTTTCAGTAGGGGCCCACGGATGAGTAACTAAAGCTAGAGAAGTAGCTCCACGTGGAAGATCTGGCTGGCAAGCAATTGTAGTAATCTGGGCATTGAAATTGACAGGGGACGCATAAGATAATTAGTGCCACGTGACGAGCAAAACCCGCCACCACTCTTAACCCTTTGTCCATCGCTTTGGACTAACCAGGGTTACTTTTTTATTTGATATGGTTTGATACGGTTAGATTTTTTATATTTTTTTTAAAAAATAAAATATTTTATAAATAATAAATAAAATATATAGTCAAATTGTGTTTAGAAGGTACTGATTCTAAATAAATAAATTTTGTGCAAGATTTTTTATTTTAAAAAAGTGAGTCTTATTAATACAAATTAATTTTTTTATATTTTTTTAAAATAGATTATTTTTTATAAAGACTTACATAGAATTTATCTATTTAAAATTTTTATAAATCATTTCTCATTCACAATTACTCTCTAAATATTTATAATTTTCTTAAACAAACCGTTGATAATGGGCGGAGAAATAAGGTTAGTTTGTGCAAATTTTTCTATAAAAAATGAAATCCCCAAGAAAAAATGGGATTAGATTTTACTTTTTTTATTATGTCTTATTTTTTTATAAAAGTAATGTTACATAAGTCTAAGGGCTTGTTTGGGGTTACGTTAGGAGTTTTAAAAAGTGCTTAAATATTCTTAAAAGCTATTTAATGAAAAAATTAGGTCGTTTGGGTATTATATATTAAAGCACTTTTAATTTAAAATAAACTAAAAAGTACGTTTGAGAAAAAGTATCATTTTGATGTTTTTTCTCAAACGTGCTTTTCTGAAAAATGCGGAACATAATTCAAATTTTAAAAAAACTGTCAATGGACGAAAATATCCATATAATTTTAGGATAATTACAACTTTCAAACTTTCAATGATATAATCATAATTTTTAAAAATTCAAATAATCGTCATTTCTATCTCATAAACTAATTTTTTAATTTATTTCCATACAAACGTAACATGTTTGAAAGTGTTTTAAACATATGGTTACCAAACAGTAAATAACTTTTTAATAGTAGAATTTATTACTTAAGTTATAAGTTATAATTTCTAAAATTATAAGTTCTATTTCTCATCGCAATTCCAAACATGCACTAAAAGTTGTGTAGTCATTTTGAAAAAAATAGAGTTTATTATTAAAAAATTAATTTTTTTTATGTGAATCTCGTATTTATTATTATTTTTAAAATGATTACATTGCATTAGACACTCACGACTAAAAATATCAATTTATATATATATGAATATATGAAATGGCTTGAATCAAGCCCGCCTTATAAATTATTTTTAAATTAAACAGTAATTTCTCAAACCTAATTGTACTAAAATACACAACAAAAAAATGTACTAAAATAAAATAAATCTCAAAACTGTTGGGACCGATCGATTAATTTATTTATTTAGCATTTTTTATATATTTATTAAAAGATAAGTATCATATTCACACAAATATCTTATAAAAATAAAATGATAGGTTGGTACAGCTTTATTTGATATATTAGATTTATTTTTTAATAAAAAAATTATAAAACTTACATGTTATGTCCAAGAATGTCAATTTTTATATTTATTATTATAAAAATATATTATTTATCTTTGTTAAAATGTCGGAAAAAAAATATTTAGTTTGAGTTATTTTAATTTCAAGTTTGTGTAAGCACACATCTATGTCATTTAAATAATTCAAATGATATCATAAAAATAAATTTGTTTATTTCGTTAACATAAAAATCTTAAAAAACTATTAGAAAAATTTAAGCTGCATTTGAATATTGAGTTAAATTAAGTTGACATGAATTTTTTATAAATAGTAATGAGATAAGATAGTAGAGTGAGTTTTGTAGAATCCATCTAAAATAAGTTTAAATATGTTTGAATGTTAAGATAAATTTATATATATTTATAAAAAATTTAAAAAAAATCATGGATTCCACATATAAAAAAGTATTGAATTAAAAAATATAATAAATCTCATGTGTAAAAATATTTTAAATTATAATAATTTTTTAATAATTTAAATTTTATATATTTAAATATTAAATTTAATTTAGAATTAAACTGAATTTTATCAATCAAACGATTTTCGTGACTCGTCTAATAGTTAAAATATATATATTACGGCAAAACCACGTCCATTCACGTATTACAGCAAAACCAGGTATTTTTAGACGAGTTTATGCGGTTGCTGCGTCATTGTCACGGGAACAATATATATTTAAAATTATTTCCTTAATTATTAAATAAATAAATAATTTATCCAACAATACGAGCGGCACACATTAGCCAAGTTTAAAGTTGAGCTAGAATGATAATTTTTAGTTGTAGTATCAAGTTTTAACTAGAATTCATATCGAATTAATTATTTTAAATGTAAAATAATAATATAATATTAATTTTTTTAATATTTTACAAATATACTTTATATATTAATTAATAATTTTATTAAAAATAAGGTCCAATCTCTCGATGAAAAACAGAGCATCTCTTTTCTAATATTTTTAACTTAATGGGACTTCACATATTTCTAGATAACATTGTGACTCTCTGTCTACTCTCCAAAATCCTTAACTACAATGCAGGAGCAACCAACAACTTTTATCGCTTTTCCTTCAGAATCAATTTTACACAAACCACGTTACCAACCCACTCGCCAAGAGTTTTAGCACTGGGCACTGTCATTAATTTGACATAGTGATCGGTACAAAGAGCCTTCACCAATTTAACATAATCTGGTTGGTTGCAATTCTCAGCTAGTACACAGAGCTGTGCAACATGCTTTTCAATCACCTAGGCATCTTCATGCAACCCTTGTGCAAGCCCACCATGAGTGAGTGACTTCCTCAGCACAACCTGCAAGGCGGTCGTGATATCCATGGTTTCACCCAAAGGTGTGGGTGTAGTCTCAGTTGCAACAAAACCTTCCAACATTTCTAGTTGATATTCGAACAAGATGTCACTTTCCTTAAAAGAGTGTGTTATATAGATCTGCATTGATATGTACTCGCAAGGAACAAGGGAACGATTGCGTCGCCGACCCCCACTACCTTCACCATCTAAAGCCAGCCAAAGAACATCTCAAGAATTGCACTCGAATGCATCAAGAAAATATACAGAGCACCATGCTCAACCCGCTGCAACCATGCCCAACCAACCTCTGTTTTTGTTGATTAAAATAGAGCACCTACTCCTATTGCTTGTGAACCACCGAGCGTTGCCAGCCGTCCATGCCACCTCCAGTTGCACAAAAAGTACTGACCTAGCTGCTGGAACACAGTTTCTCACCTCTGCCCCTCGACACCATAGCTAGCTTCCAATAGCTGTAAGTTCCTCTCGTTTTCTCTCCCTGTCGCTAAGAGAGAAGAATAACGTCCGTGAAGAGATAAGGGAGTATGAGGGAAAGAGAGAAGGGTTGTTGGACAGGAAATAATAAATCAATGTTTTGATCCTCTTACAGTAGCTCGCCAACAATGGCTAAGGATACTAATTTACTGCAACACAAAGCCAAGATAGCATGAGTTTAGCTAATCCGATGTGGGAGCCATTTGGGACTTGTATTGGGCAATGATGAGGCCATTGCCAATGTTCTTAGAAGGCAAAGTAGCTTTTTACTATTTACAGGTGGAGGTATGCGAGCATTGGTATTCTTTTAAAAGAAATATGAGTAAATATAGATTGATTAATGTTATAAAGTGTGTAAATATCGTATAATTTTTTTAAAAATATTTAGAGTTTATTAGTAAAAGATTAATTTTTTATCATGTGAATCTCATATTTACTCCTTTTTTAAAAAAAAATTATTCAGCACTTGTACATTTCATTACTGGAAATACCATTTATCTAAAGTTTCTATAAATAATTAATTTTATTATTTTTTAAAAAAATATACGATATTTACATAATCCATAACTATTTCAAACATTAGAATGCTGGTAGACACATAAATGCCATCATGAAGAGTCCTAAAATTTCTATTCAAAAGAATAGAAACTACCCACTCATTCCACTCTTATCTACTACGATGGAGTGTCATTATCCATTAATCTTTGAAATTTTCTTTTTCTAGAAAGGGTATCAAACCTTTTGCCCATTGAGAAAAAAAGTCAAAACAAACAACCTAAAACTAAACAATTACACAATCAAAACAAAATACAGATCAAAATGTGCTATAGGAAACTAAAGTTTAGTGCCAGGTCCATTCTTTTTTATATTTAGATCCCTATACTTTGAATAAATTAGAATTAGGATCCTTCATTCATTTCTCTATTCATTAACATTAGTTTAATCACAAGTTGTCTGCTGTTGATTTTTATTTTTTTAAAATAGGTTAAGATTCCTTTAAAATAAAAAATTAAACTTAAATTGGAGTTTTTCTTTAAAAAAAAAAAATCCAAACATGGAGGGAAAAACATAGAGTTATGTACGGTCTCCCTTAGTGTTGCCAATTCGTAAATCCTAAAATTTACAACTTCGAAAAGCTTAGCTTTTAGATCTTGCAATAATATTAATAAGTAATATAAATGAATTTTCAAAAAAATTTATAAACTACACTCTCATTGATCTATTCTTATCCACTGCCTAGAGTTAGGTATGGTCAGCCTTGGCATTGCCAATTTGGATTAGGAAGCATGTTGACCCGTTAATGAACTGTGTCTTAAATGGTTAATTCGTTTTGAATCCAATTCATTAATATCAAACTAAAACGTGTTAATTTTATATCATATTTGTATTAAGTTAAAGGGTCATGTTACATATTATCACCTCTACCAATACTTTTACAATATCATAGTACCTAATCAAAACAAACACAGAAATAACCCAAAAACTAGCAAATTAAACAAAAGTTTAAAAAAATGAAAACGATCCCGGCAACTACCAAGTTTTATGACTTTAATTGGGCATCATATTAGATTTTTTCTTAATTATATTGACTAATTAAAGCTAACAAAATGTAGTTTATACTTTATATTGACTAATTATATAAGAAGTACTAAAACCGTAAAGAAGTCCTAAAAAAGTAAAATCACATATCAAATAGACTAAAAATAAATAAATAAATTTATAAATTAAAATAGTTTTATATGATACGTTAGATTTATTTTATAATAAAGATTATTTTACAATTTAACATACTAAACTGAGTTACGACAATTTGTTGAATTTCTTTATAGTTAAACCACGGCAATCTGTAAATTTATAAAATGAACAGCTAGTTCATCGATTCTAATTTACTTTTTATATGAATGAATTGATTCGAGTTTCTTACCAAATTAATTTTATGTATAGTAATAATTTATTTATTTTTCTATCGAGCTTGAAAGTTGTTTGTCAATTGTCACTAACTATTTGATTTAGACCAAATAAATTATTTATTTTATAATTTAAATTCTTTATTTTATACTTTTTAGGTATTGATCATAAAAACAAGGTTTTATATTTTTGTAAATTTTTTACTATAAATAAACCAATTATTATTTTTAAAGTATATGTGCAAACCGTACCCCTATATTAGTAATACGATTTCTTTTCATCTTCTAAATATTTAAAATGGAAAATGATATTTGAAATCGTGGAGTATGCAAACGTCTCGCAATTGATTTGAAAAAGAATGGAATTCATTATTAAAAAATTACTTTTTTATTTTTTCATTTGAGTTCTATATTTATTCATTTTTTTAGAAAAATTATAAAAAATTACATGACAAATTTTTTTTTTTTTAAATACATGATACTTACTCACTCAATAACTGTAAATATCATTTCTATTTGAGATTTGCTATATATCAACCACTATTTAACCCCACCCCACACCTTGATATCACTTTTTTATTTTTGTTTAATGTCATACTTAATATCATCGAATCCATCTTTCTCATCTACCTCTCTCCTCAATCTCTCTCTCTTCGACCTCTCTCTCTCCTAAAACTCTCTCTCATAAACCCTCTCTCTCTCCATCTTCGACCTCTCTTTTTCCTCAAGCTCTCTCTCCTTGACCTCTCTCTTCCTTAAAATCATTATACTTTCTGTGTCTCTCCTCTCCTCCTTTATCTTCTTCCTCTTCAAATTTCTGTCCCACCTATACTCTTTTTGTCAACAATTAAGTTTAACTGTCACGTAAAATATAGAGTGTAAAATAAATGAAAAAAATCTAATTACAAATATAACTGCACACTGATATGTGTACCAATCTAATGTGATTGGTCAAAAAGTAGATTTTATTAAAAATAATACTAATTTAAATTTTAAATATGAAGAAATTAATATTAATACATAAATTAATACGTGACTCTATTTATATATAGCAAAACTTAAAATAAATTAAAGAGCTGATAAAAAGAATAATTCTCTCTTTTGGCCAACAACACTATTGAAAATTGGAACTTAGAACAAAGGGCCTCGCAACTCTACTTTTTGGTGAAATGAACACCGTAGATCAAAGGGAGACCGTATTTGATAGAGTCAATACCGATCGTCGCTGACAGATAATGTTTTTGATAAGAAGAGAGAGATGGCAGTGTGAAGGCAGGAGAAATTGATTGCAATTTCCAAGCTGTCCAACGTCATTACAGTTACAACTGACATTTATCATGATTTTAGACGGGTCAATCAATATTAACGATGTTCATATAAAGATATATTGGACTTTTGGGGAACCCGATAATGTTTTTAATATTTTATAGCACATCAGAAAAAGACATCCCTTGATTAGAAAAAAAAAATCCTACCCATAATCAATCGATAAATGCATATATATATTTAATATCTTTAAATATTTATGTTATAAAAATACATAAATTCAATAATATTCACAATAAAAAAAAAGACATCCCTTTCCATCACAATAAAGAAAAAAAAATCTCAACTAGGACATATCTTTTAAATAAAATATAGAAAATGATAAATTTATATTTCTTTGTAACTATTTTGTAATTTTATTATAAATAGATTTAATTATGTGAAATTAAAATTATTTTTAATAAATTAATATAACTATATTGGCCAATTGTAAAATAGCTATAAAATAATTATAATTGTATTATTATCCATAAAAAATAATGAATTTAAAATATTGACCCAACCTCGAATTCTTTGGATAGATTGAGGAAATGATCTTGACCACAAAAGAAATGAATTTTTGTGCAAGACCATGAAAGATTTGCGAGACTATGATAAAGAGCTATAATGGATATGATAGACTATACTTGATTGTATTAATATGAGTTCTTCTACTTATTAAAAAATAAATAAAAAATAAAAATAAATATGTGATGTAGGAATGATGAATAGAATTATTCGATGTTAGATATAGCTTTCTACACTCTCATACTCACGATCGGGATCAAATCAACAATCGATTCCATTGTCTACTTTGATAATAAAGAGAATTTATTATTTTCTCAAAGAAGAAGAGGAAAAAAGGAAAAAGAGTAATCCAAGATATAGTTTGAAAGTGCGTTAAGTCATGCACATTCTCTTTTAAAAAAAAAAAAAAGTTATACTATTAAAAGATATTTTTTTAAAAAAAAATATGAATATCAAATTTATCAATTTAAAAAAAAAATTATGTAACTTGCATATTTATAAATTAGAAATATCATTTAGGTCCTGTTTGGATGTTTAGCTGAGTTGAAATAAGTTGAGTTCTATTAAGATGGTGGAGTGAGTTTTGTGAAGCCCACTTAAGATGAGTTTAGATGTATTTAGATATTAAAATGAATTTAGATGTATTTATAAAAAGTTGAAAAAGGTTATGTGTCTCGTGTAAAGAGATGTTAAGATAAGTTAAGTGATTTGAGAGTTGAGTATTTAAATATTAAATTTAATTTAAAATTAAATTTAACTGAATTTATCTCATTTTTATCTAAATTTTAAACGGAGCTATTATTATTAAAAAAAAAAAAAAACCACTGAATTGAGTGATGCAAGAATTCTAATTTGGTTGGCGTACAGCCACATCAAGCCAAGTCTGCGGTCAACATGGCGCCGGGGGTCTCCTTTTGTGAACGGTTTGCTCCCCTCTAATCAGCCTTGACTCTCGGGAGTCAGGGAAGGCTGGCTGGAGACTCATCTTAAGGAAATGCTTCGATCATTTCTTCGTCTTCAATCCTAAATTATTGTTGTCTTTTCGATCAATGTCTTCTGAAATAAATGTCCACTTTCAACATGTCTGAAGATATGAAGGTTTCGTAATGTGTTGACAAAATATGGCCTACACCCAATTCTACAAATCCCAATGTGACAAGAAATTGTGTTCAGGTCTTCCTTTTCGCTTCATTAATTGGTTTATATCCTCTGAAGTCTGAATGCTGACTGTGATTTTTTTAAAGACTTTTTTAACCTTTTAAGTAATTTTCTGGGTTCTATGCTATTTCTATTTTTATCAAATTAAAGATAGAAACCATAGATTTAAAGTTTAAGACTGCATTTAGATAATAAGCTGAGTTGAGATAAAGTTTTTATAAATAGTAGTAAGTTGAGATATTAAAGTGATTTTTGTGAGATCCATCTAAGATGAGTTTAGATGTATTTAAATGTTAATATAAGTTTAGATTCGTTTATGAAAAATTGAAAAAAGTTGTGAATTTCACATGTAAAGAGATGTTAAATTAGAAAAGATTGTGTGTGCCATGTGCAAGAAGGTTTTGAATTAAGATGAGTTTAGTGATTTGAGAATTGTATGTTTAGATATTAGATTCAGTTTAAATTAGACCAAACAGGATCTACGATTAGAGTACATGATTAGGGCTGCAAATGAATAGAGTTGTCGTGAACAATTCGAGATTGACTTGTATAAACTCGACTCGAACTCGGTTCATTTAATAAATGTGTTGTTCGTGAACATTAATATTAGTTTGAATATTAAACGAACAAAATTCGTATAATCTCGATTCGATTCGGTTTAGGCCTGTGAACAATATTCGTATAATCTCGATTCGACTCGTTTTGAGCTCGTCACAAAACTCGTAATATATATATATATATATTTGCATATATGCTTACATATATTCTTTTATTATATATATTTTATATGCTATATATATTATTTTTGATACTTTGTATAAGTAATATATGTTGTTATTTTAAGTTTATGTATAAGTAACATGTTTTATTATTTTACAATTATAATGTATTAAGTTCATAAAAGAACTATTGACTCAAATATAAAATGTTTATAAAAATAAACAACTCTAATTGATTGCGACACGTTCTTAACTAATCCTATTTTGATTATTAGGCCATATTTAATATTATATTAAATATAATTGAATACTTTAATATTAAATTAATAGTTTTATTATGTAATTTTTTAAATGACTTTAATGTATTAGGCATTCTTGATGTCATATGTATTGGAAAGTGACAATGAATCAATGTTACATTGATATTTGATAGGCTTATATTTTGGTATGTGTATATGGCTTATATCAAGTTAAAATTGATTAAGAGAAATAAATTCATTTATTTATAAAAAAAAAAAAAAATCTCATTTGTCCTTCAGCCAACCAAAAAATAAAATAAAATTGTGGATCAGATTTAAACCGAGCTTGAGCTAAGCTACTCGAGCTCGTATCAACTCATATTTTTTGTACTCGAGTTCGATCATCATTTATGTTAGACGAGTCGAGCTCGATCAGAAATTTCTAATATTTTTTAAGTTCAAGTCGAGTTCGAGCAGATATATATGCTAAATGAACTATTGACCCCATGTTTGAATTAGACTTGATTCGGTTCGTTTGCAGCAATGTAACATGATTTATTCATTCAAACGCCACCAACACTATTGCCCCCTTCTAACAAGGTAAGGTACCGTTGTCGCTCTTGATTTCTACTGTCGCCACCGCCACTGCCGCCATGATTAATGGGTTTTCCAATATGGGGCTCTATAGACATGGTCCTATCATTCTCGATCAATGATGCAAGTGAGTTAAGGTACTGTTTGGATTCAGAAACCATCTCATCTCATAATTACAAATTTATCAAATTTTCAAACAAAATATAATGGACAATTTAATTTTTTTAAATCCTAAAACAATAATAATATTAAAAAAATAATATTTTATTTAACTTTCAACTTTAATCTAAAACCATCTTATCTCATCTCAGTATTCAAACAACCCCTGAAAGCGAGTTACAACCTAAACCTGTAACTTGAAAAACCCTTCATCTCCCAATCTTGCAAGCATGCGGTAAGCTGGTCTTCATTCTTTGAGCATGTGTACTTGTGCATTTTCCAATTCATATTGGACATTTAAGCACTCATGAGATTATTCATACATGCACAAACATCCATATAAAGGCTAGTAAACAATCAATGAAAACTAACCCTAACCAGCCACATAACCGCACCAATAAGCAATGATCAGTGAAACATTAGATGAAAACATGACCAAGAAATAAAATACTTATTCATACTAGTCCACATTAGTTTCCAAATTGTACATCCAAGACATATTTTTCTTCAAATCGTTTCCTGATTAGGAGATATTTTAATGAAACAATGGTAAAGGTTGACAGTAATACAATCGGACCATGAACTATTTGAAGGCTTAAAACAAGGAAGGTAAACATTACTTTGAGTAATAGGAAGAGTGATAATTGGGGAAAAAAAATTGTTTCCTTGTGGTACTACAAAAGAGAAGCAGGAGTGCAGAGGAATGACAAGGCTAGGTCATAACTAGTGGAGACTAGACTTACTAGGGTCAATTAAGGCCCCGTTTGGAACTTAAACTAAACTGAGTTCAGTTTAATTTTAAGCTAAATTTAACATCTAAACACCAAACTCTTAAATCACTAAACTCATCTCAACTCAAAGCTCTTTATATATGGGACCCACAACCTTTTTAAACTAATCATCTCTTTAAATGCAGGACCCACAAGATTTTTCAACTTTCCATAAATACATCTAAACACATCTTAACATCTAAACTCATCTTAGGTGGGCCCACAAAACCCACTCTACCATTTCAATTCACTACTATTCATTGAGAACTCAATTCATCTTATCTCAACTCAACTCAATATCTAAATGGAGCCTAAGAGAACATAAATCAACATAATGGTTAAGTTGGCTCTTCTAGTCATGTCTTGGGTAGAAACCATTGACAGACATCCCTCCATCAACACAAATAATCTGGCCAGTGATATAGGATGATGCAGGTAAGCAAAGGAATGCCACAAGAGATGAAACCTCCTTAGGATCTCCAAGACGCCGAAGAGGAGTTCGAGAATACACCTCTTCTAGGTATTCTTTGTTGCTAAGTACCTGGAACAAAGGAAAATCAAGATCAACTTCAACTTCTCATGCTGACTTAGGTTTCAGCCTTTTTACATTCCATGCATTAGTTAGTGCAAGTCCTAGCATTTTAGACTGCAAATTTTTAGGGATCTGGTTTTGCACATGATGAATAACAACAATTGTAAAATTTTGCTATCAGTGTATCAATTTCAGTGAAGTTATGATACATATCACACCCTCATTCCACTTTTATCATATTGTGCCGAGGTGACATTGACAATCAACTATTATATAAACTCTAATTTTTCAAAATAACAAATATGAGGGTTAATAGATAATGCAACATCAATACAGTATGATAGGAGTGGGATAATTGTGCAGTCTATGGCATTTAAAATTTCAGTTCGGTAGCCAAATTGAAAAAAAAAAAAAAAAATCTTTAAACCAATCAATAAAAAAATGCTCCTTTTCAATTGAATTTACTTCCATTAACATGGTAGTTAAGTGTTGGCGTGGGTTGTATTTGCATAACTTTCTTGGAAAGAGCAAGGTTGCTATGATTTCATACATGATTATTGGTCAGAAAGCAGTCTGGAAGGGCTCAGTCAAACTAATAATCACGGGTTGTGTTTGCGTAACTTCCTTGGAAAGAGCAAGGTAGCAGCAAGAAGCTGGTATGATTTCACACATGATTATTGGTCAGAAAGCAGTCTGGAAGGGCTCAATCAAACTAATAATCCCATCAGCAATGCAAAAGGTGAAGTACCTGCTCCACCATTGAGGTTCTGATGTACCAAGGCGCCACAGCATTGCTTCTTATATTATCTTTTGCCCACTCACAAGCCAGACTTTTAGTGAGTTGATTGATTGCTCCTAGGAATCACATATAAATAAAAAGAAAAAAAGACCTTTTGATAAACTCCTCGAGTTCAAAGTTTATAGGAAGATGCGATAATGGTTTAAGGTAAATTACCTTTTGTTGCACCATGAACAGACATAGACTTCAGTGAGACAAAACCCGTTACAGAGGACGTGAATACAATGCTTCCGAATCCCGATGCTTTCAAAGGTTGATAAGCAAGTTGGGATATATGGAAAACAGACTCGAAGTTGGTCGACATGAGAGTAGAGAATTCCTCAGCTGTGAAATCCACCATTGGTTTCCTAATGTTTGTCCCAACATTATTTATCTACGGATCAAAATGTGGTGGCTTTCGAGTTCAGTGAACAGGAAATGAAGTTCGAAAGGATACGCTTCCGATCATAACATGTTAAAGCACAAAAATGGGAACTCAAACAGAACAGAACATACACGCTCGCACGCATGTTTGTGTGTGCATAAGATGAGGAAATCCAGGAGCTTACTTACGAGGATGTTGAGCTTCCCATCAAACACAGAAGACACAGTCCCCACGAGCTCCTCTCTCTGAACTCGAACCGACACATCACAGACTGACCCAGTTACCCCAAAACCCAAATTATCCCATTCCCTCAAGCACACATCCAGCTCACTTGAATTCCTACAACACGTATGCACTGTCGCCCCAAGGCCCGCCAGTTCCTCCACAATCGCATGCCTAAAAATACCAAAAAATTCCCAATTTTCACGAGCCAAGGAGAAAAGAATGCAAAAAAAAAAAAAAAAAGTCCAGAATTTATAAGTAAACGTACCCGATTCCGCGAGTGCCGCCGGTAACGAGGGCGGTCATCCCGCTGAGCGACCATCTGGGATTGTCAGTGGGGCCACTGTTTCTGCTTGAAAGTAATCTGGGTTGTCGGCTTCGGATGGGTCTTACGCGGGTGGGTTGTGATATTCGGAGCTTGGAATGAAGGGATGAATGTGGAATTGTTAGGTTTGAGAACAATGAGGAAGAGGAAGAAGAAGACGGGGACGGAGTAGGGGGAGTTGGAATAAGGGTCTGAGACATTGCAGCCGCCCAGCAAGCAAGCAGTGCGGGGAGTTTGAGGTTCACGGTCGGACAGGGATTTCAGTAAGCCAATGATACGAGTTAAAAAAAAAAAAAAAAATTGAAAGTCGAATAAATTATTATTATTTTAAAATTTTAAAATTTTAAAATTTTTATTATATTTTATATAAAAATTTTAAAAAAATTATAATAATACAACGAGACGTAATATTTTTATTATTTAAACGTAATCTAAGAATAATCCTACACTGATCCGAAAAGGCCATCTGTCCAATGTGGACATCTTAAAATATTAGGTTAATGTATCTAAAAGAAGACATATTAGTATCGAATCATTGACAGTAAAATATTGATAGACAATACAAGTTAAATTGATGTCGATGGAGTTTATAAAATATATAGTTGACACGTCTACCCGCTAATCAATCCAAAAAAACATGTCATGAGCATGAAAATTACCGACGAAGAAGCCGGTTGAATTAATCATTATCATAAAGACTATATATATATATATATATATTGAATGGGAAGTATTTTTGTAAAATAAAAAATACCCTTATTGTTAAATATGATTGTACGTCGAGTAATATTAAGTACAAGTTTTAAATAGAGAAGTCTCGTACAAATTATTTGTAAACAAGTGGGTCCTATTAATAAAGAATAGTTTTTTTTTCTTTTTTTACATTATTTTTATGGTGGAGTTTATTTTTTTACAAAAACTTGTATGAGACTTGTCTATTAGGAATTTGTATATAACATTACTCATATTTTTTTTTTTTTATAAATGCTGACGGAAACATTTTCACACTATATACATTAATATATATATATATATATATTATATACACACACATACGTATAATGGTAATTTAGTTTATAAATTAACTATTGGGATGACATGCATGTTTTCTATGTAGGTATGATCTCTTGAGCTCCACATGGCAGAAGTGTAGATGATCAGCAAGATCAGGATTATAGATGGTGCATCATGCATGCCTTGTTGACACACTCGGTTTTAGATGAGCAGGACATCCTCTGTCAAAGAGTGTCGACTCTTAGTAAAAATATTATACCTGGGTTTTGGCTGTCATTATATGGTTCTTAGGAATTGATCGATCTTTGGCTTCTATGGTGCTGGCCAAAGTTGGCAAACATATACAATTAAGTTTATATTATATCATATATATGAGAAAACTTTAATTCATATTAATTGCATTGATATGGTTGATTTTTAGCTATAAGTAATATTTAAATCATGTAAATTAAAAATATCTCCTCTAATAAAATAAGAACATGCTGAAAAGAAATCATCTCTTCATAGTAGTTTTTATTCAATGTATAAGAACATACTTAAACATAATTTATAAGTACTTGATGACCAAATTAATGAGCATGGATATTGGGTTATAATGTATATAAATATATATTATATACACATCCAGGAAGTTTACAGATGATCTCACAAATCTAGAAGCAGGCCAGCCTTCTGCCCCCTCCTGAACACAATAATTTCTCTCTCTCTCTCTCTGATCTGATATCTCTGAATCCTTGGAAATGGAGTCTGATCCTGATAAGCAGCCATTAACACCAGAAAACAGTATGGAGCAGCTGCAGGTGGTGACCTCAGAACATGAGAATGATCATGAAGACGATGGGGCATCATCAACCCAATTAACCAGGTCCTATGACTGCAACTTCTGCAAAAGAGGCTTCTCAAATGCACAAGCCTTAGGCGGCCACATGAACATCCATCGCAAGGAAAAGGCCGCAAAGCTCAAGCAGCATGCGCAGTACCGATTCGTCAATCACGAAAGTAATAAGCAACCATATTCTTCGAACAATATCCCATTAATAAGGCCGCCGGGGATGATGATGATGATGATCACTGACAGTACTACTACTACTACTACTTCCTTGTATAACTCTCCACTACCTAGAAATAATAATTCTTCATGGTCATTAATGGAAGCCAAGCCTGGAGACGAAAGAAGCAGCACGCGGATCAAATGGCCTTGGATTCCTAGTCAACATGATGATCATAAGGCTATTAGGGATGAATTAACCCATGTTGGTGATGATCATGATCATGACCAAGTCGGCCAGCAACTTCCAGTACCATTTTTTCAAACAGCATCATCAGAAGACAAAGATCAAAAGCCAGACGATCAATTTCATGGGAAAACTGAGCAGGATTTTTCATCACTAGCTCATGATCAGATCAACTCGACAGGTTCGGAGATAGACCTTGAGCTTAGACTGGGACATGAGCCTAATCAGGACCCATCAACAGCACCTGGTACCAGAAAGTTTTTCTGAATTTTGGACATATATATCATGTTGGACATAGCCCCCCAAGTGTGAAATGGGGTTGTGGATTTACAGCCACCAACCCCATCCACCAACCCCTCACCCACCCACTCCACCGTCCAAGTTAGGCCACCCACCATGGAATTTGCATGAATTTGTTCTCCATGGTTCTCCTATAAAAGGAGATGAATTCTGAAGGGAAAAACCATCCTCACTAAGGTGGGAGATCGGGCAGAGGGTTTGGGGCAAAATTTGGGTTCTGGGGAAACCCAGAACGGAGTGCCATTTGAGAGATAGAGAGATTGTTGATGAGTGTTTGTAATTTTGTACAAACATATTGAAACATTGAATTTCTGGTTCAGTGGACGTAGGCAAGTTGCCGAACCACTTAAATATTGTCTCTATCTATTGTGGGTGTGATTTCTGGGCGGCTCAAGGCACAACAATTGGTATCAGAGCCACTAGGTTTTTTTTTGTGGGGTGGAGTTTTGGTGTGGTAGTGTGGATACGTACAGTCTAAGGAGGTTCTGTCTAGGAGATTGGAAATTTTAAGTGTGTCCATTGTGACCCTCCAATCTTTCCTGGGAACTTACTTAGTAAGGTACTATTCATTTCTACGATAAAAATTCATCAAGACAATGTTAGGAATGAGGTGGAGGAATTGGTTTACCCAAGAAGTTGAAGACGCGTGCGGGGCACGCGTCCACGCACCCCCACGTGCCCTAGAGGGGCTTGGCGCGTGATACTCACGCGCCTCACCCGCGCCAGATGCCCTCTGCAGCACGTGTACTACACGTGCCAGATGATCTGGACCGTCCGTTTTTCAGATCTTTGTTGGGCTAAATCTAAGCCATTTGGAGTCCGATTTCAACGATCAAATAGTGCTTTCCAACTATTTGGATCATTCCGGACTCATCTGTACGGTGGGAATGTGGAGATTCGCCATCGGTACTGTCGATCTGAACTGTCGAGGAGTTGCAGATCATTTTGGGCTAGATCTATGCCAGTTGGAGTCTAATTGTGATGATCAAATAGTGCTGTCAAACTATTTGGATCATTCCAGACTCATCTGTACGGTGGGAATGTGGAGATTCGCCATCGCTACAGCCAATCTGAACTGTCGATGAGTTGCAGATCATGTTGGGCTAGATCTATGCCAGTTGGAGTCTAATTGCAATGATCAAATGGTGATGTCAAACTATTTGGATCATTCCAGACTCATCCGTACGGTGGGAATTTCGAGATTCACCATCGGTACTGTCGATCTGAACTGTCGATGAGTTGCAGATCATGTTGGGCTAGATCTACGCCAGTTGGAGTCTATTTGCAATGATCAAATGGTGTTGTCAAACCATTTGGATCATTCCGGACTCATCTGTACGGTGGGAATTTCGAGATTCGCCATCGGTACTGTCGATCTGAACTATCGATGAGTTGCAGATCATGTTGGGCATGATCTATGCCGGTTGGAGTTCAATTATGATGATCAAATAGTGCTGACAAACTATTTGGATCATTCCGAACTCATCTGTGCGGTGGGAATGTTGAGATTCGCCATCGGTACTGTCGATCTGGACCGTTCATACTTCAGATCGGTTTTGGGCTTGATCGCAGCCAGTCGGAGTCGTGACGGACTCATTTGCTGTGGGCTTGATCGTAGCCAGTTGGAGTCATGAGGGACTCATTTGCTGTGGGCTTGATCGTAGCCGGTTGGAGTCGTGACGGACTCATTTACTGTGGGCTTGATCGTAGCCAGTTGGAGTCGAGATAGACTCAATTCGCTTGGGCTTGATTTAAGCCAGTTGGGATCGTGAAGTTTGATGGAGCAAACTTCAGTCATTGGACGATGCTGATTAACGTGTTATATCAGCAGGTTTTGGTAGTCATACAATTCATGGAGCATATTGTTATTAAGAGGAGAACCGCACCGGATCTCATTATGGCTTTCTTTGAAAAGCCAGTTGCAAATAACAAAGTGTTGATGAAGAAATTGTTCAACTTCAGAAAAGGCAGAAGGTACTATTGTTGCCCAATAGTATTTGACGTTGCGGTCAAAAAGTTGGGAGGTCATGAAAATGGCTATGAGTAATTTTGCAAAGAAGACGAAGTTGAAGAGATCTTATCCTAGATGAGGAGGTGCACAGAAGAGATTCTGGCAAGATCTCGAGTTTGTGGCAAGACAGGCCACAAGAGACTGCTAAAATCAGGATAAAACTGAGAATGATGTTGTGAATATGGTGACTGAAGAAATACAAGACGTTGTATTTCTTGCAGTGCACGATGCTGTTAAAGACAGATTGAAGACAACAACCATTCAGGTGTGTTTTCTCAGAAGGTCGTGGAAGGTCACGAATGATTCATTGGTCTTGGCTTGTGATAATGGTCGTGTGAATTAGATGAAAAAGTAAAAGGAGCTCAGTTTTACTTTTCTAAACCGGAAGAAATCTCCCTAGACCACGACATGAAGCAAAGGTGTGAGAGATGGGAACAAAATGTCAGATGTTCCAGGGATATCTACACCTAAAGTTGATGATCACATAACTGCCAAGACGATCAGACTTCCATGGTGGTTACTACCTTAAATTGTATCCTGCTGAATGAAGGTAGTGAACTACGATATGAAGAAAAATCTTGCAAGAAGGGAGATTATGCAAGTCGGAGACTGCACACAAGATGGACACATCGACTGAAGACAGCAGCAGGATGATCAGTCACCCAGATCAGAGAAGGAGATCTCAGCAACAGGTTCTCTGATATGTGTCAAGGTCCGTGCGAGACCATTGATTTCCAGTGCAGTGGGAGATGAGCTGCCCTATATAGATATGTTGATTAAGGGCATTGTACGTGATGAACTAAAGTTATGCATCACTTTAGTTGGTCTTCTAAGTTGAAGACATGAGCTGTAAAATTGTATAGATGATAAGGGATCATGCTGGAGATAGAGCTCGGCATGTTGAGAACCAGTCTCCAAGTTGGAGATTGGTGTGATTGGAGGATTATGGAGCCTGGTTTTGAAAGCTGTAAAGGCAACCAGGAAGATTGTTCGCTCGGCTGTGGTACGAGCGAAACTCAGTTTGCTCAAGGTGTACATGAGTGCGGACTCATGGACTCGAGCAAAAAGAAGAATCCTAGAGAGTTGAGATTGTGCGGTAAAGCACTTGTAAATCTCATCTGAAGAAAATCCCTTGCAAGCTCCGTGGGTGTAGACGATGCTAATGCATTTGAAGATGCATTTGGAGAGGCATCAGGACATCCATCTGAAGACGTACCGGCAGATGCATTTGATAGCGGATCTCTCGTGGCTGACAAGCATTCCAATGAAGGAGTGCAATCATTTGAAGGATGCAACCGTTTGTAACATCCTAGTATGGCACACTTGGGTGGAGGGGGTGATTGTTGGACATAGCCCCCCAAGTGTGAAATGGGGTTGTGGATTTACAGCCACCAACCCCATCCACCAACCCCTCACCCACCCACTCCACCGTCCAAGTTAGGCCACCCACCATGGAATTTGCATGAATTTGTTCCCCATGGTTCTCCTATAAAAGGAGATGAATTCTGAAGGGGAAAACCATCCTCACTGAGGTGGGAGATCGGGCAGAGGGCTTGGGGCAAAATTTGGGTTCTGGGGAAACCCAGAACGGAGTGCCATTTGAGAGATAGAGAGATTGTTGATGAGTGTTTGTAATTTTGTACAAACATATTGAAAAATTGAATTTCTGGTTCAGTGGACGTAGGCAAGTTGCCGAACCACTTAAATATTGTCTCTATCTATTGTGGGTGTGATTTCTGGGCGGCTCAAGGCACAACATATCATGCTATTATTCCCACCCTATTATAATTTTTTTTTTTGAGTAATTATTATATTTTTGTATCCTGCTACTATTGTAGAACGGATTTCCCTTTTATATCATCATGTATTGGTGGTGCATGTTGTTTTCTCTTTTATTTTCCTCATTTTAAACGTGTTCAGATATGTAATCTTTCATATACAGTTCCAATATTTACTGCATTTGGAAGTGACTAATTGTTTGTAATCAAATGTTCATCATGATCTAGGAATTAATTAATTTGATCCGTGTTCCGACCTTTTCAAATTTATCTGAAGGTTTCCTGCCGATCGAACTGTTTGCACTTTGCAGTAGTACTAGATCAGAGAAAGAACACAAAACATGATCTGATAAATAAAGTACTAATTTTGATACTAATTCATGAGTACGTGTTAATATATATATATAATCGATGGAGTACTACTGAAACCTAGTCTCTGCAGTGAATTTCAAAGCAATTTAAGAGATGTAGGTGAGAAAGCAATGAGGCGGCCGGACTGTATATATAATTCCAGTCTGGAACATGCCATGCACTGAAAGTATATATCCTAGTAATTAGCATTTTCATACACAGAAGTAAACATGAATCCAGGAGGTTTCCTACGTACGGTTCTCCTACCTATATTATATGATTAATACAGATATCATATATGTATATATATATATATAGATATGATACGTACGAGGAAACTTTTATTACCTCCATGCACTACTCCATGGCTAGGTTTGTATCTTCATGTGTTCGATCTTGCATGAACATGATCATCATGAAGATCATCGTAATTAAGATAGCTCATTAATGATTGAGTACTGAAAGTTTCTAATTCTGAGCTGCTGATCTCTTAATTTTATACTTAATTTGTGATACAAAATATGATCCATTAATACTCCAGTACAGTCGAGCGAGCATCTATATATATATGGGCTATTCATATACGTAAGAACTACACTACATATAGATTGTATCGGAAAAGAAGAATTTTGGTAAGGAAATTAATTTGGAGACAAGGACCGGTTATCTGATATGTAAGTAATATGTCATGTGTGTGCACTCGCTCGAATTTGCATGAAGTCATGAGTACTACTGCTTGCTTTCAACATAGTTTACATGACCTTGTACATGCATATTGGCATGTTTGCATGTTCTCATGATGTGGGATTGATCTAGAGGATTTTCTTTGTTTTACCAGAAACTTTTAACTGATGTTAATTTGATCAAAACGTACAATTAGTCATGATCTGATATTGATTTGTAAATATATGTTTGCATGAAGCTTAAGTCATGACTGCTTTCAACATTGGATCGAGTTTACACTACAACAGATTGGATTTTTCGAGACAAAAAATTGTCTCAAAAAATGAAAATTTCGTCCCTAAAAGTTTTTGGAGATGAAAAATTTTTGTCTCTATTTTGTCTCAAAAAGGCTGTTTTAGAAAGTATTCGGAGACGAAAAATTTTCGTCTCTGAAAAGTATTTTTAGGGACAAAATTGGGCGGAACCGGTCGCAACCGTTCGAACGGGAAATTTTTTCTGAGACAAAAAAACGTCGTCTCAGAATCATGTTCGAACAAAAGTTTTTTAGTTCGAACAAAAAGTTGGTAAGTGACGTTAGTTCGAAGAAAACTATTAACTGTTCGAACAAACAATCTATTAACGGAAAATTTTCTGTTCGAACGAAGTTTTAGAAATGAATTTATTCGAATGAGTATTTAATTGTTCGAACGAACGAACGGATTGTATTTCCATGTAAGTTCGAATGGGTATATTTTTGTTCGAATGATAATTTTTTAGTTCGAATGGATATGTTTTTGTTCGAATGTATGCATAAATGGTAATTTACCATTCCAACGGCATTGATCAAACAAAATGAAATTGATACTAATACAAATTGTAATCTGTATACATCAAATTGTAATCTATATACATCAATTGTTCAAATGTTTACAAACATCATAAATATTAAATGCAATTAAAAAAGTCAAATGAATTATGATGGTGGTGGTTGCGGTGGTATAGGGTTTTGGGACATCATTAATTGAAATTGTTCAAACATTTTTTGGTTATTTAATTGCTCTTCTAATCTTGCTTCTAATTCTGCTGCTTGATCTAATCGGGTCAGCAACTCTTTTTCCTTCGGTCTCAATCGTTCTATCTCAAGTGCAGCTTCCTCTAATTTTTTAGTCTTGTCGTCATTCAATCTGGCTTTAGAAGAGGATGAAGATGTTGAGGATGGATTTACGCAACGTCCTAAGCCCCTCAAATATCCAGAATGTGATCCAAGAACTTGAGAAAAGATTTGAGCATCGTTGACAGATGATTCATCAGATGGATCCGCAACAGTGTCTTTAAGAGATATCATCTTGTCCTGGAAAAAGAAAACATTAAAATTAGTATATGTAGTAAAAAATATATTTAGACAATGAAATTAAATAAACTTAAACTTACATAATTTGCCTCTGCTTCAGGATTGCTCCAAACACCATCACGATTTTTATTTGCTTTAGCATACAATTGGGTCAGATCATAATCAGTAGGATTTTCTTCTTGCTGCAAAATGAAAATTAATATCATAATTTATACGAAAAAAGTGTATATATTAAGATTTAATGGAGACAATAAGAACTAACCATTTTTTTTGACAAGCGATGAAAAGATCGAGAACCCGCGTGATGGTGTATCGTTAAATTTGATCTATTTGCTTTGTTCACTGTACTTCGTTTCTAAAAAAAAGTATTATAATTTTTACATTTTATACATCTATAATTATAAATTATTAAAAAAAGATAGCAGCGAAATTACCTGATAAGCAGAATATTTAAATAGATCACAAACTTTCTCCCATTCGTTTGGTGGCATTGCTTGGAATGGATTTTGATGCGCCTCTATCGGAATACTGAATTTCTGATAGTGTGCATGGCATCGACCTTTGTACCTCCGGAATGCATTCGACATCAGTTCCTCAATCGTTAGTCAATCCTCTCGCCAACCAAAATTTAGTTCAAACTCGTCCTTCAAATAATTATAAACAATTAATATAATTTCAAACATTTTGATTTAAATAAAAATGTTATACAAAGTAACTTATTACCAGACAACGATTTTTGATGTGGTCTTTCACATTTTGGGGAACTTTAGCCCAGGAGGATGTAGCCATCGATGCATACGTGCGAGTAAGTGTACCAACATAAGAAGCAAGCCAAGCTACCGAATCCCCAGAGCCACTGGTGTGATCATCAGATATATCAACTTTAATTTTACCCACTTTCCTTACTTTTTCTATGCAGACACCCCTCGTAATGCCTCTAACTCGGCGCTGGTTTACAACAGCTATATATACAAAAATTAAAGCATATATTTTAATTAAATTAATTTTATTTGAAAGATATACAGTGATAAAATACCTTGTTCTGGTTTTGGTGACGATGGCCCACCATTGTTGGTAGGTGAAGCACACGGAGATTCAGTAAGTGGTGGGGATGGCTCACGTGTTCTTTTACGTTTAGGAGGCATATATGTTTGAAATTATAATAAATTATAATTCGAACAAGATACATGAAATATTTTTATAAGAATTTTACCTACACAAATATCTGTTTGAAAATCATTTGGTATCAGTATTGCTGGACCAATCGCTCTCATCCTCAGTAGACACTTCAGTTAATTCATGTTCTTCCGACATGTCACCTTCAATTACTTCGGGTTGAACATCTTCTCTGCGCAATGGGACCATGTCATAATGGCTTAGATCAACAAATAGATTGATGCCTGATTCATTTTCTTGATATGCTTCTTCATAGTCTGGACTATCAACTTCTTCACGTGGTTTGTCTGCCTCTGGAATATAATCATATACATTTCTTGGCGCAAACTTATCGACTATTCTCCATGGATTTCCGAACTCCGGATCATCTAAATAAAAAACTTGATTTGCTTGGCATGCGAGAACGAATGGATCGTCCTTAAACCATTTGCGAGATGTATTGACACTTACAAAATATTCATCCTTACGCACTCCCAACCTAGGATTTGAGACATCCCACCAATTACATTTAAATAACTAGACCATATATCCCCTCACATACTTTAATGCTATGATATCTTCCACAATTCCGTAAAAATCGATATTATCATCCCCATGACTTCCTTCGACAACAACCCCACAATTTTGAGTTTTCCTATATCGTTCTCTGTCTGCTGTGTGAAATCTATATCCACGCACCAAACATCCTAAATATTGGATAGCCCGCTTAGACGGACCACATGCCAAAGCATATACTTCCGGTAAGATTTCACATGAATGGTCATTATATTTCGATGCAACCTACATAAATAAAACGTATTGTTGAAATTTAAAATTGTATAAAATTTAAAATATTTGTGCATAATTTTTTCCCGAATAATACCGTATGTTCAAACCATGAGGCAAATTCTTCTTCATGTGTCTTTTCTACGTCAGTCACACCATTCGTGCGAAGTAGTTGTATATGTTCGCTGCGTATGTTAATGTGAGTTATTAATTTGTATCAATATATACTAAAGTATTAGAAATGCACATAATACTACTGCCAAATTAGATGATCATCACTAACCTCAAATATTGTTCAATCTCTTCACAATTATTTAAGACATACCATCGAGCTCTTTCAAACTCTCGCCCACATAGGTCATAGCCCCCTTGTGCACCTATAGGACGTACTTTCTGGGAAAATACAGTAAATGTTGACGAAACTCCCATTTGTCCACCTTCATAATTTCGATCCAGTCTCGTAAATCTAGTATCAACCCCACGAAAATATATTGAACAAAATGTATGCCACTTATTATGAATATATGACTCTGCGATCGATCCTTCCGGACGAGCCTTATTTCCCACAGATCGCTTAAGTTTTCCCAAAAACCGTTCAATAGGATACATCCATCTATACTGAACGGGGCCAGCAACTAAAGTCTCACGAGGCAAATGCACAGCCAAATGAACCATTACATCAAAGAATGAAGGCAGGTACAAACTCTTCAATTTACACAATATCAATGCAATGTCAGCTTCCATTTTTAATAAGGCATCAACTTTCAACGTTCTACTGTAAATATTTCTGAAAAATCGCCCTAATTCTGTAATAGCTGTACGAACATCTGGAGTAAGCTTTCCGCACACACCAACTAGCAACAATTGCTGTAAAAATATATGGCAGTCGTGACTTTTTAGACCAGTTATCCTCCAATCATGAGGTCGGACACATCTTGACATGTTCGAAGCATAACCATCGGGTAATTTGATTGTCATGAACCAATCACAGAATTTCTTTCTCTCATCACTTGAAAGTGTATACCATCCAAGGGGCATATAAGCTGATAACCCAGTATCTTGAAAATGCAACTTTGATCTGATTCCCAACTCTTTCAAATCTTTACGAGAGTTGACTGTATCTTTTGTTTTCCCTTGTATTGACATTAGGGTACCCAAAATATTCTCACATATATTTTTTTCAATGTGCATTACGTCTAGATTGTGACGCAGTGTTAATGTAAACCAGTATGGCAAATCAAAGAAAATACTTTTTTTGGTCCAATTCAATTCCACTGCTTGTCTTTTCCTCTTTCGGCATCTTGCATTCTTTCCAAATCTGTTGTCTGGAACATCTGTCAATTGAGTGAGAATATCACTACCAGAATACTTTGGCGGTGATGACCTATGCTCAACCCTTCCATCGAACATTACTCTATTTGAACGCCATCTATGATTATGAGGTAGATATCGACGGTGTCCCATGAAACATAATTTCCGGTCATTCGTTAACCACTGAGACTGTGTATCTTTGTTACAAACAGGACAAGCCATTTTTCCCTTTGTGCTCCACCCAGACAAGTTCCCGTATGCTGGAAAATCATTTATTGTCCAAAGTACTGCAGCATGCATCTTGAATTCACGCTCAGTGGCCACATCATATGTAGTGACATCTTGTTCCCACAACTCTTTCAACTCTGCCATCATTGGTTGCAAATATACGTCTATTTCATTTCCTGGTGACCTTGGCCCTGGGATCAATAGAGTCATCATAAAATAATGATCCTTCATACACTTCCATGGTGGCAAATTATAAGGCATTACTATGACAAGCCAGGTGCTATGAGAAGTGCTCATGTTGCCAAATGGATTAAATCCATTAGTTGCTAAACCAAGACGTACATTGCGAGGTTCTTCGGCAAACCATGGATACTGGTCATAAAATTTCTTCCATTGTAAGGAATCTGCAGGATGAGTGAGGAATTTATCATTTTGAACTCTTTGTGTGTAATGCCAAGTCATATCTTTCGCAGTCATCCGAGAAGTAAATAATCTTTGAAGTTGAGGAATAAGCGGAAAATGTCTTAGCACTTTATGGGGTACATTACGCTTATCTGATGTCCATCTTGACTCATGACACACCGGACATGATTCACATTCTGCATATTACTTCCATAAGAGAACACAATCATTCTTACATGCATGGATGATATTATAATCAAATCCTAACCCTTGCTTCAATTTCTTCGCTTCATAAAAATTTCGAGGTACTATGTTATCCTCTGGCAGAGCCTCTTTAAATAATTCAAGCAGCATCTCGATAGCCTTTGCAGAAATACGACAAATAGATTTAATATGTAGCAACCTGACAGTGAATGACAACTTGCTAAGACGGGTGCACCCTTCGTACAATTCTTGTTGTGCATCTTCCCACAATGATTCAAAGTCTTCATTTCCCTCAAATGACTGGGTAGATGTTCCCTCTCCAACCCTAACACCAAATATGCCTGCGCCAAGATCCCCTAACATTTCAGTCATATCTTCTCCATTATCATAACTATCATCAGAAACATCAACATTTATGTCCTCCGTGTCGATCTCGTTACATTCATCCATCTGGTTGAGATGACTATCAAATCTAACTCCTTGGGGAAATGGTTCTCCATGTAAAACCTAATGTGAATATTTAGAATCAATTCCATTTACGAATAAATGATCCTTCACAGCCATCATATTATATGAACTAAAGTTTTTGCACTTCTTGCATGGGCATCTTATAAATCCTCGACTATCAACACTCCCACAAGCAAATTCTAAGAAAGACTTCACCCCTTGTGCATATTGCTTATATTCTCGACCAAGTCTATCTCCCAACAACATCCAACTATTATCCATCTATAAAAAAAACCGAAATCATGGAATAAACACTATAAATAATACGTTACAATACACATGTTTGTTTTTCCTGTACTTTTAAGGTAGTTGGTCCTATCCCATTCGAGAGACTATCATCTATATCGCATATGTACTCAGTCCAAAACTCGTATGTTAGTAAAAATTTCGACAACATTTCCCTACAATTCTCCAAGTATGCTAGTCACGATAAGTTATCGACCCTATTCATGGGCCGAGAAACTTATGAACTACATACTCGAAGAATGTAGGAAAATGTTAAACCAAAATTTAAATTGACTAACACATGAGTTTTAATTAAATACATATGCCATATAGATAATAGAATCCCAAACTGTCCACTTTGGACAATTCAAGAGTTATACCCAAACATTTTTTAAGAGAATATTTGGCCACAACTCTCGAACGGGTCAAAGGTTTAATTGCATGTAAAATAACTACAAAATTCAAGCACTCAGTAATAAATATAAGAAGCATACATCACAAATATACGGGAAGATTACATTACAAGTATATATGATGGGCCCTTAAAGATTTTGAAATATCTTAATACTTGAGTCCTTAAATATTTTCAAATATTTAATTATAATAATTTAATTAAATATCTTATTATTATATTTTAAGTATTAAGCTATTTAATTAGAGTACTTAGATATAATTAATTAAATATTATGTATTAATCATCTTAATACTTGAGTTCTAAAATATTTTTAAATATTTAATTACAATTTTTTAAATAAATATCTTATTATTATATCCTAAGTATTAAGCTATTTAATTAGAGTACTTAGATATAATTAATTAAATATTATGTATTAATCATCTTAATACTTGAGTTCTTAAATATTTTTAAATATTTAATTACAATTTTTTAAATAAATATCTTATTATTATATCCTAAGTATTAAGCTATTTAATTAGAGTACTTAGATATAATTAATTAAATATTATGTATTAATCATCTTAATACTTGAGTTCTTAAATATTTTTAAATATTTAATTACAATTTTTTAAATAAATATCTTATTATTATATCCTAAGTATTAAGCTATTTAATTAGAGTACTTAGATATAATTAATTATACATTATGTATTAATCATCTTAATACTTGAGTACTTAAATATGGTTCTCCATTTAATTATACATTACTCTAATTAAATATCTTATTATTATATTTTAAGTATTACCCTAAATTACTACATGCTAAGTATTTAATTATTTATATTAATACTTGAATACTTAAGTTGTTTTCAAATATTTAATTATAATAGCATAATTATATATCTTATTATTATATTTTAAGTAATAAGCTATTTAATTACATTTTTAAATATTTGAGTTGCTAATATATTTAAATACATGACTTCAATATTTACAATTATACATTATAATTACATTATCATAACTATCATCAACAATATTTAATATATATTGTTCGAACAAACACTCCATAAATTTGAACAAAAATCTGAACGCGTTAGATTATGTTCGAACGGAGAAAAGTCAATTCGAACGGTATTCAGAGCGTTCGAATGAAACCAAGCCAGAAACCAGTCACGAAACAGAGCAAAAAATTGAACCACAAAACACAATTTTCACATTCATGATGCCATATTTCAATACAACACATTGAAAGCTATATGATTATCCCTAAATATGATTATTAAACAACTTATAAAACTAAGAAAACTTACCTCTTCTCCTTCTTCTTTCTCTCTCAAGAAAACAACAATCCACAATACCTATATATGCATAAAACACATTCAGCTATGCTGTTCTATCCCAACAAAAAACTTGTAAACGAAAATCGGAATGAAAAATAACAAAAAGAACATATTACCTCTTCTCCTTCTTCTTTCTCTCTCAAGAATCTCTTCTCTCTCAATGCTTTCAAGCTCTCTCTCTCCACAACACTCTCTTAGAGCCTCTGCCACGCTCTCTCTCCCTTTCTCACAATACAATCCGAGTGAAAATGAAGTGAAAGGATCAGATTAATAATATGTGCATTTTAGTTCGAACTAATTTTTATAAGTTCAAACGCGAAAATCCGAAAACTGCGAATTTTTTCCACAATATTTTTCCCGTTCGAATTAATATTTTTCACGTTCGAACAAAAAAAAAAGGAATATTTTCCAGTATATACTGAAATTTTGGCGTGAATTTTCCCACCAAACAAAAAAAATTCGTTCGAACATGAAATATATTTATTCGAACGAATTTATATTAGTTCGAACAGATAATTATAGAAATATATAAGTATAATATTATATATTATTATGTGTATATGTAAAAATTATATACACTATATAATACTAAGTGTCACTAAACGCATAATACTAAGTTTCTTATCAATCTATAATATTAAGTATTTAACATAGTATATTATTTTATTTACAATTACTAATAGTGTTATACTTATAGTTAGTATCACTATAAGTATTATACTAAGTAATATAATAGTATAATACTAAGTGATATTAAATTATAGATAGTATAAAAATATGAAAACTAATAATACTGTAATACTATATAATATAGTCTAAGTACTTTGTTTATTATTAATATATAAACTAAATATATTAGAAATATGTATTTTATACTTATATTTAATGCAATGTTTTACTATATACATTGTATATTTACTTTATAATGCAATGCTTTACACAATACTATTTTATACTCATATAATGCATAATATATATACTATTACATATATATATACTAGTTAGTTACAATGTATATAAGTAACTAGTATAAAACTCTATACTATATATATATAGTTATCTAATATATATTATATATATACTAGTTTGAAATTTTTTATTAGTATATATAGTAGTATTATATACTAGTATTACTAATATAAAACGTATTGTTTTACCTCTTGTACTTATATATATATATTTTTTTTGAAGTATTATATATTTCATTCGAACTTATGCCCTTTTAATTCGAACTTATACCCTTTTAGTTCGAACTGATTATACTTCCGTTCGAACGAATTTACGTTATTTAACCCACGAGACAGCTTCTTCTCCGATCATTTCGTGCCTCCTCTCATTCAAACTTACGCGCACACCTCCGCCGTTAGCAGCCTCAACGCCGCCACCAACTCCGACGTTGTCCTCAAATCTCCTAGAACAAGAGGTATGGGTTAAATGAGTGTTATTTTTATGAGTTTTTTGGTTAGTTTTGGGGGGGTCGGATTTTGAATGAATCCGGCCCCATTTTGTTGTTTTGGGGCCAAATGACTCAGTATTAATCGGTAGAAATGATAAGGATTTACTCCTAAATCATTTCTACCGATTAAAATCTTGGATTCTTTGTGAAAAATGATAGTGTTGATTCGGGACTGAGTCGACTCAGCCATGTCTGTTTGGCTTAGTTCTGTTCGAATGAGCCAAACTTCCATTCGAATGGAAGTCATCGCATTCGAATTAAATTTAGGTTTATTCGAATGGAAAATAATTTTATTCGAATGGAAGTTTGGCTCATTCGAATTAATTTAAATTTCATTCGAATGAATATAATTTAATTCGAATGGAATTAAAGGCCATTCGAATAAGCAGTTGTCAAACATGACAGCACAACATCATGCATCCTCTAATTCACTTTAATTAGATCACATATATATTTTATACATCAACAACATACTAATGGCAAGCAGCAGTGGAAGAAAATGTTCCCGACCCCAGACAGTCGAAAGTAGCTCCGCAGCTACTGCTCCTTCTCAACCGGCCTTGAGGCCTATACTAGTTGAGCGGAAGATCATTCTGGGTGACTTTCGTGACCTCACTTGGGAGGGGCGGAACATACATGACATCATCACCGATCGTGGATGGACCCCGATCTATCAACAGAGAGGCACATCATATCTTGAGATGGTCGGTGAGTTTTACCGTGCCATGAGTGAGCAGTTTGGTGATGCTCTGTGCTATAACTTAGTAGTCCGGGGAGTGAGTATTATCTTCTCTCCCCGCGTTATTGCTGAGTTTCTTGATTTGCGGCGAGAGCCGGGTGCATATCCTGCAGCAGCAGCAGCGAGAGTAGCGACTGCACCATCTGGAGAGGACACAACAGTCGCATCCTCATCGCCAGCGCCGGATGTACAGACCGCAGAGCTGGATGCTGGCTCAGATGATAGTGAGAGCAGCGATGAGGTACCTGATGATGGTCTCACAGACGATCAGGTTCGTGACCTAGTGCGAGACCCTGAGGCTCCTCCATATGATGGCAGTAAAGTGATCCGACAGGCCGACTGTACAGCATTTTTCAGAATGCTTAATTTGATTGTCGGGTATAACATTGATCCGAAAAAACACAAGACTGATTTCGGGATCGAGCGGGCCAGATTTTTGTTACAATTAGCACAGGGGGAGCTGATTGATCTGGCATTATATTTCTTCCTCCACATTCGCACAAAGTCACGCTATTCGGGTGGAGGTAGTCTACCATTTGCACTGTTGATATCTAACCTCCTACTCCGTTCAGGGGTTACAGTGACTCTGACTGAGCGGAGGTCGCCACAGATGGGGCCTGTTAACAAGATCACATTCAGTAAGAGCAAGGGTCACTTGCCGAAGACTCGTGCAGTGCAACAGGATCAGCCTCCGCCTACTGATCCAGCTTCTACTGCTGCTGCCCCTATTGAGAGACATCCTGCTGGGGCTATTCCAGATGAGGTACGGGCTATATTGGCGAAGCACCGCGACATTTTATTGAGGGACTTTATTTACCCCATGATGGAGAAGCTTAAGGACCTAGAAGGACGCATGCAAACTTTACAGAAGGATTTTGATTTATTTAATAAATAAATATTGTTAGTTATTATTTTACTTTTTTTATGTTGTATATAACGTCTAACTCATTTTGGGATGTAATTAATGCAGTATGATTTTTATTTTTAGTGTTTGCTAGCCTCTTTATTGTTAACTATATTTTCTTCTCATTATACTTAATGTTCACGATAATTGAAAAAATGACACTATCTTTATTTTTAATATTTAGTTAACTAAAATATTTTTAAATTAATTACATAAAAATAATTTATGAATTTGTAAATATTTTAATTCATTGTAAATCATAATATATAATATATAGAACTTTTTATTCACTTTGGAAATGATAAAAAATTAATAGAAAAAATATGTATTCTTACAATTTTAACAATATATCTTTTCAATTAAACAATACCGTTCGAACACGTTAATACTAATTCGAACAAATAATATTTCATTCGAATTAATTAATTTTTTGTTCGAATTAAATTTTATTAGTTTAAACGGTATAAATTTTTAGAGACGACCTAATTCGTCTCAGAATCTCCAGTTCGAACTACTATGTTTTAGTTCGAACGGATTTATAAGGTTTTCCATATTTTGAGACGAAATTGTCTCAAAAAAGTAGTTTTAGGGACGAATTTAATTTCGTCCCTAAGAAATTTAGTCCCTAAAAATAAAATTTCTTGTAGTGTTACATGCATGCATGACCTTGTACATGTTAGCTAGCTAGCCCTAAAGCTTTAAGCTAGTACCATTGCTGCCATGCATAAATATTGATATTTCCTGTTAGCTAGCTAGCATGGTGCATGCTTGAGTGGTGGGGATTATACGGGAGCACGTACTTTGTCTTAGGACCTGGCCTCTAAGACAAGCGGATCATCATGAATATCATGTTGTGACAACTATAAGACACTACAAGAAAAATGAAAAAATTGATTGTTAATATTCTTTTCGTTGATATTAATTGATCGCAAAAGCTCATTTTTCTTGTAACGAATATCAAGCTCGTGCAAGAATTCCCTCAAATAGTACGTACTTGCACTTCAAGTTTCTTTTTTCTTTTTCGGTGAAAAATTGATTTATTAGTCATGATCATGCAGGATGATCAGTACTTATTATGAATCCAATTAAAATATATGGATAAACGGGTGAAACATCGGTACGGTACTTCATGAACTTCATTTCCTTAAGATTACAGCCACTTTGCTAGGACGGTCGATCGATAGAACGAGTAGTACATTATGGATGGGATCATCCTAGCTACATCTTCCACTACTACTATCATTCATCATTCTGAACATAGCATGAGTCGTTGGAAGAATTTGATGCATGTAATTAAGTACGTGCATTTCTTATAATTAAGTTTAGTCCGACGTATATATATATATATTGTGATCATTATTGTATATAACAGAATTAATTCAACTAACCAAGATTAATGGAAGATTTGTAAACCTGGCTTAATTAACTGGAATATTATTAATATGGGTGCATGTCAACTAATTCCTTGTTTAAAGGATGAACAACATGAAGTCGAAAGTGAATTTTAGGCCTGGTTTGGATAGTAAAACCATTTCAACTAGAGAATGATGACCATAATAGCAGAGGGTCACTTATGCCAGAGACCGGTGGCCGGCCATGGTCGCAGGTCACTCAAGTTAGATCAGATCAGCAACCATAGTCGCATGAGCTGGTCTCACGAGCCAGATTTATGTACTTACCATATACATTTGGTACGGAGAGATATTAGATCGATCAGGACATGCGGCTGGCTAGCTTATTGTATTTGAATGAGTATTAAGCACTGTGGATGAACCCGATCCACATTCAGTACCTCCTGTCATCTTTTATTAGTAAAAGGGTTATTTATTAATATTAATACAATATATTTTTTGGGGTGGCCGTACAAGAGTTTAATACCTTTATTGCTTGGCTAGTGGGTAGAAAGACCTCCTCTCAAATTAGGAAAATGATTCTATAGTCTTTTCATCTCGTAGGGTTTGACACCTTGGGTATCGGTGCGATTGCAATTACATTGAACTCCCTCAGCTAGCAAGCAAGCAAATAAAGCATCACTCCCAACAATATTACCTAACTTTCCTAACGAATAAAGCATTATATCCATTTCTCAAAAAAAAAAAAAAAGCATTATATCCATCTGGGCTTGGTTCCTTGTTATCCTTCCTAGGGAAGAGAACACCCTTTATTTACCCTCATAACCCTTCTGATCAATAGACCATTAATCCAGTTAGGGGTGGTCTTCGAGGTGGTGCCTTTCTAAGCACCTCCCGATTGATAGGCCTGTTGGATGGCACTTTACTAAGTAGTCTTTGAAAAATTCCACTATTTATTTCTTGACTTCAGTAGGATTCTTTACTCTTGTCCCATCTTCTTTGCACACTGACGTGATCTTAATTTTGCTTTGGAGATTCTTCAAAAGGAGGAGCCCCTGCTTATATAACATTTCGTTTAGGTAGTCCTGGGGGACCGCTACCATCACCATTAAATAGGGAAACATAGTAGATGCCTTATCCCAATCCTTTTGAGGTGGAGAATTGATCAAATGAGGGGAAGAGCTCCCTCTTTGTTGTGAAACGATGATATAGCTAGCCCGTTGGTGGTGGGGAACACTCATTCCATTGCTTAGCGGAAATCATTTGTACAGTTTTAAAAGAGAAATACTAGGAACACTAAGGGATCTCATAAATACTAGGAACAGCTAGCCTGTGTGTTAAGTTTTTTTCCCTTTCTTTCTCTTCCCCCGCGCTGGTCCTCTAGATCATCTCCCCTTTTCCCTTCCCAAACCACCCCACAGACAGAGTCTAGTTGCAGTTGGCAAATGTCGTACCCATAACCGTCACCGACAGACCTAACAAAAGCCCTTGCCGGCCTTAGGTATCTCTCTCTGTCCACATTCGAGTTGCCATAACTTATACGTACGTCATCGCCGGACTGGGTATAACTTGCTCAAATGGTCGGTTAGGGTTGGTAGGTGGGGTTATGCACCATAGTTGAGTTTGTGACTAGATTTTGGTTATGTTGACTGAAGTTATATTTTTTTTTTACCGTTTTGCAAACACTGGTTGTAATTTTTATGCTAGGAAAAACATTTGATAATGCTTTATCTTACGGGGACAAACTGGGCCATGTAGAGTGGCAGACTCAAGTTGTACTAAGGGGGCATGGCACCCTCAAAACTTTTTGAAATTATAAAATATTCTTAGAAAAAATTTTGAAATCTTAAAATATTTCCTAGATTTTATACACAATTCTACAAATATAGAAAATAGTTCATCTCAAAAAATTCATAATCTTCATATGCTTTCTAAAATTTTTTAAAATTTCAATATACCTAAAAATGTCTCTCTCTAATTTTTCTTATGATTCCAAAATTTTGTTTAATTTCTATATATTATCTATTTTCAAGGATGTGACTTTTCTAAAATTAAAATTAAGTTTAGGAAAAATAATAAACTTATTAATATGAATCCTAAAGTTTATTGTTATACAATATTGAGTTTCTTAATATGAAGTAAAAATACAAGAAAAATTATTTAAGGTGATTGATGATTTATATGAAAAACAGTTAGTAGTTATGTTTTTATGATTTTCCAATCTTTTTTTAATTTACATAAGAAAAATGATGTTTGCAGTCTTAAGATCATGTGCAAGTCCGGCCCATTCCCTTTGAAAAATGTAGGTAAATTTAAGACCCATATAAAAAAAAATTATTTTTTAATAATAGACCCCATTTTTTTTTTTTTAATGGAGTATGTAGAGCTTACACACCCTAAGACTGTATTTTTAACATTACTCTTTACATAAATGTGTTATACAGTAGAAAAGTTGGCCCCTCTTCTCAATACAATTGCTAATTCCGCCACTGGTCATGTGAACATAGCTCATTGCCTATTGACAATAATGCCATCCTTACCCACTAATTATTTTCCCCTACTTCCTGTGATGACTACAAACATCAAAAACAAAAAAGAGAACAAATGCTAAGTGGAGGAATCGAGAAACGCAGATGATGAAAGTGGGATAATAGGAAAAAAAAGTGACTTACAAAGGGGATGAAGAAGCTCAAATGAACAATGCAAAGAACACTACAAACAGGACGACGAAAAAGAAAAATTGGGAACAGGACAGGAAAACTCTAGATCAAATGAGTTCTAAAAAAAACTTAACTAACGTGGCACTGTGTCCTGCTAGTTTGTGGGATTCCTATGTGTCCCTAGTGTTTCTCATTCTAAAATAAGCAGGCCTTGTGCAGTTGCTTTAAAAGAAAGTAGGACATACTTGAGACATGAAAAAAATCTAATTTTTCATGGCGGGCACAATTTTTTCAAAAGGACTATATATGACTTATACATCCTATAACTACATCTAACTTTACTCCTTAATTTTGTTTAATTAAATTGGGTTGAGAAAATGACACATTCCACCATATGGATGGGACCCCCCCTACACTGTTAGGGAGTGGTGCAACCACCTCATAATTAGGTGGTTGTGCCACCATTCCAAGGGAATCATATCCCCCACCCTCAATTGAATCTCCACTCAAAAGAGATTGGGGTTGAGACCTCTTTGATGCCACCATTTCTAGTGGCATTTTTAAGGCTCCTCCTTCGATCACCTCCTTGAGTTTGGGGCCACATCATGTTCAGAGAGAGACTGCCTATATCAATTCTTAATTTCTTGTTTTTGTTTTATTTTATTATATTCAACGTCTTTTATTGTTTTATAATATACATTTTTTAAATTAGAATTCTTAATATATTTGTTTTTTTTTGTTTTTTTTTTCGAGTTTTAAATCACTTAGTTGTTACATTATTCTAAGATCTTATTTAAAAACAATAATTTTACTACAGATGGCTGCACACCATATCAGCATTTCAAACAATATACTAACAGTTGGTCATCATAGGAAATGATTTGATCAAACATGAAATCACATAGAATAAAAAGTTCAACTAAAAAATATAAGAGCAAATTGAAGTAAACAATATGAATCATTTTTGCTTTTAACCTATATATAATTTGAAGTAAAAAGTTAATGGGATTGAACCAACCTTATTCTCTTTTATTTACCATTCGAAACATAGCATATTCTTGGGGCTCGTTTGAATTCAGAGATGAGATAAGACGATTTCATATAAAAGTTTAAAGTTAAATAAAATATTATTAGAATATTATTTTTAATATTATTATTATTTTGATATTTGAAAATGTTAAATTAAGATTTAAAAGAGTTGAATTATTTATTATATTTTGTATAAAAATTTAAAAAAATTATAATAATGAGATGAAATACTTTCTAAATCTAAACGAACTCCAAAACTTACCATATAGTTAAAAGTTAGAGGACTATCTATTGAGAAATAAAAACTGTACTTTCTACTTTGTTTTTCCGGCCATTTCCCCTTCCTCTCGGCCGCTTTCAACCCAAAAGTCAATCCATTAACCGATCTTCCACCATCTTGAAGGTGTGTAGACATTGACATAGACTGATCTAGAGTAATGTAACTGTTTAGAAAAAGTTGATATATTATATTTGGGAAAACTACGAAAAGATTAGTCAATGGTATAGTTAATATCCTTTCAATTTTTGTAAACTTTAAGAATTTATTTATTTTAAATAATGTGAAATCTCATTCAATACTTGATTTGAGGTTTTATATGTAACATTTCTATTAATTGTTATTATAAGTTACAAGATGAAAAAAAGCTGATAATACAAAAATCTATTTGCAAGCCGTCTTATTAATACACCAACCACAATTGAGAAAACTTTAGCACTGGTCTATCCATCCTTACCCAATTAACATCCCGTCAATAATTAAGTGACACATAGGTTTCCCACCACAACTATCATGTAGATGCAGAACGTCATATTCTCAAATTTACAAAAAGGCTCTCAACCCCCACTCTCAGCCTCTTCGTACTGCTCCTCTCGCACTCTCAACCTTTAGACTAGAACTAATCTCGAAATCCCTTGATTTGTAACCCACTTTCGTCTCTCTTGAAGTCGATGACGAAGGATGGGTACCAACCACCGTCGAAGAAAATGTAACCCTTGAAGCCTCTCTCGTATGCCCTAGAAGTTTCATCGCGAAGAGTCTCTTCCTATTGTTCTTTTCAACCAAATCCAAGTACCTGTTAGTCATTAGTAGCTCAAATTTTAAAATTATCATTAAAAAAAAAAACCTATTTTTTACAGTTGTACCCACCCCTTCTAAAAATGTCATGTACAGAGTTAATTTCTAGACTCTATTTTTCTTTTTCCATCAATTTGAAGAAGCCCAGCTCAAAAATTTTTTACTCAATAACAATATGTACTTGTACATTTTACGATTGTATGTAACATTACTTAATAACAATATATAATTTGCCTAAGTGAGAGCACTTTCAATAACTCATATATAATACAAAACATGTAAAATATTTGAAAGAATGTTCATAAATTGAGCTCAATCCGATTAGGTAAAAGAGTTTATAAAATACAAGTTGTTACAGTAACCCGCTACATATAGCGGGTACTGTTCATCATTCAAATAATTTTTTTATTATTTATACTTTATTTACTCCTCATTTCTTTTTACTTTTTTCATATTTAAATACATATTCTTTTTATTGTTCATCATTTGAAACACCTCTATTTTATTTTTTTCTAAAAAAATCTTAGAAATATTAGTTATCCAATTTTTTCATATTTGATTTTATTTTTTATTTTTATTTAACTTATATAATTTTATTTTATGTTTGTAGGACTGAATTATATTAAATTATACACAATAATATATTGTAAATATAAAAAAAATATATGGATATCTACAAATTAAAAATGTAAAAAATATTATTTAAATAATATGAAAAAAATAAATTGATGTATGACTTATTATAAAAAATAGTATATAAAATAAAAATATATATTTTAAAAGATATAACGAAAGAATGATTGTGACTCGTGAGTGTTCTAAAAATTGGTTTCTTGATTTTCTCACTAATATAATTAATTTCATTAAAGGTCGGGTTTTCAAAATTTATAAAGATTTTGGTGGACCTGCCTCCCTCTCTCTTGACTATCTTTTTGTCTGCCTCAACAAAACAAATCGAACGTTGTACACGCAGCTTACGGAAGCTGCAGATCTCGCCACGTGGAACACACTCCTATAATCGGATGCAAACCTATTTATATTCCGCTCTTTATTCTGTTTCTCGTCCGTCTCTCTCTCTCTCTCTCTCTCTGTGCCTCTGCCTTGCTCGCTCACACACTCACTCACATCCCCCAAACCCTAGACCCCTTCTTCATCAACGTACCTTAGAATTTCCATGAATCATTCGGATCTTTGTTCCTGATATTTTTCTCTACTTATTTCCCCGAGAAAAATAACCGATTCTGTAATTCGGGGAAGAAATTGGGGGGTAGTCCGAGCTAGGAAGATTCGGAAATGTCGGCTTCGTCAACGAGCGCAGTCTACATCCAGGTCATCGAAGATGTCATCAATAAGTTCCGGGATGAGTTCGTCAACGACGGTGGCCCCGGCGAGGACGTTCTCAAGGAGCTTCAAGGAGTAATTGATTATTTCTTTTCTAAACTTTATTGATTCATAATTATTTTTTTGACTCATTTTACGTTGCTATTAAGGTGTTCCTCATAGGGATCTTGTAATAAATGTATGAAATGCGTAGTTATTCATTTTGAAGAGAGCGGGACGTGGGTTTAGTAAATTGTTATTTGGGTTCGATTTGGTCATGTCTAGGGTTTTGAGACTTTTCGTGTTTTTGGGGTTAAATTGTGTTTCTGGGATGCTATTTTGAGCTTTCGTGTCGATACTTGAGCTGGGTTTGGCTGATGTTGTTTATCTATTGTGAGATTTATAGACTTGGGAGGCAAAAATGATTCAAGCCGGTGTAGTAATCGGCCCTATAGACAGGACCGGTGCATCTAGACCCACACCTGGGGGCCCCATCACTCCCGTTCACGATCTTAATGTGCCCTACGAAGGAACTGATGAGTATGAAACTCCCACTGCTGAGATGCTCTTTCCTCCAGTGAGTTTATACTTTCTTTTTACTCACTGAAACGATCTATATCTAGATTTTGAATCTTGACAAAATTAATGAGTTCAATAAGTGGAAAAATTGATTTGTGATTTTATTGTATTTTCTTGAAATGTAGACGCCATTACAGACTCCCATTCAAACACCTTTACCGGGAACTGCAGAAAACTCTACGTATAACATTCCTACTGGACCTAGTGACTATCCCACTCCTGGAAGTGATGCTGGTGGTGGTGGCGGAAGCAACAATAATGAGACGAAAGCTGGTAGACCTAGCCCCTTCATGGTAAACACTACATCATTTGCACCATTAGGTTTAGTAGTTTCTATGGTGACAGCTATAATGCCTAATATTCAACCCGTAGTTGAGGTTATTATAGTTGATTTTGTCTATAAACTGGAGTTAAGAGTCATGTGGAAATAAAAAAATTTCCTAAACTGTTTCATGAGTGGCTGATGCATGCTCTATAGATTATAGTTCTGTGGTGGATTCGAGAGATAGTCTATTAAAATATTCTTTATACTTGTTGCAGCAACCTCCGTCTCCTTGGATGAGCCAAAGGCCCCCACTTGATGTTAACATTGGTATGATGTGAAATAAGCATATAGGTGTTTGTCTACAGTTTTTTAATAATTAATTTTGTACTTGTGTAGCTTATGTGGAAGGGCGAGAGGAGGTGGATAAAGGAACCTCTCATCAACCCCTGACACAGGTAATCCCTGTTGTTCATATTTTCAAAGAGTCTCTGTTTTCAGTTGAAGAAAAACCCTAATTAGAGAGACTTGGATGACCAAGGTGTATACACCTCCTTTTTGGACTGTATTCTTAGAATATATATTTTTTTTGATAAGTAAGAAGAGATATTATTAATCCATGTAAAGTATTCTTTGAATATATTGATATGTATATTTTTGTCTTGGTTCAATAGTAGTACCATACTTTGTTAGTTTTTCTTAACGCTCGAGAAAAATCTAGGATTTTTTCACGATGTCTTCTGGAAAGCGAAAACGTGAGGATTTGGCTTCGAAATATCATGCTGGTGGATTCATACCTCAGCAAGATGGAGCTGGGGATGCTACATCTGAGGTGCTTGAGATTGAGGTTTGTCTTCCTCCGTTTTTGTTGGATAATTAAGATTTTGAATATATTTACTCTTTTGGAGGAACTTGGGTTAAATTAAGTTATTTAAATGATTCATTTCTCAGAATTCACTTTTGTCTGAGTTTGGATACAAATTTAATTAAAAAAGCTTGGGTTGAATCTTCCCAGTACTAGAAGATAGGCTTAAGAAGGTGTCTTTTGGGTTCTGTTGTAGCTTTGTATTAAAATTCATTCATTTGGTTGGAAGTACTTTAGAATGCTTTGAGTTGACTAGGAATCCTTTGAAAGGGTTATACGAAGGGCATATGATGTAATATTAATTTCAATATATTATTCCAGATGTACCTATAAAAAAAATTCTTTTACGTATCAAAATATATAGAGTCCAGATGTCAGATCAATGAATTTAAGTGCTTTCCAGAGCAGGATGCTCTAGTTGAAATGGTTTGGAATTCTACTGACCTTGCTGACAAGGTGTTGGACGATGTGGAGTAATAACCACCGAGAAAGTTGGGTGAAATGTCAAAAATAGAATTGGTGGTGGTGTTGTGGAAGTTATTTGATGGAATTTCTCAGGGAAAGGGATCCATTGTGGATGAATGGAAAGAGATAAAGCTATCACCTGTTTTGTTGTGATTTTCACAATGTTGTATATAGTTACATGTTACATGTTCAGTGGGATGACTTTCCTACTGACTGAATTCTGCTGAATCAAAGACTGCTGTGCGAAGTACGTTTGAAATATCCTTGCAGAACGTGGCGCAAAGTGATTTTAGTTTTCCTATAAGGCTATATTAGGTTGTCTTTTAACAGTCAGTTTGGCATTGGCTTGTTTAGTTGGCACTAGAAATAATCCAGGACTTTTTGTCTTTCTCCATAGTGCTAACACCGGTTCAAAGTTGATCATATCTTCAAATATTTGGCTAATGAATTGGGTCTCGTGATGTTCTCTTTTGTGAAAGTTACACAGATCAAATCAAGTGTTAACTTTTTGCAAGTTATCCTTTCTGTGGTTCTATCTGACTGGGTAAATTTGGAGTGCCATCCTAATCAATAAAGTATGGACATTTATTGTTGCAAGATATAACTTTCAGTAGTTTTATTAGTATGAATTTGAGTTTAGTTGGTAAACAGCAAAATCCTTCTATAATGGCATCACCTTTTACAATCTTAGAATTCATATTCCTGTGTATGGCATGCTCTCTTATTGACTTGATGCAGTTTTGGACTTGAGTTATTGGTAAAATTTCAGGTAAGTGGAGGGAGCACTTCTCTGGGTGGACATGGCATAGTCACCACTGCAAATAAAGAGCTCTTAGCGTGTGTCACAAGGTCATGCTCAAAGATTCCTCAACTTGATGGTCCAATTCCTGAGCCTTATGATGATGTTCTTTCTACTCCAAATGTAAGTATAGTATGTTAATTTGTAGACACAAGTTTTCCAACAAATAGCCTGTTTAAAGGTATTTTTAAAATCATCCATTTTCCTTTTGCCTCTTCGGAAGGAGATTACTGGCTGATCACAATCATCTGGTCTCTTTGTTTTATTGTGTGTGGGGGTTGTGTGTCTGTTTCATTTGTGGAAGTTACATTTGTATGTTGCAATTACTGGTCCAGATCCTGATGCTGTTTGTTGGGAAATGGGAAGTAGAATATAAAATCTAGCTCAAATGACACTTCCTCCCTCTATAAGTGTGATGGAGAGTAAGGTCACGGGTTCAAAACCCACTGGATTCATTTGGTACTTATCAACTGAAAAAATTGTTTCTCCTTTGTCTGTCTTTTTGAACAACAAAAGCAGTGTATGGCTAAAAAGTGCCATAATATTGGAGTGCTTATAAAAGAAGTTTTTTCTTCATCAGATTGCTGGGAGTATTCATGGGTCTTGATCATTTATGATAAAAATCCTATTGATTTATGAATCCCTAAAATGCTTACTTTGAGGTTTTTCCAGCTGAACAATTCTTAATTGATTTTCCTGAAGTTGGGATAAGTGAATGGTAGAGCTGTAGGTAGCCTGGAACTGACAGACTGATTGAATGATTTGGTTCATCAAAATATCCAGCGTGCTACTTGCCAACAAAAAAATCTTGGGTGCTTGATCTCGTTTTCAAATGCATTTACAGATAATTTTGCCAACATGCTTTTTACCATTATTGAATATGACTGGAGGGTTTCTTTCTATACACTTCATATTTTAAAATTTTTTGATTTCTCACTGACTCTTGCTTTCTGCCCCCTCCCTCTCATCCTTCAGATCTACAATTATCAAGGAGGTTTCAATGAAGACTACAACATAGCGAACACACCAGCTCCCACTGGTAAACCTTGTGCCTTATCAATTAATTATCATGGCTAAGACTGAAATGGTTAAACTGGTGTGGCTTATGTTTGTTTCTCTCTAATGTTGGAGTTGCCTGTTATTTGTATATCACAGATCTTCCAGTAGGTACTCCTGCTGTGGTTGCTCAAAATGATGTTGGAGATGAAGATGATGATGAACCGCCATTGAATGAAAATGACGATGATGATTTGGATGAGGTGGACAACGTAGAAGAGCAAAACACGCATCATTTGGTTTTGGCTCAGTTTGATAAGGTAATTTACTTTGTGGGTGTTTGTGCGCACTTGTGTGAATAGCACTTTCTGTTAAGATCTGATGGTCAAGATTGTGCCATGTTGCCTATTATTTTCTGCCATCTTAATGGTCAGAGTTGGATGGATGGTGCTATTTTCTAGGTTTTAATAGTTTGAGGTTGCTATGTGTCAGTTTTGGTTGTGAAGTACAATGTGTGAAAAACATTTGGTCGTTTAGGGGTGAAAAGTGTATTTAACCCCTATTTATAATTTTACTAGTACGTATCGTTTCATCATTAAATACATGATATGGTTGGGTGGGTAGGTGACTCGTACCAAGAGCAGGTGGAAATGCTCGCTGAAAGATGGCATTATGCACATAAACAATAAGGACATTCTCTTTACCAAGGTCAGTTTCCCTCTATTGATGGATGGGATTCTATATTGCTCTCTCTTGACATCCTGTACAGGACCACAAGCTCAAAGTTTTCATAGAAATTCTTCCAATCTTCTGCAGGCAACAGGAGAATTTGAGTTCTGATTTTGTTGGGAGGTTATCTATTTTACCATTTTCTGGCAGTTGCTTTGAGGAGCAAATCCAGAGGCAGCAAATGGGTGTTTAGTAATTTTTCTTTGATTATTAATCAATATTATTGAAAGCTCGAGGAAAGAGAGATTGTTGATACTTTCTTACTTAGACTCGGATGAGGTGGATATTGGCCTGTTGTACATAAAGCGAATGAGCTTTTTCGGCCTTTAAATGGATGATGATGGTTGCTTTGAGGCAGTTTGCAAAAGTTACCATTTCTCTAAGGGAATCTGTGTCCATTAGCTCTGTAGACTCTGGGGACATTTTGCTTAATTTACCAATTCAAGTCTGTTTATTTTCATTTTTGTTGCGGCTTAAATTAGTTAGGTTGTGAAACAAATATGAATTACTGATTCTTTGTTTTTCTTTATTGAAGATAATAGGTTACTATCTTACCTTTCAGAACCCCACCTTCCCCTTATAAACTTTGAAGAGGTAGATTCTCTTGGCCTTCTTTTTTCTTTTCATTGTTAAAGAGCAGTACAAGTATCAGTGTCAATGGCAATACTATACAAGATGCACTGTACCATCCTCTTATGTTTTATGTTAATCTGGATGTAGTTTTGCCATTCATTTTTGGGGATGGAATATTGCAATTCTTTACTGGATGCACTGTACCTGATTTAATGTAGAAAAATTATATTCTTAGGTCTGTCTGTATAGCACACTTAGTATAGTGCTTATATAGCATAATAAAGATAAATTTTAAAATTTTAATCTCATAAATCATATTTTACTATTGAAGTAATATGAATTATGTGCTCTATATACAGGCTTGAGAATATAATAATTATTTAGTGTGGCAATTTTTTATGAGGATTATGTTAACTACATGCATGCGTAATACCGCTCTTTTATTTCAAGTGAAATGCCATGAGAGTGGCTTCCGATAATCCTTGCCGATTGTTTTTTTTTTGTTTTTTTAATTTACTTAATGATTAAAAAAGTGTTTTTAATAATTTTGCAAATGTTCTTCTTTTTTAAAAATGTTTAAGGGTTTTAAAAAAATATGTAAAAAAAAAAAGAAAAAAAAAACGCCTTGTCGGTGAGCATCCTTGGTGGCTTTAGCAGCTCCCTTATCTTAAAGAGTAATTCTACTCGTAGGCCGGTCTGATCACATACACCACACACCAATGATGTGGCAGACCCGGTCTATTTGAAAAAATGGTCTACCCTAAGTTGAGTTGTGCTTTCCCTCTTCTCCCCTCCTTCTTCCGTTCTTCTGGAGATTTTCTTCTCCCTTTGTCGAAGATCATGTCCCTCTACGCTAACCCCTTCCTTTGCCGAATCCGTATCCCCCCTTCCCAAAACCGAATCCCTCTATCCTGTTGATACCCCTTGTGAAAAGTCCTAAGAGGATTGAAAAATCCCCCTTGAAATCCCTCTCTCCATCCCTCTACCGAATCCCTCTCCTCGTCGACAGCCCTCAAGAAAATCCCTAAGAGATCCAAAAAAATCTCCTAGCTTCTATTTCGAACATCTATAAATCAAGGAAAAAGCTACCTCTTGATCTGTGAACGGAGAACTTAAAATAAGAAATGGGACTGCGTAGGACCCTCCTCTTATTTTTTGTTTTTGTTGGTTAAGGAATTTGAGAGTCATAATTGAACTCCGGAGCTGTTCCTTATGTAGATTGGAGAAAATCAGCGAAAGCGTTTCAGTTGAAATGGGTCTGGAGTTCATCGTTGGCGTCTTTGGAGTCCTGATTCTCACTCAAGCTGCCTATTCGACCATCCAATATATGGGTTTGTTGAAGATTACGGAGGAAGAGTTTTTGAGACCTCCAATGAGCGTCGTTGCTGAGCTACTTCTTGGGCTAGTGTTCTGTATGTGGGCAAGGCTAACCGTGCCAAGGAAGTTTCTATCCATATTTTTGGATTCCAAAGATAATAGGATTGTTTATTTACCAACCAATTTGGACTTCATGAGTTTCAACCATCGAGGCAAAGTATTTCCTATGGAATTGGATGCGAAGCTGAAACTTTGAATCCTTTCTATCAAGTATAAGGGGTCTCCCTTGATCTTTCTGGAGGAAAGAGAAAATAAACAGAAGTGGCCTTTGCAATTCAAATATTTTATTTTCTCCCTTGTTTTGGTTGTTTCTCCATATTTCACTATATCAATTTATTTTTGTAATTTATTACAGAACTACTTGTCGCTTTTGACAACTTGGGCCTGGTCATTCAAACCTGGAAATATCTTTTCTAATCTCGTTGGATATTGTTTGTGGTTGCATCACATGAAGGTTAAGCATGCATGTGGAAATTGAATGAATGACAACGAGGGACAAATAGACAGCTAAAAAAAATGGCTTTGATTGTGAAGTCCAGGGAGATTTGAGAATGCCCCCTGCATAGCAGTTAGACACAATGAAATACTGAACCATAAAAGAAGATAAAAGGTGCAAAATTTTTTTTTCGGTTTCCTTTAAAGTGAAAGATGACATCCTGATGGAATCGTAGGATTTTGTTTTTTGAGAAATCTTTTTGCTGAAATTTTTTAGAGAGAGAGAGATTGCCATAGAGAGAGAATCGTAGTATAAAAAGATGATCTGAAACGCAGCAGCAACAGGAGAACGAAGTTGTCGACGGTGAAAGGCTATGGCAGACGACGGTAGGGAGAAGTTGGAGGGAGGAGACGTCTTTTTCTCTTAAATTTGAAATGAGAACTTAAGTTGGGGAAAGAGCGATTTGGGGAGTAAAATGCAAGGAAGTAAAAAGAATAAAAAAATAAATCCACATCATCGGTGTGTGGTGTCGGCGAGATAAGGGGCTTATGAGTAGACTTACTCTATCTTAAATGATTAAATCCAATGTCAAACCAGATCTGCACGCTCCCTACCCCAATATTTGAAGATTATGGTCTCTGAATTTGTTATACAAACTTTAAGCCCTCGAGTGATTTATATATATATATATATATATATATATATATATCAAGCGGATCAAAAAATAGTTATTCTTGTTCGTATAAATATTTTAAACAGTATTAATTAAGTAATAAATATTGTAAGATGACTCATTCGATATGTCTATCTCTCTTCCACTTGATATTCTTAAATTCATGCCACAAATTGAGAAAATATTTTTATAATATTTGATATGTTAAAACTAGGTTAAATTGATTAAGAGGTTAATATTTTATATGTTATTTAATCTAATCTCAAATCGACATTCCAAGAGCAAAAGAAAACCGAAAAAAGAACGTGTTGGTGAATCTGTCAACATATCGAGATTGAGAAAATCAAGCCCTACCTAGCCAAAACAAAAAGAAAAGAAAAGAGAAACCCTACCTAGCCAAAACAAAAAGAGAAGAGAAGAGAAGAGAAGAGGAGAGAGAGATATAATCAAACACATTAGTTGGAAACCACCTCTCATCTTTCTTGCAGGAATCAACAATGACGACCATCCATTGCAGTCATCTACAAGAAAAACATGCAGGCAGATATTGGGGTTTGGGAGGAAAATGGGTACCTATTGAAAACAGAGCTTTCAATATATATAATCACTGTACATGATCAACGAGTAGGCATTTTGATTGAAAACTAGTACACAGGGCGGCAGGATCCGAGAGCGCTGGCGCAGCCGGATGTTGCCACCCACCCGGTGACAAGACTTCACTTTTCTCCTCCTCACCATTGTCCTTTTGATCATCACTCCCACTCTCCCCTGATCGTTTCTTTACTGTCTCCGGCAGTGGTTGTGGGGAAAGAACGAGCGGTGACAGAAACGGAATTGCCTTGGGAGTTTCGCCGGAGACAGCAGATGGGTCGACGGCGGGGGCAACCTTGTCGAGCTGAAGAGATGCCGGTGCGTGCTTCTGTAGCCTTGTCGGGGGTTTCCCTACCTTTGGTTTTGCTTCTTTCTGACAGACATTTCTGTTTCCTTCCATTTTCCGAAGCTCGAAACGATTTTTGAGGTTTCTTTTCTCACACCACAGATCACAAACTCAGTCACTGATCATATGAGCACGGTTTTTTTTAATATATATTGTATTAATGATGATTTTCAAGGTGGGAGTGAAAATAAATACGACTTTTTCTTAGGCAAAGCGGAAACTAAGGGGTCAGTTACGAAGGGTTAAAACTCAGGAAAAAAGGATAATGAATTTTGAATGGCAGTTAACAGTAACGGTCATCTTCTCATTCTTACACATGCTGTTCCTTTTCTGGATGGCCAAGAGTTTCTGTAGGCGTTTACTGCTTTAACTTCCACAATGTGAGACACGACGTTTTGTTCGGACTTTTCCTCCTTTCCGGGAAGAAAGAAAGTGGGGAAAGTGTGCATTAATCCTTAGGAGCAATATATATATATATATACATTTATATAAATGATACTTGTAGTCGTGAGTGGGTAAGTGTCATGTAATCATTTTGAAAAAAAGTAAACAAATACGAGACTTACATGAAAAGAAATTTAATTTTTTTAATAGTAGACTCTACTTTTTTTCAAATCGACTGCATGACGTTTGCACATTTTATGACTATACGTAACATTACTTTTATATATATATATATATATATATATATATATATATATATTCTTAAAAATAACTTATGTTAGTTGTTTAGAAAATGTGGGTTTTCCGCATCATGTATATTAATACAGACATATATGAGCCACTTGTAAAGCAAAATCAGTTTGCATAGAAAATATTATGGTAAAGTAGGATTTAGTAAGTATTTGTTAGGGAGTCAAAATGGGCACATTTTCCATTTAGAGTGCACAAAACTAATCACTTATTTATAGATAATGATAAGGATACAACTTTTAAGACAATTATCAAACAACTTGTCGAGGTGGCACTGCCATATAATTTTGTAACAATAAGTTTATGGGTAATTATACATTTATAACTCTTTTATAACTCATTTTAAATCTACCAATATAATTGTAACATTTCATTAAAAAATAATTTTAATTTTGCATAGTCACTTTGCATTTTAAGTAGAATAGTAAAATAGTTGTAGACTAATTATAAATTTATCGTTTTCTTAACTTATGGTAGTGCAACGCAGGCGGGTTTGCGTAATAGTTGTAGATAAGAAATTATTTGTGCAAACTCCAAATAGACAAGTCATACTCAAGTTTTTTATAAAAAAAATGACCCCATATTGAAAAATTGTAAAATGATTATTCTTTATTAATGTGATTCACTTTTTTTATAAAGAACTTGTACGAGACTTTTCTATATGAAATTTGTATTTAATATTCCTCGTGAATACCCTTCATTAATTCTTAAGTTACAGTACCATGGCATGCAGTCCCCGATCACGTGAGAAAAATCTTACGAGATAGTATTCTGTTTTGGATAAGGAGTAGGGTCGATCAATACAATATATGGCTCTTGAAATCTTAGGGGATTTATAAATTTCTTATTATATTATCTCTTCTACCTGAATATTGATGATTGTTTTGCTTGATATTTCTTACTCTTCTTTATTCTGATTTCATCGTTTTTATCCTTCTCATGACCCATTTTTCTTTTATTTAAAATAAGAGTTTTGTTATATACAATCACTTTTACATATTTTTTTTTATATATTTTATTAATGTGATTGGTCAAAATAATTATTTTATATTAAAAAAGTGACGTAACCAATCACATTAACGGAATACGCAAGGAGTATGTAAAAGTGACTATCCGTTGAATTGATTTTGAATTTCTCGCTTAGCTACAATTAGAGTTGTAATCGAATCGAGTCGAGTTGAGTGTTTAATATTCAAGCTGTCTATATTTGCAGTCTATTCATTTATTTTTGAATAAATTGAAATTTGTTCATAGACATAAACTTGATAAATTTTTATGATTTTCTTAAATAAAATGAATTTCATTCAGAATAGTATGATTAATAATTAGTTAACTAATTATGCTAAGACTATAAGAATTTAAACGACGTTTATGGCAATAAACAACATGATTTCAACTTATCTGATCTTTAAATATTTAAAATTTTTAATTGCAAATTCGGTATGTGTTTTTAAATTTTTGCAATTCAAGGTATCATTTTCGACTTTTACAAAATTGATACATTTGCCAATCTTTCGATAAAGAATTAATAGGAGGCTATTTGTTTGGTTTTGATTGGCTGACATGTGATATCAATATCTACCGTTAGCCAATCGAAGAGTAACACGTACACCACGTGGCAATCATCCCGTTAATTTTCTAATAGGAAATTGACGGAGATAGTAAATATAAATTTCTTGAAATTTAGGTATAAATTTTATTAGTAACGTTACATACAGTCGTGAAGTAGTCATGGAGTGTGTAAGTATCATGTAATCGTTTTAAAAATAAGTAAAATTCATTATTAAAAATTAAATTTATTTTCATGTATGTTTCATATTTATTCACTTTTACAAAAGTTATTACGTAGAATTTGTATACTTACGACTGTAACTATCATTTAAAGAATTAATAGGAAGTTATGTGTAAGGTTTTAAGTGGCTGACATGTGATATCAATATCTACCTCTAGCCAATTGAAGACTAACACGCCACGGGGCAATCATCCAGTTAATTTTTTAATAGGAAATTGACGGAGATAATAATTGTAAATATCTTTAAATTTAGGTATAAATTTTATAAAAGTTGAAAACTGGAGCCTCGAAGTTGCAAAACTTTGAAAACCCAAAAATTGATTTAGTAATTAACATTATTTAAAATGTTTACATTGCAAAGTTAATAGCATAACTATAAAAAAAACACCTTTGAAAAAAACTATAAAATAATAAATATAAAATTACATGAGTTTATATAAATTTGTAAGAGCAAAATGGAGTTCATACAACCTTGGCTTGTTTAATTAATAAATCTAATCTTTTTCTTCAAGTTTGGTTGCTTTGTATGATCTATCGAATTACTTTTAAGAGTGTAGTAGCCGTGCAAGGTGTTTAGATGAATTGGTATTAAATGAGCCAAATTTGAATCAAGTATGCATGTAAGTCGAGTTGAGTTTATACGAGTATAATTGAATTTAAATGAATTTGATTCGTTTGATAAACGAATGTAAAATTAGTTCATTATATGAGAAGCAAACTTGATCAATATTTTACAAACTGAATTTACATCCCAAGATACATTGTTAGGTTCCGTTTGGATGTTAATATGAGTTGAGTTCTTTATGAATAATAGTGAGTTGAGATGTTGGAGTGAGTTTTATGGAACCACCTAAAATGAGTTTATATGTATTTAGATATTAAGATAAGTTTAGATGTATTTATAGAAAGTTAAAAAGATTGTAAGTCATGCGTATAAAGATGTATTGAGTTGAAAAATGTTATAAGTCCTATGTGTAAAGAGGTTTTGAGTTGAAGTGAATTTAATGATTTGAGAGTTATGAATTTAAATGTTAGACTCATATTAAAATTCTACTAAATCAACTCAGTTCAGTTTAAGTTCCAAACATGACCTTAGTGTGCAATATTATGTTATTTCAATTTTCTAGTTTCATCATTCCGTTTTTAATGAGAGTAATGATATAACTACATGTGCTTACAATTTACTTACCTCAAATAGAGAGTGGCTATGAAAAACTAAAATTTTCAAACAACAAATCCTTTATTCGTGGCTTGTAAATATATATATAAGTAGTGCTACAAGAATTTATAATTTTACGTATAAAACTCATTTTGTTAGTTTTATTTTGAAATTTAAGTTTTAAATTTTCAATTTCATAACTCTCAACATATAAAAAATTGACACGTGGAGAAGTAATTTTTAAAATTTATTTTAATTTTAATTAGCATTATTACGTATATATTATAAAATGAGTAATGTCACATATAGTCATTTTGTGTATTTTTTATACACTCAACTAATATTATAAGCTGTATTAATTTTTTTAATATATAATTAATTACATCGGTAGTGTACAAAATAATATATAAAAATGACTATATATATAAAATTTTTGTCATAAAATAACATAAAAAAGTTGTAATTATATATATTTTTAATAAATTCATGGGAATTCTTTTAGGATTGTGAATTGAGGAAAGTATAAAATTTATAGCGTGTAGAGAGGCCACAGGTCCGTAACCATCAAAGGTCAAAGCCGACAAAACTATTAAGTTTGGACAAAACTCCCCAAAACACCGACAAACAAGATAATAGAGCGGGAGCCATTAACGGCTTGATCGTAATATTCGGTCATCACTTGCTCAGATGGCTTGCAGTGCCTTAACTCAACCTCTCTTCAACCTCAAGCTCTTACATTCTAACCCAACTCCTCGAACGAAGCCATTACAAGCTTTCATCTCTTACACAAAACGGAGGACACGCCCGTGTTCATCTTATAACAGTCATTTTAAGGCCAATTTTCCCACGTTCCCGAAGCTCCCTTTGCTCTCTGGCCGTCTAAGCAGATTCAATGTGAGGACCCAAATTCCCTCATTTTTTTGTTTCGTCCTGTGCTTTAGTGTTTGATTTTTGTTTTTCTTTTGGTTTTGTGGGCAGGTAGGAGTACAGAAAGTGGATGCTTCTGGGGAAGAGGGTGAGTCGCTTGTGTCTGACGCAACGCATCAGGAGAAATATACTTGGGCTTCTGTGATTTTGCCGTGCGTTTCTACCACTTTCTTTTTATTTTAACATGTGTTTTACATCTTTTTGGCAAATCAAAATTGGATCTTCAACCTTGATGAAACTAGATAGAATATTGGAATTACTTCTATTTTAGTTTCGGTGTCAAAGCAATATAGGTGCTTTTCAATATGCTGGCTATGGCTAATTCATGGTAGTGGGATTTTTCACTTCGTTGTTTTCGATTTAAAGAGAGTAGCGTGAATCAAGAAATAGTACGTGACTATGGTTTTTGTATTGACATGTTTTTTCAAGGAAAGGATAATCAAATCATTGCCTCGATTTAATTTTGTTCCTACAATTTTAGGTTTTTGTTCCCAGCCTTGGGAGGTTTGTTGTTTGGGTATGACATTGGTGCCACCTCTGGTGCTACCATCGCATTACAGGTGCATATCTATTTGTAATTTCATTTACTTCTTTCTCATGTATTTGATTTTATTTCGGCCATCTTTCTTGTTGTTCTAATAACCACCAAATCATCCAATATGCATTTTTCTTGTTGTTGTACCCTGATGATTTAACAGTCACCTGAGCTCAGTGGAACAACTTGGTTCAACCTTTCAGCCATTCAGCTTGGACTTGTGGTACGGTTCAGGGATCATAGTCACATAATCTACCATCGTTCTGGAAACTTGCAGTTTTTCTCTTCAAAAAATCTTCTATGATATGTTAATTAACTTAATTCAGGTTAGTGGTTCCCTTTATGGAGCTCTTCTTGGTTCCCTTCTTGTCTATCCAATTGCAGACTTCCTTGGTATGTCCTAAGTTTCTCTGTTCTGTCCTTAGAGCTTGTTTATGAGTTTTAATCTAATATAATGGATTTTATCACAAAGGGAGGAGGCGAGAACTTATCACGGCAGCTGTGCTCTATACACTTGGTGGTCTGACCACTGCCTATGCTCCAGCCCTTGGTGTTCTTTTAGTGGGACGGCTGCTCTATGGCCTTGGTATTGGTTTGGTGGGCTTCTTTGAAACTCTACTTCTATTTTGTGTGGACTTAGCTGCTACGATGTACTAAGTCATACTGTACCAACTTAATAAGTGAATATTTTTGCCAGGCCATGCATGGGGCTCCTCTCTATATTGCAGAAACTTGCCCATCTCAGATTCGTGGAACTCTAGTATCTTTAAAGGAGCTCTTTATAGTTCTTGGGATTCTGGTATTGCGTACTCCTTTATTATTCTTGACAATCATGTTGTTCACTTTCTTATATTTACCGACAAGCTAAAAAATGATTTTTTCTGCAGTTGGGCTATTTTATTGGAAGCTTTCAGATTGGTGTAGTCGGAGGGTGGCGTTACATGTTTGGAGCTAGTGCACCAATTGCTCTTATTATGGGACTTGGCATGTGGAGTCTTCCACCATCTCCACGCTGGCTGCTTCTTAGGGCCGTCCAAGGAAAAGGTTTATTACAAGATTACAAAGAGAAGGCAGTTCTTGCTCTGGGCAAACTAAGGGGCCGTCCTCCTGGTGACAAGCTTTCTGAAAGGCAAATAGAAGACACATTTGTCTCATTGAAATCTGCATATGCGGATCAGGAGCCTGAGGGCAGTTTCTTGGAGGTCTTTCAAGGCCCAAGTTTGAAAGCCTTCCTAATTGGTGGGGGGCTGGTCCTTTTTCAACAGGTATTTTGTCCTTTCACTGTTTTGAATTGCCTCTTTTATTTTCATTTTGAACTCAAGTTCAAACAAGCATATAATGGAGAAATGTGGAGTTTTTCTAGTTGGTAAGCCAATTTACCACCTGACTGTGACAGATAACTGGGCAACCAAGCGTTCTATATTATGCAGGTCCAATACTTCAGGTACTTGTTGTTTACATAAATCTTTGATTTTGATTAAATGCATTCCTTTACGTCAGTTCACTTAACCACACGATATTCTTTGTTATTCTGATAAGACTGCTGGGTTTTCTGCGGCCTCTGATGCTACCCGAGTTTCTGTTGTAATTGGTGTGTTCAAAGTAAGTAATAATCTTCTAGTGATGTCTTTGAATAAATAATCTTCTAGTGATGTCTTGGAATATGGGGGAGAGTCTCCCTGCATATTTGTCTTGGTAAAGCTAATGGTAATACTAATGATTATAAATTTGTGATGTTTCCTCCCTCCTTCAGTTTCTGATGACATCGATAGCTATCCTAAAAGTAGATGATCTTGGGAGAAGACCGCTGCTAATCGGAGGAGTCAGCGGGCTTGTATATCACTTATGACCATCTATCTATTAAATGATTTTAATCATTGGATTTTCACTGATAAAAATTATGATGAAAGGTTAAATCTGCTTTTCTTCAAATTACTACAGGCTCTTTCTTTATTTCTGCTTTCTGCTTATTATAAATTTCTCGGAGGGTTCCCTATTGTTGCTGTAGCCAGTCTACTTCTCTATGTCGGTTGCTACCAGGTAACATTTTGTCTTGTAAGGATTGAAATTCTCTGCGCTATTTCTTTCAGAGAATCAAATATAACTCTGAGGAGAAATACTAGAGTGTTGCAAAAGTGGCTGAATTCAAACTTGTAATATCCACTGAAAAGTCTACCTCAGAAAGCTACCATGATTTAGAACTTTCTGAAGAAATAAAAATAAAAGGAAAGTAGTTATATATAACGAGTAATGTCAGTTTTTTCTTCATTATGAGGTTAATGTGAATGTTGATTCATTAACAGATTTCTGTTCTTTGAACGGACTTTCAGATTTCATTTGGCCCAATCAGTTGGCTTATGGTGTCAGAGATATTCCCACTTCGGACAAGAGGGCGAGGGATTAGTCTTGCAGTTCTTACTAACTTTGGCTCGAATGCCATTGTAACCTTTGCATTCGCACCATTGAAGGTATTGATCTACTTTTATGAATCCATCCATTCCTTTCAAAGCTGGTTATCTCATTGTTTACTGCTCTCATTCCCGGTGATTTTGAATGTGGAGTGATTTGCTTATATTGCAGGATTTTTTAGGAGCTGAAAATCTCTTCCTTCTTTTCGGGGCTATTGCTTTGTTGTCACTTTTGTTTGTACTGCTTGTTGTCCCGGAGACCAAAGGGCTGAGCTTGGAAGAGATTGAGTCCAAGATTTTGAAGTGAAAACGCAAATTGAAAAAATGTACCAGTCGAGCTTCCAATACACCCAAGTCGTTTTGGTTAGTCTTTGAACTTGTTTCTTTTTATTTTTTATTTTCTTTCTGTGAACTTGTATACTATCTTGATACTTCAAGGTCACCTGTTTGAAGCTTCCTTGAGCCGCCTGTCTTTTCATTTCATAAAAGCAACCTTATTATATTGTACATCAAGTAATGGCTCTTCTGCTAATGTACTAATTATCTGATGGTATTTTTTTATAATAGCTCAGGCACCCAATCAGAATGGGTTATGTAAAGATTTAGAGCATATTATTAGTAATTCGTGGTTCCAACTACTGGCACTAATTGTTTCGGCTTTCGCTAGTTCTTAATGATTGCATTGAAACTTGGACATCTCCTTTTTATTTATGGTGATTGCTGCAATCTAGACTCGATTAGAATTTTAGTAGGAAGTGAACAGAGATTATATCCTGCACTTGATTGCCAAAAGGCATACAAGTTCACGTTTTTGGATGTGAGACAGATTATTTTCTTTGGCAATATTGTCAGCACCCCTGATTTCTGTTATATTACTGTTTGTCTCAATAGCTTAAACTAATGGAGAGAGAAGTGAATTTAATTGTTAGTTCATATTTTAACACTCCAGCTCAGGCATGGTTGAGCTCCTTTTTTATTAGTGAGCTCGACATATGGAATATTTAATGAAATGTAGGTGAAGTGTGAAGTAGAGATTGAACTCAAGACTTCTACTATGATGATGTTATGTCAAAGAGAAATACTTTAGCCACAAATAGATTTTACAAAAATAAACTGACAAATTGATGTGGTTTGACATGGTAAGTCAAATTGTAAAGTTACTTTTCTTATAAAGTAGATCTAATGCACCACATGATACTACGTCAGTTTGCGAGTCTACTTTTGTAAAATTTCTGTGACTGTGGCACTTCTCTTAGTTAAATGACTTCACATACTTCACCCCATTTCATTAAATATTCTGTGTTGAGCTCACTAACTAAGGAGGGCTATGATCCACTCATGAGAGACAATATTGGATATTAGAATATAAATGAAATGATTAAATCTGTATCTTTCCATCAACTTAAACTTTTGTAACAATCGATTATTTTAACAATTTCTTGTATTAGGGGGAGAAATCAATGTTTTGTAGCTATAAATTCCCTCATTCCTGATAAATATATCAGCTTAATGCACGCATGTGGGAGGGAGAGGAGGGAGTCAAGATAAGCAAATATAGAGAGACTAGTAATTATTATTTTTCTGTGGAAAAAAAAAAAATCTTGTACTGAATAACGAGAAATGGTTTGATCAATTACCAGATAAATAATCAATTACAGTATGTAATTTTGAAAAATATGAAAGTTTGCTTTTGTGAAATCTCGTTATCTTTTTCCAACTCATAAATTCTTTGAGTTTAAAGGCTTAAATTCAAAAATTACCACTTCAATCTTGATCTTTGATCAATAAATTCAATGGCTGGTTTGGTTACAGAAAACCAAACTATCTCAATCTTGATCTCTGATCAATAAACTCAAAGGCTGGTTTGGTTATACAAAACCAAACTATCTCATCTTATCTTATCTTATATAATCATTATAATTTTCTCAAATTCTCACATAAAATATAATAAACAATTCAACTTTTTCAAATTAAAAAATAAAACTAATATTAAAAAGTTATATTATAACAATATTTTATTTAACTTTTAACAAAACATTTTATCTCATCTCACCTGGATCTGTATAATTAAACGAGGATTTGTAAAGATATATATATATATATATATATATATATATATATATGTATGATACCCGGGGAAAATCATATAAAATTATTAGACAATTTAAACAACTAGATATATTATTTTTTATTAAATAATTTTAATTTTCCTCGTGCACCACACAGGTTTACAACTATTGTATCTACTATATACATCATAATCTTCAAAAGTTTGTTCTTCCTCTTCTCTCCACCCCAAAGTAATCTGTAGGCTTTTTGTGGGCCAAGGGACCATCGATCCATGATCTGGTTTTACTTATGATGATTCATGAGACACAGCTAATTCAACGACCATTTATAAGGACCGAATCCGTGGTAGACATGGAAGGAGCAGAACCCTGACCAGATGATGATTTAAGTGACAAAAAGAAAGTGGATTCTTCATTACTTGTAAATGTACCAAAAGAAACACCGTCATATGGTATATCCGGCAGATCAGCATTGCCATCCAGGAACTGCACCACTTGCCTCATGCTAGGCCTGGCTGTTGGAATTGCATGTGAGCAGAGCAGCCCTAGTTTCAAAACCAACACCATTTCCTCCGACACATAGTAACCTTCCAATCTAGGATCACTGGCATCAAGTATAGCTCCTTTTCTCCCACATTTGAAGACCCAATCAACCAAAACTACTTCCTCAGGCAGCGCTTGTTGCTCTATAGGCCTCCTTCCACAGGCCACCTCGAGCATGAAAGCCCCGAAAGCAAACACATCAGTGCAGGTGGTTGCCCTTCCTGTTCTAGTAAGCTCTGGAGCTAAATATCCTACAGTCCCAACCACATGGGTGGTTTGGGGATTGGTACCATGGTCATATAATCTGGCAAGGCCAAAATCTCCTAGCCTTCCATTTAATTCAGCATCCAAGAGAACATTGCTTGCTTTTACATCTCTGTGTAGGACAACCTGTTCCCACTCTTCATGGAGGTAAAGAAGGCCAGATGCTACTCCTCTGAGGATTTGAAATCGTTGAAACCAGCCAAGGCTTGTTCTTTCATTGCTATGTAATAACTTGTCTAGACTTCCATTGGGCATATAATCATAGACCAAGAGGAGTTCTCCCCTTCGTCGGCAATAGCCGAGGAGCTGCACCAAGTTCCTGTGCCTCAGTCTTCCCATGCTAATAATCTCAGCCACAAATTCCTTCATCCCTTGTTTGGAATCATGAGCAACTCTCTTGACAGCAATTTGAACATTAGAAGGAAGTGTTCCTCTATAAACCTTTCCAAAACCTCCTGCTCCAAGAAGCTCTTCGTCTTTAAAACCTTTGGTTGCTTTATGGAGACTCTTATAGCTGAACCTGTGAGGACCATACTCAATTTCCCAATCTTCACGCACTTCTTCATATTTCTTTCTCCTTATAAAGCAAACAACTCCAAGGATTGTCATCAGCACAACCGCTACTGCAACGAGAAAAGTCATGATCGTTAGTCCTGCTTTATCTTTTCTTTTCCTATGTGGGGGAAGTGGAGGGAGGCTCGAAACATCAAGGCTTTGTGCTTGTCCACTTTTGTTAAAGCTCCATCCAAGAATGTAGTGGTCGCATGCAAGTGTACCTGTGCTAGCAGAGAAACCAATATACATAGATTCCAAGAGAATTTGAGATAGATTGATGGATTTTGACAAGAGCGGACTGTTTGGTTTTGGGATTCTGGTAGGGGCTAGTGTTACATTCAGCAACTCTTCTACTTCATCATACTCTATCCAAAGTTGCATTGGATTCCCACTTATGAGCTCCAAGCTTATATTCCTCCCTTCTTTATTGGAAAAATATGTTGCAGGAGCTGATTCAACTGATTTCAGGCCATTCACATCAATTCCCACATGATTTTTATCGATGTCTTGAAATTCAGGATTCTTAACAGAATCAATCTCAATGGCCAAAATATGGTTTTCAGGAAGTCCGTTATTTGACCCATTGAAGAGTCCAAGATACTGACTTGCTATAGCATGGATGAAGTCCCTGGAGGGACTGATGGCGAAGGCCAAGCCATGACCACCGAGATTTGAAACTTGAGGAACCATGGCAAAGATAAAGTTTGTCGAAAATGATAGAGATCTAGTTGGGTTGAATTTTGTGGGAAATTTGTAGAAAGCATGACCAACTATCTGGTTTGAAAGGTTGGTTAGCTGCAAGAGACCATTGGGGTGAATTTCTGCTATTCCATCAAGATGTAGATTGGCTTGATTGAATCCATTGTAGATGAATTGGTTTTCATCTTGAGCAAAGGCCAAGGGAGAAATGGAAACATAGATAATTATCAGAAAATAAAGAGATCTGAGAACCGTGGCCATCAGGAGAAGTGGGAGAGAAGTGCCTTCCTGTGAACAGAGGGTTTTCACCGTTTCCGATGTCTCAAACTCCGAGTAACATTAAAATATTCATAAGATCCACACTGCCTGAAAATCCTACACCGACTTAGGGCCCCATGATGTGTCCATCTCTATTCCTAAAACATCAAAGAAGAACTTTTTCTTTTCTTTGCATATGATCCTTTAAATGAGCCAGCTAAGATATCAACATCTTAATTCACCTAGTCATGGGGAAGAGTCATCAACAAGCACTTGCCGTAAAAAATCTGAATTCCCATGTGTCACGATGGACCAACCAATTACACTCCAAGAGGGCAGAGGATTCTGTAGAATCTGTGATTAGGAAAATGATTTTTAACCTCTCAAATTTGATGGTCTAAATGTCATACTTGAATCTTATTTTTTCAAAGTACAAACAGAAAAATTAGTTGTCCAGTTGCTTTCTTGCCGAAATTAATGAATAAGACATAAATGGTTTCAATCTTTCCCTTGTACCTCTTCATGGAAAAGTCTTGGCAATCTTACCATAGTTTGAAATAAATGAAAAAAAAATTAAGCAAATAGATTTTGTCTTATTGAGTTCATAAGTAATTTCATACCTCTCTCTCTCTCTCTCTAAATTGCTCATTTCTTCTCTCATTTTATGAGATTATTGTGTTGCTTATATTGAATCATTTGTGTTTGGTGGAACCTTTGTAGCTGTCGAATCCAGTGCTATTTTAGTTATCATCTCCTTCAAATCACTCCTTTTCTCCCTTCTCATGAAATTGTTGTGTTCTTTCTATAGTGTTATTTATGTTCTTCAGGTACTCCTATGTTGTCTCTGTTTAGTAGGCCCACAGCAGGAACTAACGAAGGAAAGGGAAGAAGTTTTCGTGTGTTTTTGAATTGCAGTCGTGAAGAAATTAGCCTGTTTGTGCAGACAGCGGTCTTCTCCTTCCACTGAAATTTCCCTTGTATGCTTAGTGAATGAAAAGTCAAGCTGCTCGTGCTTTCATTGTGTCCGAAGTCTCAAGGTGACAATGAAATAATTTTAGGAAGACTATTGTCATTTTTTTTTCTTTTTTTTTTCGCCATTTCATTCTTCACCAAATTGAAATATGCATGTATGGGTGTATACACATTTCTTGTGGGAGAAAAACTATGTTAGGGGTCTCAGATCAATTAAAGTTTTTTAAAAAGTATTGATAGGATAAGACAAACACAAAACGCAAAGAAATGAAAGGGCAATAAAAGTTAGCAAAAAGAAAGAGAGAGACGAATAGAAAAATAGAAGACAATGACGTTTGAAAGCGCTGGCTTTTCCTTCTTTTCTAACTAGATCTTTTTTCTCTTCTAATTATAAATGAGAAACCCCTAGGGATTGGCTCTAAGTGGTAAAGGTTTTGGACTTGGGGGTATGCTCCTCCCGGTCTAAGATTCAAATTCCCTTGAGTGCAAACAATATCTAAGGACCATTGGATTGAATGATTTTTCTCTTGAATAATTCGAGGGCCTGTGCATTCTTGGAATTAGTCGAGATGCTATTCCTGGATACCCAGTGCCAATAAAAAAAAAAAATAACTGAGAACGAGCAAAGGAGTTGAGAGCTTGCATATAACTTATTCAAATTTATACCGCTGAAAGGCTGATGAAAGAACTATAGAATTGAACCTCATTAAGCTTATTGCAGCCTCTTTTTTGATAGACCATGTTGAGAATTAAGAACATGCTCTCTGAAAGACGGAGTAGTAATATTGTCACTTTGTTTTCATGAAATAATATCCTGTGACACAGCACCTTGAAAATAATATATATGACAAGTACTGCTAAGTTTCTTAAGGAGTTATAAAAAGAGAGTTTACAAAGTGAGGTACACTGATGTAGCATATCATATGAACTAGTTGTTGAGAAAAAAAAAAAAAATCAGATGTAACAGTTTAACATTAGAAAAAAAATTCATGTAAAATAACGTCACGTCAATTTATAAAATAATTTTATTTGTAGACTAAGCATTTTAAGAGTTTATGGCTAGCATAGTTGGTTCAAGTATATCGTGTTAAGAATATAATATAAATAATAAATTCTACTTCTTCCCTATAAGCTTAAATTTTTGGGATGAATTATGATTTCACATGGTATCAGAGTAGAGATCCTTAGTTTGAACTCTGACCCTACACTCTACCCCCATTTAATTCTATTGGACTCACTCATTGAGAAGAACTTTCGCCTACACGTGTGAGGGAGTGTTAAGAATATAATACAAATAATAAAATCTACCTCTTCCCATAATCTTAAACTTTTGGGACAAAGGGATTTCATACACCATTGATCATTTGACATAATGATGGACAAGACCCGCCATAAATATGATAAATGCGCCTTAAATTGCAATACATACATAGGAAAATTCTACATATCACACTTCTATTCTACTTCCATTCTATTAGGATGAGATAACACTGCCCATCAATCTAAGGTCATTTCATTGCATTGATTTCAACATTTTGGAACTTACAGAGCTGCAGAAACATGCAGTTTATTGGTGACAATATTATTACTTACTCAAACTGGAAATTACTTGTGCAAACTAAACATATTGATACCAAAAACTCCAACACAGTTCAGAAATTTGTTTCTTTATCATCACTAGGGTTCATTCATTCTTTCTCAATTGGCTTGGAGTATTCTCCCATAACTTTCTTCTTCCCCAACTGCAACAGAAAGACACATTAATTTTTCAAGCACAGATGTTACTAATGGAAGATGTTAACTAGTCTCCATACACATTTAGAGTCAAATTTAGCAACAAATCATGAACAAATTAAAGAGTATTAATTACCTTCATGCGCATTGGTGGAGATCGGTAGGTCATGTGATGGTGATGTTTTAGCCGAATGGGCATTAATGGTGGACATTGGCATGTCTGATATTGAAGTATTAGCTGAATTAATGGGAGCTATGTATTGGACGGCTGGTCGTTCCTGAGCAAAGAATTCACAGCTTCTTTGATCTTCTCCACCACACCTATAACCACAGGAGTTCTTCTTCTTGGCTAATTGCCTCAGATCTCTCTTGGGATATTGCTTTCTCTTCTTCCCCAGCCTCATGGCTATGCATCAAATTCTCCACTGAAACAACCTTACATCATGTTTGATCATCGCCATCGGTAGCATTTCTGCTTTGTGGAGTACCAAGATTGACACTGCTTGCCAAAACATGCTTCTAAGAAACAAAGAGAACTGCTCTTGGATGCTGCCTTGTGGTTTTCTTGTACCAGTCAGTAGCCAGCTCCGATACATACTCTAAAATGAAAGAAACAATACTACGAAATTACAGAGAATTCACCGATCAAGAAGGAACAGATCTGTCAAGAAAACAGACGGGTTTGATGGTGAATTACTTGGGGATTCAAGGTGGTGTTCTGCATCTTCTTCTTCATCTTCTTCATTTTCATTGTCCTCCAAGCTGAAGCCCCGAGAGGGAGTGGTGCTAACATAATGATCATGACTATGCTTTTTCTGGCTAAAAGTTTTGTCTCAATTTGTTGGCTTTCTCCTTCACTATGGTCAGAACTGATTTCTTGGGATTGTTGGAATTGTGGTCTGGATCTTCTTGATCTGCATGAGGGTGATGGTCCTTTCCAAATGTAGGTGACCACTTTGAAACTTCACCTCCTGTGCATCTAAACTTGGTTAGATTCATGGGAATTGTGATGAATGCATGAATTTTCATGGCTCTAACATGACCATTAGTTCAACAAATTATTGACTTTTTTCTGAGATCCGTGACAAACTCAGCAGTTATGCTGCAAGATTAAACTGAGATATATAAAACGATGAATTTAACAGTTTATTAATACAATTAATGAAAGAAAATACCAGGGAAAAAAGGGTTCAAATGTGGAGCTGTTAGAACTTCTGGGATTAACGTCACTGTATCTTTGAATCCTGTCCAATTGAGTCATTGCTCCAATTCACAGTAAAATGGGCTTAGTCATGTGTTGGTTTATGCCTTCAAATAACTCTTTTTTTGTTATCTCTTATAACGGAGAGAAGCTTAAACAGAGAAGAATATGATGCTCAAGCATTAGCTCTCTGCCTGGAAAAAAATAATTTTTTTTTTAATTTTAAGTTAATTTGTAAAGACTATATAGGATACCAGTGTAAAATCATATAAAGTTAAATGACATTTTAAAAAACTATATATATATTATTTTACAATAATTAATTTTAAGGCTTACAAGTAGTGTATCCACCGTATACATAATAGTCTTCACTAGTTTGTTCTTCCTCCTCTCCACCCCCAAGTAATCTGTAGGCTTTTTGTGTGCCAAGGGACCATCGATCCATGATCTGGTTTTACTCATGATGATTCATGAGACACAGCTAATTCAACGACCATTTATAAGGATTGAATTCGTGGTAGACATGGAAGGAGCAGAACCCTGGCCAGATGATAATTTAAGTGACAAAAAGAAAGTGGATTCTTCATTACTTGTAAATGCACCGAAAGAAGCACTGTCATATGGTATATCCGGCAGATCAGCATTGCCATCCAGGAACTGCATCACTTGCCTCATGCTAGGCCTGGCTGTTGGAATTGCATGTGAGCAGAGCAGCCCTAGTTTCAAAACCAACGCCATTTCCTCCAACACATAGTAACCTTCCAATCTAGGATCACTGGCATCAAGGATAGCTCCTTTCCTCCCACATTCAAAGACCCAATCAACCAAAACTACTTCCTCAGGCAGCGCTTGTTGCTCTATAGGCCTCCTTCCACAGGCCAGCTCGAGCATGAAAGCCCCGAAAGCAAACACATCAGTGCAGGTGGTTGCCCTTCCTGTTCTAGTAAGCTCTGGAGCTAAATATCCTACAGTCCCAACCACATGGGTGGTTTGGGGATTGGTACCATGGTCATATAATCTGGCAAGGCCAAAATCTCCTAGCCTTCCATTTAATTCAGCATCCAAGAGAACATTGCTTGCTTTTACATCTCTGTGTAGGACAACCTGTTCCCACTCTTCATGGAGGTAAAGAAGGCCAGATGCTACTCCTCTGAGGATTTGAAATCGTTGAGACCAGTTAAGGCTTGTTCTTTCATTGCTATATAATAACTTGTCTAGACTTCCATTGGGCATATAATCAGAGACCAAGAGGAGTTCTCCCCTTCGCCGGCAATAGCCGAGGAGCTGCACCAAGTTCCTGTGCCTCAGTCTTCCCATGCTAATAATCTCAGCCACAAATTCCTTCATCCCTTGTTTGGAATCATGAGCAACTCTCTTGACAGCAATTTGAACATTAGAAGGAAGTGTTCCTCTATAAACCTTTCCAAAACCTCCTGCTCTAAGAAGCTCTTTGTCTTTAAAACCTTTGGTTGCTTTATGGAGACTCTTATAGCTGAACCTGTGAGGACCATACTCAATTTCCCAATCTTCACGCACTTCTTCATATTTCTTCCTCCTTAAAAAGCAAACAGCTCCAAGGATTGTTATCAGCACAACCGCTACTGTGACAAGAAAAGTCATGATCATTAGTCCTGGTTTATCTTTTCTTTTCCTCCGCCGGGGAAGTGGAGGGAGGCTCGATACATCGAGGCTTTGTGATTGTCCACTTTTATTAAAGCTCCATCCAAGAATGTAGTAATCGCTTGCAAGTGCACCTGTGGTAGCAGAGAAACCAACATACATAGATTCCAAGAGAATTTGAGACAGATTGATGGCTTTTGACAAGAGTGGACTGTTTGGTTTTGGGATTCTGGTAGGGGCTAGTGTTACATTCAGCAGCTCTTCTACTTCATCATACTCTATCCAAAGTTGCATTGGATTCCCACTTATGAGCTCCAAGCTTATATTCCTCCCTTCTTTATTGGAAAAATACGTTGCAGGAGCTGATTCAACTGATTTCAGGCCATTCACATCAATTCCCACATGATTATTATCGATGTCTTCAAATACAGGACTCTTAATAGAATCAATCTCAATGGCCAAAATATGGTTTGCAGGAAGTCCGTTATTTGACTCATTGAAGAGTCCAAGATACTGACTTGCTTCAGCATGGATGAAGTCCCTGGAGGGACTGATGGCAAAGGCCAAGCCATGACCACCGAGATTTGGAGCTTGAGGAACCGTGGCAAAGACAAAGTTTGTCGAAAATGATAGAGATCTAGTTAGGTTGAATTTTATGGGAAATTTGTAGAAAGCTCGACCAACTTGACGGTTTGAAAGGTTGGTTAGCTGCAAGAGACCATTGGGGTGAATTTCTGCTATTCCGTCAAGATGCAGATTGGCTTGATTGAATCCATTGTAGATGAATTGGTTTTCATCTTGAGCAAAGGCCAAGGGAGAAATGGAAACATAGAGAATTATCAGAAAATAAAGTGATCTAAGAACCGTGGCCATCAGGAGAAGTGGGAGAGAAGTGTCTTCCTGTGAACAGAGGGTTTTCACTGTTTCCTATGTCTCAAACTTCCAGTAATGAGTTCTTATTACCAACTTTGAATTAGACTGTCCACTTGGAGCTGTGCTTAGGATGAATTCCCATCTGTCACAATGGACCAACCAATTACACTCCAAGTGGGCCAGAGGATTCTGTGGAATCTGTGATTAGGAAAATGATTTCTCAACCTCTCAAATTTGATGGTCTAAATGTCATACTAGATTCTTATTTTTTCAAAGTATAAACAGAAAAATTAGTTGTCCAATTGCTTTCTTGCTTAAATTAATGAAGAAGATATAAATGGTTCCAATCTTGTACCTCTTCATGGAAAAGTCTTGGCAATCTTACCCTAAATTGAAATAAATGAAAAAGAAAAAAAACTAAGCTACAATATTTGACTGAGATAGACTTATATGCTCTCCTGCAATCAAGTTTGATCCTGCATAGTCCCGTCATTACCCATGTCATACCTTCATAGTCCATTACCAACTGAGTTTTGCTACCTGCAAATATGGCGTGTCTTGTCGAACACACCATTTATTGCGGGATTCATTATAATTAGAAAAAATTTAGAACATTCGTACCTTTTAATCACTGTGGAATCCATTTCATGGTGTGTTGAGCGTGTAGAAAAAGTTTTGCAAAAAGATTTTGTCTTATTTTCACGAGTAATTTCGTACCTCTCTCTCTCTCTCTCTCTCTCTCTCTCTAAATTGCTCATTTCTTCTCTCATTTTATGAGATTATTGTGTTGCTTATGCTGAGTTATTTGTGTTTGGTGGAACCTTTGTAGCTGTCGAATCCAGTGTTATTTTAGTTATCATCTCCTTCAAATCACTGCTTTTCTCCCTTCTCATGAAATTGTTGTGTTCTTTCTATAGTGTTATTTATGTTCTTCAGGTACTCCCATGTTGTCTCTGTTTAGTAGGCCCACAGCAGGAACTAACGAAGGAAAGGGAAGAAGTTTTCGTGTGTTTTTTACTTGCACGCATGAAGAAATCAGCCTGCTTGTGCAGACAGCGGTCTTCTCCTTCCACTGAAATTTCCCTTGTATGCTTAATGAACGAAAAGTCAAGCTGCTCGTGCTTTCATTGTGTCCGAAGTCTCAAGGTGACAATGAAATAGTATTCGGAAGACTATAATCATTTTTTTTCTTTTATCTTTTTGCCATTGAAATTCTTAAGGTACCCCTGTAAAACTACGAAATTGTCTAGTAATTTCTTTGAATAAATTTATTAGATCTCAATTGTCAAGATTATATAATGAATCAAATATTTAAAATAAATAATTAAATTTGCATGACTCAACGATTGGTTATGAAGGGAAACCCTTTAAAGAACTCTTTAAAAGTAAAACCCTATGGGGCAGCCGAACCCAGGAAAGTCAATATTATTATTTGAAGAACAATTACAAGCAATTATCAATTACAAAACCTTTGCAAATCGACTATCTTACTTGCCAAGACAAATGTCTTCTACCGCAGTAGCAGCCAGAACCTCTGGCGATCTTCAAATGTTTCCTTTCCTCCTAGAACTCTAGGGGCTGAATTCCAATCACACGATCCTTCAACACCGGAGCACGATCACAGTTAAAGAGAGATGAAAAACCCCATGAAAATTCTCAAATGAATTTTCTCACATATATGCTCTGAATAACCACTCTGAAATTCGTGGCTCTCTGATCTCTAAAAAGATACAAAACCGAATCTTTTTAAATAGAAAATCTGGAAAGAGTTCTAGTCACAGTAGGACTCTGCTGATGGTTAGCAATAGTCGCGAAGATGTGTTCCGACGGACTGCTAACATTTCGCGAATAACAATCTTCTGGATTGACTAATCTGTTCAGCTTTCTTTTGGATATACCAGGACTCGATTTTAACTTCAAAGATTTATTTAAACATCATCTAAGACTTCTAGATAAGCTTAACATTGTTGAGAGATAAATAATTATTTTTACATTCATCAACAATTTCAAATAATATGATAAGACAAGCCTTATCATCTCATCATCTAATCTTAGCCAATTTTCGCCTTAACAATCTCCCCCTTTGGTGGATTGATGACGAACCAGTTTGATGAATGTAACTACCCTGGAAAACATGTCAATTAGCAAATCACAGAAAAATAGGAAATGATAAAGAGTTGTGATTTAATAGAAGCAGAAAAATCAGTTATCCTAAACAAAACACATGCCAAATCAGGAATAGCAGTTATCCTAAACAAAACACATGCCAAATTGTATTTGAATTACAACCAAACAAGGAGTTAAGAACATGATAAACAAAACATGATAAGGTTCTCCCCCTTTGATGCTGCTGCTCCCCCTCAAACTTTTCTCCCCCTTTCGGTCAACAATCAGCCATGGAGATCTATATTTCATCATTAGAGTCAGCTACACTGGCCATAATGTTTTGCACATCTAAAGAAATTTGAACCAAGCGATCGTTTGCTTGCACACAATCAGAGTGTACAGCAGCCAATTGTTGCTCTAACTTGGACTGACTTGCTTCCCATTTGGCTGTAAGGCCATTAATCTTCTGAGATAGCACAGCGATTTGCTCAAGAACTTGAGAGATGGGAATGGAAGGTTCAGGGGGAGAAGATGCTGACTCAGTAGTTAGAGGGCGCTTCTTAGTGATGACCGCCTCAGACTTGACCACAGTTAAGGCTGAAATGGGGCCGGACAGCTTCATAGTAGGTTCATTGGCCCGAAGTAGAACTTTGGCAAACATGACCAATTTAGTAATTAGACTTCCAAAAGGGAGATTTAATTCTTTTTCCACATGTGAGCGATGAATAATGTCAATGACATGCCGTGGAAAATTTATAGGAACGCCAGTAGCAAGAGCATACATGAAATAAGCTATTTCTAGAGAAATTTCTGTGTGACGACTAATAAGCCATAGATTGGTCAGCACTATTTTGGCCAGAAGGCGAAACTGAGGCAGCATATGGTGGAGAGGTAGTTTGTTCGTTTTGGCAGTCCATTTGGGGCCATTGGGACCAACAAAGAGATTACGCATTGCGGTCTTAGTTGGAGCTCCCATGCCCTTGTATGGAAATAAAGGGGATTCTACCTCAGGAAGAGTGAACAAACCTTGGAGAATTGCAGGAGATACCTCAATTTGAATCCCTCGAACGATAGAAGAGATGCTATGATTATCTAAATTAAAGTGGACGATGTTCGAGTAGAATTCGCGAACCACTTCAACACAAGGTGTAGGTAAGGCATGAGTAAGCTTCTCCCATCCTCGTTCAATGAATATCCGGCGAATCAATTGGAAGTCTTTGGTAGGGAAGTCATTTATGCTTACCTCCCTTTCACCCAAGACGGGTCTCTTGGAGAAGGTATTCCTGTATGCAGTTTCAGCTTCAATCGACGTGAAGCGATCAGGAGTGGCTGCTATGGGAGCAGTCACAAATGGTGATGGAGGAGGAGCGGAAGTGTCTCCCAATTGCATAGGTTCAAGTAATGGAACATCCTCACTTGAGGAGTTCTCAGATGGCACAGGAGGTGTGATCTTTTTGCGTTTTGCCCTTTCTTTGAACCTCATCTGAAGCAGTACAATAACAAAAAAAAATGTGAGAATCAAAATGAGATTAATATCCTATTTTAATAAATGTGATATATATGTGATATANTTTTATGATATGTTTGTTGTGAACAGAAAAAAACTACTCAGGCGTGAGAGCTTTACAAAGTGTATAAGAAACTCCTGAAAAGTAGTTCAAGAGAAAAAACTGAGATGAGTCAGGAAATATTACAAGCACTTGGTGGGCATTCGGAAGAACCAAAAAACAAAACAACGTGAGCAATATAGCCTTATCCTCAATACATGTAAACAACCCACCTCAACTGAGTAACTTATATTGATTTCAAACCAGCCCAACTAAGAAAAATGCAGAGAATAAATAGCCTCTCATAAATCTACTAAAATCCACACTTACCCTAGAAATAAAAGAAATCCAAAAAAAATATAGCAGATTTACCTTGATGATGTAGAGAAGAGTAGAATCGGATGAGCTTCGAAATTGCAAAAAAATTACCGAGAGAATGGTAGTGAAAGAAGGATTCGGTGGGCTCAAATGAGGAGAGAAAGATGTGAAAGAGGTTTAGGCCGTGCGAAAATAGAAGAGAAAGAAGGGGGGGGGGGGGGCTGGGTGTGTATACGACAATTACCAAAGAAGAGAAAAAAACTTTATGAGCCGTGCGCCTATGCACGTGCCTCCACTAAAAAGTCCTACTGGGACTACTCTGCGTGCCTTCAATAAAAAGTCCTACTGGGACTTACTCCAAGCTTAACAAGACTAAACACTTAGGCACTTATCTCACACATACCGAAAAAAAAAACACCGTTTTTTTCTTTATGTAAATAAAACAAAATAACAATAAACACACGTTTTTTATTTTATTTTATTGTATTATTATTATATATATATATATATATATATATATATATATATATAAAGAAAAAAAAACAAAGCACATGTATATCCTCATCTTAGTGCAATCATAGTGGATTTTACACTATAGAAAAATCTGATCAGTACCACCTTTTAAATAGCAGCAGTCACTATAAATATTCACTACTCATAAAATCATCAATGTCAAAGTACATGTGAGTGTGTGAGTGAGAATACTTATGCCATAAAACATATATATATATGTATTTATTTATTTATTATTATTTTTTGTATATATATTAGTTTTTTTTTATTTTTATTTTTTGAATCTTCTATTCATGAGTATTTTGCTTTTAACATATGCTCACAAGAGGTTGTTACTCACCTTAAAAGTCAAATTTTATGCTAGGGCCTAGATACACAAGCATCTCCTTCAAACACTAGTTTGCATAACCCCCTTTTTGAGTCCATTTTTGTTGCTCATCTTTTTCCATAATGATTTGAACAACGATTTTTTCTATAAGGACTAAAGGTGATTGATCCGTGTGAGGTGTTTGTCTTTTTTCACAATGATGTAACACCGACTTTTTCTATATGGATCACTCTTTGTGTTTGGCAAGGGGAGAGCTATCTAATGTACTGGGTTCAACTAGTATTAGTCAATTTAAAGCACAAACGTCCCCTTTTATGAGCATTGCAGTAGACAAAATGATTTTTTGAGCATAACATGCATATGTACAAGTTTCTCATAGTGCATAGAATATGAACTTTGTCAAGATGACCCATAGGGTTAGTATGCATACAGTGTTATGTACTATAAAGAGCAGTGCATAGTTGCAGAATTTTTATCAAGAAAAATCACACATGCTCAACACTTTGATTTATCAACCATGTACTTGTACTAATTTTTTTTTATTTTTTATTTTTAAAACTGAAACATAAAAAAAACAAATAAAAAGAAGTAGAAAAAAAAAACAGTAAAAGCTAAACTAATGAGATAAAAAGGCCTCTTACTTGGGATCACACACCCCAATGGCTTTCCTTAAGAACTCAAACCTGAGACCATCCAAGGGTTTAGTAAATAAATCAGCCAGCTGATGTTCAGTAGACACATGCTCTAAGGATACTATTTTAGATTCAACCAAGTCTCTTATAAAATGATGTCTAATGTCAATGTGCTTGGTTCGTGAGTGCTGGATAGGGTTTTTGAAAATACTTATAGCACTAGAATTATCACAATAGATTGTCATAGTATCTTGAGAAAAATCGTAGTCATCAAGCATCTTTTTCATCCATAGGAGCTGTGTACAACAACTTCCTGCAGCTATGTATTCGGCTTCAACAGTAGATAAAGAACTAGAATTTTGTTTTTTACTCATCCAAGCCACAAGATTACCACCTACATAAAAACATTCACCTGTAGTACTTTTTCTATCATCAGCATTCCCAGCCCAATCAGCATCCGAATAACCAATAAGTGTTAGATTAGTGTCTTTTGAATACCATATCCCATAATCAATAGTAGCATTAAGATATTTTATGATTCTTTTTACTGCAGTAAGATGGGATTCTTTAGGATTGGCTTGGAATCTAGCACATACACCAACACTAAAAGTTATATCGGGTCTACTAGCTGTGATATATAATAGACTTCCTATCATGCTTCTATAAAGAGTGGGGTCAATGTTTTTACCTGTAGAATCATTGCTGATTTTTGCTGAAGTGCTAATGGGAGTGCGAGCATTGCTTTTTCCTTCCATTCCAAACCTCTTAACAAGATCTCTTGCATACTTAGATTGTGAGATAAAAATTCCTTCTTTACTTTGTTTTATTTGAATACCCAAGAAAAAATTCAGCTCACCAATTATACTCATTTCAAATTCAGATTTCATTTCATTTGCAAAATCATGTGCAAGAGACTCACGTGTAGCTCCAAAGACAATATCATCAACATAGATTTGAGCAATTAGGAGTTGTTTACCTGATCTTCTTATGAACATAGTTCTATCAGCTTGTCCTCTAGTGAAATTATTATCAAGTAAGTAAGCTGTCAACCTTTCATACCACGCACGAGGAGCTTGTTTTAACCCATAGAGGGCCTTCTTTAACCTGTACACATGGTCAGGATAAAGATGATTAGTAAACCCTTTAGATTGTTCAACATATACCTCTTCATGTAATAATTCATTTAGAAAAGCACTATTGACATCCATTTGGTATAATTTGAAGTCTAGATGACATGCAAGTGCAAGTAAAATGCGGATAGATTCCAAATAGGCCACGGGGGTAAATGTTTCATCAAAATCAATTCCTTCTACTTGAGTGTAGCCTTGTGCAACAAGCCTTGCTTTGTTTCTCACAATGGTCCCGTGTTCATCGGACTTGTTCTTGAAGATCCACTTAGTTCCTATAACATTGTATTTTTCTGGTCTAGGAGCTAATTCCCATACATCATTTCTAGTGAATTGATGAAGTTCTTCATGCATTGTGTTAACCCAACTTTCATCATTCAATGCTTCTTCAATTTTCTTCGGTTCAACCTGTGACAAATAACACACAAAGGAAACTTGATTTAGTACTCTTTTTCTAAGTCTCATACCTTCATCTAGATCACCAAGTATATTTTCTTTTGGGTGATTTTGAGTGACTCTAGAAGAGGGTTATTTTTCTTGTGAGTTTAATGGTGTTTTTTCTGTATGATTTTCTTCATCTTGTTCTTGAGAGTCATTTTCAACATCTTGCACCAATTCCTTCATATTTTCAAGTTCCTCCATAGTAGTCTCAGCTGAAATATCATCAACAACAACATTAATTGATTCCATAACAATTTTAGTGCGTAGGTTGTAAACTCTATAAGCCTTACTATTTGAAGAATAGCCTAGAAACACTCATTCATCACTTTTGCTTTCAAATTTATGAGTGTTCTCTCGATCTCTCAAGATATAACATTTGCTTCCAAAAATTCTAAAATACTTTACTGTAGGTTTTTTTATTTTTCCACAAACCATAAGGAGTAAGCTTGGTCCTCGGTCTTAGAACCACTCAATTCAGGATATGATTTGCGGTATTTACAGCTTCTCCCCAAAAGTGCAATGCCATCTTTTTGTTGCTCAACATGGTTCTAGCCATCTCTTGAATTGTTCTATTTTTTCTCTCCACTACTCCATTTTGTTGTGGAGTAATAGGTGCAGAAAATTCCTGATGTATGCCTTGTTCATCACAAAAATTAGTGAATTTAATATTTTCAAATTCTCTACCATGATCACTACGTATTCTAGAGATAGAAACTTCCTTTTCAATTTGTAATTTCTTAAACAGCTTCTTGGCAAGATCAAAAGCTTTCGATTTTTCTCTCAATAAAATAGACCATGTGAATCTTGAGAAGTCATCTACAATTACCATGATGTATCTCTTACCACCAAGACTCTCGATTTGAGTAAGACCCATCAAGTCCATATGCAACAGCTCAAGTGGCCGAGAGGTGAGTATGTGAGTAGTTTTCTGATGTTGAGCTCTGGTTTGCTTTCCTTCTTGGCATGCTCCACACACTATTTTCTTGACTTTAATAGCCTTAGGTAGTCCATCAACAGCTTCCCTTCTTGACATCTTTGATAACTCTTTAAAATTGATGTGTCCAAGTCGTTGATGCCATAATTCAAACTCATCAAGTACAGTCCCACAACATTCTAACCTTGAACTTGGAGAGATTCCATAGCAATTATCTGAAGTTCTAGTGCCTTTTAGAATCCATTCTCCAGCTTGATTGTATATATTGCATTCATATTTGGAAAACTGCACAGAGAGATTTTCATCACAAAATTGACCAATGCTGAGTAAATTTGCTTTTAGACCATTAACAAACAAAACATTATGTAAAGAAGGTAATCCAGGTATTTCAATACTCCCTTTCCCTTCTACAGCAGCTTTGCTTCCATCTCCAAAAGTCACAGTGCCTCCAGCTGTTGGTTCAATCTTCTTGAATAATGCTTTGTCTCCAGACATATGTCTTGAACAAGCGCTGTCCAAATACCAAAAACTATCTTTATTTGCTCTAAGTGCTGTGTGAGCAACAGAGCACACAACATCCTTTTTATTCACCCATTTTACTTTGGTTTTTGGCTTATTCTTTTCATTTGCACTGTTTTGTAAAATCCTATTTTGGAAACAAAAATCTGCCAATTCCCCAAGTTTGAGACTTAAAAAATTTATCTGTTGATTCATATTCTCAACTTGATCTTCTAGACTCTTTCATCTTTTTTTTTTGTATTTCTTTCACCACTCATTTTCTACACTTGGTAAAAGTTAAAACAATGTGGTCTTATATGACCAACAATTCCACAATTATGACAAGTAGGAATGAATTTATCATGCAGAAATTTTGAATGAACTGGTTTGGATGATACATGATTTTGAGCATTCTTACATTGACTTCATTTTACAAAAACTATACCTTTAGATGATGTAGCAGCGGATGATGAGGCTAGTTTTTCTTTTCCTTTTGAAGTCATATATCCTAGCCCAGTTCTATCATTATTTACTTTCTGACAACTCAACATTTCTTCTAACTTTTGTGTTGCTGTCTTTTCTTTGTTCTCCTGAAAGTCTTCTAATTTCTTTTCTAGAGCAGTCTTTTAATCATTTAATTTTGATATTTCAACATCAGAATTTTTTAGTGCCTCTAAGATATTATTTTTCTCACCTTCAATAGCAGTGAGTCTGTTGTACAGCTTCTTGTTGAGTTTCTTTAATTTGACTACTTCTTCATATACCTCATTATATGCTTCTTGTATGCTAAAATCCTGATTAGCTTCAACAAGTGCTACATTCGAATCACTACATGCACATTCACTTTCAGCTTTTGTTAGATCAATCTCAGTAAGATCATTTACAACAGAAGAAAAAGCCATAAAAGATGTTTCATTTTCAGAAGATGAATTTTCAGAGTCAGAACTGTCACTAAGTGACACATTCAAGGCTTTTCCTTTACTTTTTCTGAAATTTGGACATTCAATTCTTATATGACCATACCCAGAACATTCATGACATTTCACTTTGTCTTTCTTTTCATTTTTATCTCTATTCCAGTTTTCAGATTCATTTTTCTTACTAGAAAATTCTTTTCCTCTTTTTGATTTTCCACTACCCTTTTTATTAAACATGAATTTTCTAAATTTTCTTACAATGAGAGCTATTTCCTCATTATTTAAACTTTCTTCATCAGAAGAGTCCTCATGAATTTCTTTTATAGTTTTCAAAGCAATGGACTTACATTTTCTTGTTTGAGGAAACGAAGACTCGTATGTTTGTAAAGATCCGACCAGCTCTTCAACTTTTATAGTATCCAAATCTTTACTTTCTTCAATAGCAGTAACTTTAGGTCTGAATCTTTCAGGTAAAGACCTTAGAATCTTTCTCACAATTCTTGAATCATCAACTTTTTCTCCGAGATTAAACCTGGAATTAACAATGTCATTAAGTTTAGCATAAAACTCATTAAAATTTTCATCTTCCAACATTTTAATCTCTTCAAACTTAGAGGTTAACAATTGTAATTTTGAGTTTTTCATAGTTTTTGTTCCTTCATGCGTAACCTCCAGAATTTCCCATGCTTCTTTAGCAATCTCACACATGGAGATTCTTTTAAATTCTTCAGGAGATACAGCCATGAAGATAGCATTCAGTCCCTTGCTATTCCAATTACAGTTGTTGATCTCTTCTTTTGTCCAAGCATCAATGCTTGTTGTAGGTTTAGTCCATCCCTTTTCAACAGAGTACCACACTCGTTCATCCGATGATTTGAGAAAAGCGCGATGCGTACTTTCCAATATGCATAATTTTCACCATTGAAGTGTGGTGGGGCAGTCAATGATGACATATTGCAGGGGCACGGATCACACTCAGATGAGTGAACCACGCTCTGATGCCAATTGAAATTCCCAAGGTATCCCTGTAAAACCACGAAATTGTCTAGCAATTTCTTTGAATAAATTTATTAGATCTCAATTGTCAAGATTATATAATGAATCAAATATTTAAAATAAATAATTAAATTTGCATGACTCAACGATTGGTTACGAAGGAAAACCCTTTAAAGAACTCTTTAAAGGTAAAACCCTACGGGGCAGCCAAACCCAGGAAAGTCAATCTTATTATTTGAAGAACAATTACAAGCAATCATCAATTATAAAACCTTTGCAAATTGACTATCTTACTTGCCAAGACAAACGACTAGTTTGTCTTCTACCGCAGTAGCAGCCAGAACCTCTGGCGATCTTCAAATGTTGCCTTTCCTCCTAGAACTCTAGGGGCTGAATTCCAATCACACGATCCTCCAACACCGGAGCACGATCACAGTTAAAGAGAGATGAAAAACCCCATGAAAATTCTCAAATGAATTTTCTCACACATATACTCTGAATAACCACTCTGAAATTCGTGGCTCTCTGATCTCTAAGAAGATACAAAACTGAATCTCTTTAAATAGAAAGTTTGGAAAGAGTTCTAGTCACAGTAGGACTCTGCTGACGGTTAGCAATAGTTGCGAAGACGTGTTCCGACGGACTGCTAACATTCCGCGAATAACAATCTTCTGGATTGACTAATCTGTTCAGCTTTCTTCTGGATATACCAGGACTAGATTTTAACTTCAAAGACTTATCTAAACATCATCTAAGACTTCTAGATAAGCTTAACATTATTTAGAGATAAATAATTATTTTTACATTCATCAACAATTTCAAATAATATGATAAGACAAGCCTTATCATCTCATCATCTAATCCTAGCCAATTTTCGCCTTAACAACCATTTCATTCTTCACCAAATTGAAATACACATGTATGGGTGTATACACATTTATTGTGGGAGAAAAACTATTTTAGGGGTCTTAGATCAATTAAAGTTTTTTAAAACTGTATTAATGGGACATGACAAACACATAACCCAAGGAAATAAAAGGGCAATAAAAGTTAGCAAAAAGAAAGAGAGACGAATCGAAAAACAGAAGACAACCACGTTTGAAAGTGCTGGCTTTTCCTTCGTTTCTAACTTGATCTTTTTTCTCTTCTAATTATAACTGTGAAACCTGTAGGGATTGACTCAAGTGGTAAAGGTTTTGGGCTTGGGTTATGCTCCTCCATGTCTAAGATTTAAATTTCCTTGAGTGCAAACAATTTTTAGAGGCTATCGAACTGAAGGATTTTTCGCTTGAATTACTCGAGAATCTGTCCATTCCTGGGATTAGTCGAGATGCTATTCCTAGACACCTGGTGCTAATAAAAAAAATGAACTGAGAACAAGCTTGGGAGTTGAGAGCTTGCATATAACTTATTCAAATTTATACTGCTGAAAGGCCTATGAAAGCACTATAGAATTGAACCTCATTAAGCTTATTGCAGCCTCGTTTTTGATAGACCATGTTGAGAATCAAGAACGCGCTGTTTGAACAACAGGGAGTAGTAATATTGTCACTTTGTTTTCATGAAATAATATCATGTGACACATCACCTTGATAACAATAAGTATGCTAAGTTTCTAAAGGGGAAAATATTTTAGCTATAAAGAGATTATATAAAAATAAACCTACAAACTAATATGTCTTAATTTGGTACGTCAGATTGTAAAGTTACTTTTATTATAAAGTATATCTAATGGATTTCTTGAAACTACTTCAGTTTATGGGTTTATTTTGTATAATTTATTTGTGTCTGTAACAGTTCTCTTCTAAAGGAGTTATAAAAAGAGAGTTTATAAAGTGAGGTACGCCGATGTAGTATATCATTAGAAAAAAATTCTTAATATGATGTAAATTAAATAAAATTACGTCAATTTCTAAAATAATTCTTTTTTGTTTACTAAGCATTTTACATGTGTACGGCTAGCATAGTTCGTTCAAGTATACCGTGTTTGCAATATAATATAAATAATAAATTCCACGTCTTTATACAAGCTTAAGCTTTTAGGACAAATTATGATTTTAAATTCTATCAGAACAGAGGTCGTGAGTTCAAACCCTGACTCTATGCTCTATCTTATTCTATTAGGCTCACTCATTGAGAGAAATTTTGGCCAACACGTGAGGTGAGTTGAGTGTTAAGAATATGATCCAAATAATAAAATCTATCTCTTCACATAATCTTAAACTTTTACACCGTTGATCATCTAACATAATGATGGATATGACCTGCCATAAATATGATAAATATGTCCAGTGCCGGAACCAATAATTGTGTTGGGGGGGGGGGACTTTTCTACTATGTGAAACATTTATGTAAATAGTATTGCTAGATATAGTCTTAGAGTGTGCAAGCTCTATGTACTCATTCTGAAAAAATAGTGGGGTCCACCATTAAAAAATTATTATTTTTTTCATGTGAGTCCTAGATTTACCTAAATTTTCAAATAGAGTAGGCGAGACTCGCATATCCTAGAACTTCAAACACCATTTTCTTATGTAAATTAAAAAGTGATTGAAAAATCATAAAAACATAACTATTTTTCATATAGATCATCAATTTTAAATAATTTTTTATTATATTTTTACTTTGGATTCCATGTTAAGAAATCTATTATTATATAACAAAAAATTTTAAGATCCATATTAATAAGTTTATTATTTATTCTAAACTTAATTTTAATTTTGATTTTGGAGAGGTTGCATCCTTGAAATTAGATAATATATAGAAATTAAACAAAATTTTGGGACTATAAGAAAAAAAATTGAAGAGAGGCATTTCAAAGTGTATTGAAATTCTAGAAAATTTTAGAGAGCATGTAGAGATTATAAATTTTTTGGAGGGGCCATTTTTTATATTTGTAGAATTATGCATAAAAATTTAGGGGATATTTTATGTTTTCAAACAATTCCTAAGTATAACGTAGGTCCGCCACTGAACATGTCTTAAACTGTAATACATATATAGAAAAATTCTATATATCACACTTCTATTCTACTTTCATTCTATTAAGATGAGATAACATTGCCCATCGATCTGAGGTCGTTTGATTGCATTGATTTCAACATTTTGGAACTTATAGAGCTGCAGAAACATGAAGTTTATTGGTGACAATGTTATTACTTAAACTGGAAATTACCTGTGCAAACTAAAAATATTGATACCTAAAACTCAAACACAGTTCAGAAATTTGTTTCTTTATCATCACTAGGGTGCATTCATTCTTTCTCAATTGGCTTGGAGTATTCTCCCATAACTTTCTTCTTCCCCAACTACAACAGAAGACACATTAGTTATCATATATACCACAAAAGAAAAATGACACCATTTACAGGGAATCCAGGTCCTTAATTGTTCAAGCAGTAAGCACATATATACATTTGGTGAAATATCACTTCTTATCATGCAGAAAATGTATCTATGGTTTAGCTTAGTACTCTAATTTCATTACCATGATCAGTTAAATATAAGTTCGTGATATAGTTTTTATTTTTCTAAGAAAAAGGAGAGGTGGGGGTGACCAGCATAGCAACCCTCTTGAGGCGTGACCATAGGAGCCTTTCCTTGCTGCGGAATGTCCGGTTTGAACCATAGCTATTGCCTAAAGGGTGAGCCCATCACCACAACACCTCCAAAGTATCTAATTGGTTTAAAGCTCTTCTCATGGCCTAAAGGTCAAGCTTTACTACCACAAATGGTTTCATCTTATGTCTTGACTTGAACTCCAGACTTTGAAATCATGAAACATTAACTCGTACCAACTAGGCTACCACCTTAGTGGTAAGTTCATGATATGCTTGGTCATAAAAAATTTTAACTCACTGGAATGATATTAGAATATAATTTAAATGATTATTATTATTATTTTTTTTTATTGATTAGAAAATAAATAATGAATTTAAACCCGGACTCTACTCTACATTCAATAATGCTCTACTCTATGCATGGCGTCGACATGAGTAGAGCATTGAAATATAATTTAAATAATTAAATTTATCTTTTTTTATCAATTTAAATCATGATTCAGCAGCATTACTGATAGAAGATGTTAATTAGTCTCCGTACACATTTAGAGTCGAATTTAGCAACAAATCATGAACAAATTAAAGAGTATTAGTTACCTTCATGTGCATTGGTGGAGATCGGAAGGCAAAGAGAAGGAAGTTATTGCTCTGAGCAAACTAAGGGCCGTCCTCCTGGTGACAAGCTATCTGAAAGGCAAATAGAAGACACATTTGTCTCAATGAAATCTGCATATTCGGATCAGGAGTCTGAGGGCAGTTTCTTGGAGGTCTTTCAAGGCCCAAGTTTGAAAGCCTTCCTAATTGGTGGGGGTTTGGTCCCTTTTCAACAGGTATTTTGTCCTTTCACTGTTTGGAATTGCCTCTTTTATTTTCATTTTGAACTCGAGTTCAAACAAGCATATAATGGAGAAATGTGGAGTTTTTCTAGTTGGTAAGTCAATTTACCACCTGACTGTGACAGATAACTGGGAAACCAAGCGTTCTACATTATGCAGGTCCAATACTTCAGGTACTTGTTTACATAAATCTTTGATTTTGATTAAATGCATTCCTTTACGTCAGTTCACTTAACCACACGATATTCTTTGTTATTCTGATGAGACTGCGGCCTCTGATGCTACCCGAGTTTCTGTTGTAATTGGCTTGTTCAAAGTAAGTAATAAACTTCTAGTGATGTCTTTGAATATGGGGGAGAGTCTCCCTGCATATTTGTCTTGGTAAAGCTAATGGTAATACTAATAATATTAAATTTGTGATGTTTGCTCCTTCAGTTTCTGATGACATCGATAGCTATCCTAAAAGTAGATGATCTTGGGAGAAGACCCCTGCTAATCGGAGGAGTCAGAGGGCTTGTATATCACTTATGACCATCTATCTATTAAATGATTTTAATCATTGGATTTTCACTGATAAAAATTATGATGAAAGGTTAAATCTGCTTTTTTTTCAAATTACTACATATTTCCGCTTTCTGCTATTTATAAATTTCTCGGGGGGTTCCCTATTGTTGCTGTAGCCAGTCTACTTCTCTATGTCGGTTGCTACCAGGTAACATTTTGTCTTTTAAGGATTGCAATTCTTTGCACTATTTCTTTCAGAGAATCAAATATAACTCTGAGGAGACATACTAGAGTGTTTGCAAAAGTGGCTGAATTCAAACTTGTAATATCCACTGAAAAGTCTACCTCAGAAAGCTACCTTGATTTAGAACTTTCTAAAGAAATAAAAATAAAAGGAAAGCAGTTATATATAGCGAGTAATGTCAGTTTTTTCTTCATTACAAGGTTAATGTGAATGTTGATTCATTAACAGATTTCTATTCTTTGAACGGACTTTTAGATTTCATTTGGCCCAATCAGTTGGCTTATGGTGTCAGAGATATTCCCACTTCGGACAAGAGGGCGAGGGATTAGTCTTGCAGTTCTTACTAACTTTGGCTCGAATGCATTGTAACCTTTGCATTCGCACCATTGAAGGTATTGATCAACTTTTATGAATCCAACCATTCATTTCAAAGCTGGTTATCTCATTGTTTACTGCTCTCATTCCCGGTGATTTTGAATGTGGAGTGATTTGCTTATATTGCAGGATTTTTTAGGAGCTGAAAATCTCTTCCTTCTTTTCGGGGCTATTGCTTTGTTGTCACTTTTGTTTGTACTGCTCGTTGTCCCGGAGACCAAAGGGCTGAGCTTGGACGAGATTGAGTCCAAGATTTTGAAGTGAAAACGCAAATTGAAAAAATGTACCAGTCGAGCTCCCAATACACCCAAGTCGTTTTGGTTACTATCTTGATACTTCAAGGTCACCTGTTTGAAGCTTCCTTGAGCCGCCTGTCTTTCCATTTCATAAATTATTATATTGTACATCAAGTAATGGCTCTTCTGCTAATGTACTAATTAGCTGATGGTATTTTTTGATAATCACTCAGGCACCCAATCAGAATGGGTTATGTAAAGATTTAGAGCATATTGTTAGTAATTCGTGGTTCCAACTACTGGCACTAATCGTTTTGGCTTTCGCTAGTTCTTACTGATTGCATTGAAACTTGGACATCTCCTTTTTATTTATGGTGATTGCTGCAATCTAGACTCGATTAGAATTTTAGTAGGAAGTGAACAGAGATTATATCCCGCACTTGATTGCCAAAAGGCGTACAAGTTCACGTTTTCGGATGGGAATATTGTCCGCACCCCTGATTTCTGTTGTATTACTGTTTGTCTCAATAGCTTAAACTAATGGAGAGTGAAGTGAATTTAATTGTTAGTTCATATTTTAACACTCCAGCTCAGGCATGGTTGAGCTCCTTTTTTATTAGTGAGCTCGACATAGGGAATATTTAGTGAAATGTAGGTGAAGTAGAGACTGAACTTAAGACTTCTACTATGATGATATTATGTCAAAGAGAAATACTTTAGCCACAAATAGATTTTACAAAAGTAAACTGACAAATTGACGTGGTTTGACATGGTAAGTCAAATTGTAAAGTTAATTTTCATATAAAGTAGATCTAATGCACCACATGATACTACGTCTGTTTGTGAGTCTATTGTTATAAAATTTCTGTGACTGTGGCATTTGTCTTAGTTAAACGACTTCACATACTTCACCCCATTTCATTAAATATTTTGTGTTGAGCTCACTAACTAAGGAGGGCTATGATCGACTCATGAGAGTCAATATTGGATATTAGAATATAAATGAAATGATTAAATCCGTATCTTTCTATCAACTTAAACTTTTGTAACAATCGATTATTTTAACAATTTCTTGTATTAGGGGGAGAAATCAATGTTTTGTAGCTATAAATTCCCTCATTCCTGATAAATATATCAGCTTAATGCACGCATGTGGGAGGGAGAGGGGAGGGAGAGGAGGGAGTCAAGATAAGCAAATATAGAGAGATTGGGTTCCTATGCAGTAATTATTATTTTTCTATGGAAAAAAAATAATCTTCTACTGAATAACAAGAAATGGTTCGATCAAGTACCTATTAGATAATCTATCACAATATGTAATTTTGACAAATATGAAAGTTTGTTTTTGTGAAATCTCGTTATCTTTTACCAACTCATAAATTCTTTGAGTTTAAAGGCTTTAAATTCAAAAATTACCACTTCAATCTTGATCTCTTATCAATAAATTCAAAGGCTGGTTTGGTTGCACAAAACCAAACTATCTCAATCTTGACCTCTGATCAATAAACTCAAAGGCTGGTTTGGTTATACAAAACCAAACTATCTCATCTCATATTATCGCATATAGTCATTATAATTTTCTCAAATTCTCACACAAAATATAATAAACAATTTAACTTTTTCAAATTAAAAAACAAAACTAGTATTAAAAAGTTATATTATAATAATATTTTATTTAACTTTTAACAAAATATTTTATCTCAGAGCATCCCCATCCGGTTTTTCATCCACATCCCTATAATTTAACTCAAAATAACATTTCCTCAAATTTATCCCTATAATTTTTTTATCTTCTAAAAACTTCCTACATCCCATTCCCCATCCATATCTCTATTCTTTTAAATAATATTTCTCTATTCTTTTTTTATTACTTTTTTTTCTCTCTTCCATTTACAATCTTAATTACTAATTCTTTTGTCTTATTATATATTTTTCAAATATCACTTTCTACTAAATATTTATATGATTTTGACTATCCAATACAGTATTTTTTAAAATTCAAATTCGTATTATAAAAATAGATTTTTTTTAATTAGTGCATTTTCTAACGTGATGACAAATTTAATTAGAAGAGTACTCAATATCAATTTCTCTAATGAGGATCCGTAATCACGTATTGATGATAAAATTTTTTAATTGGATGTAACAGTAATATTTTCTGTCTTTTTTCCAACGGTAATATTTTTTATTTTTTCTCCAACGGTAATATTTTTTGTTTTTTCTCCAACGGTAACTTTTTTTGTCTTCTCTCAAACGATAACATTTTTTTATCCTATATGTAACGATAACTCTTTCCTCTATAAATACGCATATTGCTAGCATTCACATTCTCACAAACTCAAGCCTCATTTCATCTATAGAACCAAACTTCTATTATATCTTTTGATCTCCTACTCCTTTCATCAAATGGATTAGACTTTCTTTCGCAAATTATTGACATACGTATCCTCTGAAGATGATAGCGATGTTCAAAACATGGAGGCGGAGGGACAATCATCGAGGCGACGTGGCAATAGCCAACGTCGTAAGTTTATTCGGCGTGATCATATTCAGGAGCACGAGCGCCTATTTCGTGATTACTTTGCTGAAAATCAAGTATATCCCTCGAATCTATTTCGAAAGAGATTTCGGATGAGCCGTTCCCTATTTCTTTGTATTCTAAATGAAGTAGAGTCTTACGAGCCATACTTCGTCCATGGAAGAGATAATGCCGGGCGACTCGGTTTATCTTCTATGTAAAAAATAACCGCAGCACTTAGAATGTTGGCGTATGGGGTTACTGGAGATTTTATGGATGAATACATACGTATTGGTGAAAGCACCGCAATGGAGAGCCTCAAAAAATTTACTGAGACAATAGTAAGTGTTTTTTCAGAAGAATATCTAAGGTCTCCAATTGCTAATGATATATCCCGATTTCTTGTGGTTGGTGAACAACGGGGATTTCCAGGAATGATGGGAAGGAAGCATTGATTGCATGCATTGGAAGTGAAAAAATTGTCCCGCAGCTTGGAAAGGTATGTATTCCGGCCACATCCGTGAATCAACTATTATTTTAGAAGCAGTTGCTTTATATGATCTCTGGATATGGCATGCATTTTTTGGTATGCCCAGTTCACATAACGATATTAATGTGCTAGAAAGAACTTTTATTTTTACGAAACTTGCCCAAGGGCGTGCTCCTCCAGTCAATTACACTATCAACGACAGCGACTATACTATGGGCTATTACCTGGCGGACGGTATTTATCCCAAGTGACGAATTTTTGTAAAGACGATTCCATCACCACGGGGGAATAAGAAGAAAAATTTTGTGAAAGCACGAGAATCCGCAAGAAAAGATGTCGAGTGTGCATTTGGGGTACTTCAACAACGATTTGTTATCATTCGTGGACCTTCCCAAATGTTCAAAGTGAAGGAACTAACAAATATAATGAAAGCATGTGTTATTCTACATAATATGATAATTGAAGACGAGCGTGATGATAGTGAGAGTCCGAACATTGAGTATGATCAACTTGATGATGATCTCCCCGAATTATTGCACAATCATACAACTGAGCTTACGGACTTCATCCAGCGTCATCATCATATTAGAGACTGCTCGGCATATCATCAGTTTCAAGAAGATCTAATTGAACATCAATGGCTATTATATTCACAACATTAGTCGGGGTTGCTTTAGATTTTATTATTTCCTTAATGTTATTGGTGAACTATGTCTTAGTTAATCTAATTTGGCTTTGTATTTCTTTAATGTTATCAATTTCCAGAATATAATAATGGTAATCAAGTTTCGGGCTCGTATTGCTTTCAGTATAATAGTGGAGTTCATGAGTTTGCATTCTTTTTTGTTTGTTTCTGAAATTGTAATTTAGTGTTTAGTTGCACAATCCTATCAATTTACACTATCATCAAATACACAAAAAATTAATTACATGTATTTTTACACTTATATAATTGTCCCAAACATAAAATAAGAAACATGATCATAAGTAATCAATCCAAATTGGCTGAAAGACTGCGTCTCGCCATGATTTCCCTCTGGAGTTGCTGGAAATATAGCCGCTGCATTTCTGGCATGACACTCACATCTATCATCATAATGCGCTGATCTAATTCCTTCTTCGCGAGCTCCACTTTCTTAGCCTCCAACCGCAGCTGTTCGTCCTCTTGACGTAAGGCGAAAAAACTCTTTCTCTTGAGCGTGTGACTCCTCTAGAAGAGTATACTTCATCTTCTTGAGTTGGAAATTCTCCTCTGCTTGCCTGCCTTGAGCCTTTCGTTTTCATTTTTCAGCTTTCCTTCCAATTGGTCAGTCCAATTTGATAACTTCATTCTCCAGCAAATTATTCACCTCCATATCAAAAACTGAATCAACTGTAGTACCAGAACATCGAGTTGGGGTCGGGGATGGAGACATCGTCTTCCTTTGCTTTGGATCCTTCTTTGTTGCACGCCAAATCCACTTAGGTTGGTCTTTCAACAGGTGCCAACAATGATCGAACTGGAAGGAGCATTTTTCTAGCGATTGGTACATAACCTTGGCTTTGTCAAACTTGCATGGGAAAAAGAAACCAATGTTAAATCAATGTTTGTTACAAGAAATTGGGTGAGTAAAACATTCTGGGATTTGCCCATGTTACCTTGTCTTGCTCGGTCATACCACTTTGATTTAACCCTTCAACTTGAGCTAGTTTCGCACAAAATTTGTTTGTGGCCTTTTGGATAACTGACCATCGGTGAATTAAAGACTTTATTGTTCGCTCATTTGTGGTTTCTTTAAATTGTTGAAAGTACTCAAAATTTTTTTCCCAAAGTTGGGAGTGTTTTTGATCTGTTCCCTGGACGGCATCAATGCTACAATTTAGCCATGCAGAGACAAGTAACTTGTCTTCTTCGGGGGTGAAATTCGCATCCCTGACTGATTCCTAACACTGATAGGCTCGTTAGGGGGTAGGGGTGGAGAGTCATCAAGGGTCAATGGAGATGTTCCACATTGCCCACCATAAGTGGGGTCGAGTTGAGGATCTTCACTAAAGAGGCTGGTGAAGTACATATGACCACGGTCTTGTGAATCTATCTCTAAAAAAATATTTATATGTTAGAGCCCGTATCACTTTCAAGTTTACACATTTTGTTCGGGGCTCAGGAATCGAATGGTGACATCAAGAAAATATGGTCACCCACTCATGGTTGCAACAACCGGTTTCTAGTACTTGTTGGCCGTTTGGGTTACCTAGCCATTGAGGAGATGGCCAATCATATCCCGTATCCCCACATGCGGTTGTCATCATCACAGCCGAGGGGGTTTAGTTTACAAATTAATTATATTCACAACATAATACAAAACACCAACCAAAACACCATGCAAATCAAATAAGTAAAAAAAATAAGAGCATCCCCATCCGATTCAGATTCATATTATAATATAATATATATTAATTAGTAAAACGGCTCAGAATGGTGTAAATATTGACAGCATGCGTAAGTAAGGCGCCGAACATCTCTTGGTTGCAAAACCCCACCCGAACCCCGATTGCCTTTTGTGGAAAGTATCACAAACTGCAATATGGCCATCCGGATGAGGATTACCCCGCCATATCGATGGGTCCCTATTAACACTAGTGAATTAACCCCCTATAACACCATCATCATAGCCTATTAACAGCTTCCCTTGCCCGATATATATGAAACACTGTAAATGAACTACAAAATTGAACAAATATTAATTAACAGCATTTATTATTGTTAATTATAGTTTGGTTCAGCAATGGAATTATATTAAAGCTAGCAAACCAAATAATTAAATAATCCAAGTCTTTCTAACAGTCCTAACCACAATTCAACTCAAAAACTCATAAAATTGATCATAAGAATAGGCAAGAGCTCGAAAATAGCCAACAAGTGTATATTGAAGTGGGAAAACCATACAACAAGTGTAGATCCTGTTCTTGGCCTAAACCAAGTCTGAAAAGTGTAGATCTCATGAGAAAAAACAGAAACAAGTGTAGATCCTGGACTGAATTGACTCAAGTCCGAAAACCATGCTAAGTTGATTATAGATAATCAAGATTTGCACAAAATAACATGACATGGGAAAAAATATCAACCCATAAATAAGTCTGGAAAACAAGTAAGAAAAAGTTGAACATCAATAACAAAACAGACCAAAAATAAAAATGTAAAAGAAGTAAACAAATAAAATGGAAATCCAATCATAGAACTGGGTTAGAGGCCGGCTCTGATCACATTATGCCAATGAGATCTAATCAATAAGAATAAGGAAACCAACTGTATGGTTCTTTCACCACAATTTAAATGGAAAAAAAAGAAGCTGAACAATAACTACAAGTAAAAGAAAAGCAACTTCAATGTTAAAGGAATCTACAGATTCAAAAAAAAGTATCCTCCAAAAGACATTAGTTATTGTTAATATAGTAGGGAGTGTTTCAAGATCTGTTTTAAGAGTGTTTCAAGAATCTGAAACATGCAATTTTTTCCCCTTTTCAGAAATGAGCAAAACCTATTGTTACAAGCTCACCATCTCTATTGAATAATAATTTAGAAATTATTGTAATGCATGTAACCGAATTGAATATACATGAACTGGATCAAGATTCTATATTTAAAACAAAAGAAACCCTAAGAGAACTACAAAAGAAACCAAATCAAAAGAATGAAACCAAGAACTACAAAAGAAACGAAGAAAACTTTCATGAAACCAAGAACTACAAAAGAATCCGTGAACTACAAAAGAAACCAAATCAAATTCATGAAACTAAGAACTACAAAAGAAACCAAGAAAAATTTCATGAAACCAATAACTACAAAAGAATCCGTGAACTACAAAAGAAACTAAATCAAATTCATGAAACCGAGAACTACAAAAGAAACCAAGAACAATTTCATGAAACCAAGAACTACAAAAGAAACCAAGAACAATTTCATGACACCAAGAACTACAAAAGAAACCAAGAACTACAAAAAAAAAAAAAAAACAGAAACAAGATCTACAAGTAAAAGCAACCAAATAAGTGTAATTAAGAATTTTCAACAAAGGTCCAGAATACTCCAAAATGAAGAGGTTCAACCAGCATTAGGTAGCAATCAATCAAAACATCATCACTGCCTATTTCAGCAGAGTGTTTAGTGACTATAAATGGTGTATTTTATTCATGATAAATACACCACTCAATTCATTTTTCCTCTACCAAAACAGCCAAGACATGAGATATATACTAAATAATCAAACAACTAAATTAAATGATCCAATTCTGAAAGAGGAACAAGTGTATAGGATCTAGACAATCGGCCAACAAATTCCATGAGCATTTTATTTCAGCTCCATGAACTACTCCATGCACTCAAGTAAACGGTTTTAAGACATATGGATGAATTGAAATTCGATAATCAGAGATTCATCAAATGGCACACATCTATACATTGCAAAGTGAATATCATTACTGGAAAAAAGCCCACAGAAAGCATGAATTTTCACCTCCCCCTTCCATTCGAGTCAAGCCATGGAAGAAAGCCAACATTTACACAGAGAATCGGTAACACAGAGAGAGAGAGAGAGAGAGGGAGAGAAAATCTGAAACAATAAACCTAAAATTTGCCCCTAACACCGAGATCATACGAATGAGAAGTGATGCGATAAATAAATAATCAAGACTTTCTCAAATTTCATCAATCAATTAAGCCGTGTGAAATTACACAATCAATTTCATCATCAACTCAAAAATTCATTACGCCACATACCTTCTTCCCGAATTTGGAGCTCTCACAGGGAGATCATGGCGTCAGGAGGAAGAAAACCGGGAAGAGAGAAACAGAGAAGGAGAGAGGGGGGGAGAGAAAAATAGAAAGGAAATCGGGGAAGACAAACAACCAGAGAAGAGAAAATTTTTTTTATTTTCACTTACCGATTTCGTTTGCGCAATCGATCAGAGAAAGTGGGAGGGAGGTAGCAAACCGTTTACCCTAGCGAGAGAGAAGAACACGTGGGACGGAAGTGGAGGAAACAGGAGCCAAATACACGATGCGGATGTACAGTAAATCAACAAAGATGGAGATTTCCTGTACAAACCGGAAACACCGATCGCAAAATGGGGATCGGGATGGGGGGGGTTTCCCACCAAAACCCTAAATTTATCCCTAAATTATAGGGAAAACGGTAATATGCAAACCCGGATGGGGATGCTCTCATCTCATTTAGATCTGTGTAATCAAACAAGGATTTGTAAAGACATACATATATATATATATATACTAGTAGTGGAGCAAACGTCCCTTGAACGTTTGCTCTAGTTGTGAGAAAATAACCTAATAATAAAATAATATACATGCCAAAATAAAGTAGCATACACATCATAATAAAATGAATAAAGCCTCTATGCCGCCCCAAATGAACCGCCCAGTTTGACCGTTGGGCAAAAAAATTTTTTTTTAATTTTTTACTTAGTGATTAAGAAAGTGATTTTATGTGTATTGATACATTTTCTTTTTACTTAATGATTAAGAAAGTGATTAAAAAAATGTGAAATGAAAAATGAAAAAAAAAAAAAACCGCCCAGCGGTATGGGTCAGGCGGCATAGTAGCCTGACCCTAATAACATACATGCCAAAATAAAGTATGTTATAAAATCTAATAAAATAATATACATGCCAAACTAAAGTAGCATACACATCATAATAACATACATGCCAAAATAAAATTATTTTCATTTGGTTGTATTTTCGTGTATTTTAATTAAATGATTATTTTATTTAATATAATTAGTGGCTCTGTTGTTTTAATTTTAACGTGTTTTTCATTGTATTATTTTATAATTTATAAGTTATGAAATTTAATAAAATAATATACATGCCAAAATAAAGTAGCATACACACAATAATAACATACATGCCAAAATAAAGTATGTTATAAAATTTAATAAAATAATATACATGCCAAAATAAAGTAGCATACACATCATAATAACATACATGCCAAAATAAAATTATTTTCATTTGGTTGTATTTTGGTGTATTTTAATTAAATGATTATTTTATTTAATATAATTAGTGACTCTGTTGTTTTAATTTTAACGTGTTTTTTATTGTATTATTTTATAATTTATAAGTCATGAAATTTATTTTAATGTTCTTTCTTAATATTAATTATTATTTTGCATTTAAATTACTCTTTACTTTAAATTATTTTTTTTATTAGGTTTAATTATTTTATTTTATTAATATTGAGCTGTAGTGTTTTTATTTAGTTTTTATTGTACTTTTTTACCTTGTTAAACTTCTATTTTCGGGTGGGCTTTGCTTTAGTGGATTTTTCCTTTATTTTTGGATCAAGGCCTTTTAGTTTTTGGGCCCAGCCCATGTACCTTAAGCCTAGGCTCCCTTATTCCCTTAAACGGCGTCGTTTCGGTCCATGCCATTAGGGTTTTAACTCTTTCTTCTTCCTCCTGCTTGCGCCGACTACTCCTCCATTTTACTTTTTTTTCCTCTGTTTTCCGGATGCTGCTGCTGCTTCTCCCTGGCTTTTCTTCCTCTCATTTTCGTGTTGGTCCATGCCCTTAAGGTTTTAATTTTTCTTTTTCCTCCTGCTTGCGCCGACTACTTCTCCTCCATTTTACTTTTTTCTTCCTCTGTTTTCCAGCTGCTGCTTCTCCCTAGTTCCTCTCATTTTCGTATTGGTCCATGCGCTTAGGGTTTTAATTCTTTCTTCTTCCTCCTGCTTGCGCCGACTACTTCTCCTCCATTTTAGTTTTTTCTTCCTCAGTTTTCCGGCTGCTGCTGCTACTTCTCCCAGGTTCTTCTTCCTCTCATTTTCGTGTTTTTCCTCTTCATATCTGGACTGCGGAAGCTCTATTTTCATCTGGTTAGCTTGCTTTTTATTCTTATGTTTTAGTTTCTGTTTTTGAACAAACTAACCTATATTGGCTTCATGGCTGAGGTAGGCGGTGACAACGGTATAGTGGATTAGACCTAAGTGATAGGAGGGTTGAGGGAGGCAGGCTGATGATGGAGGCTACGGTGATTGGGCATGCAGTTTTCTGTTTTGCCTTGAAACATGGTGCGTGGTGCTGGTTTCCGTTTGAGGACATGGAGTGGCTGACGGTGGTTGAACACAGCTGGGGTGACGTGGGTCTATGCTGGTGTAAGGCAGAGGTAGCGGTGCAACAAGGCCTGAGTTTGGACCTAGGCAATGGTTGGATAGAGGGGTTTGAGTGGCTTCCGACGTGGTTCGTTGTGTTTTGTACGGACTGTAAACGGACTGCGTAGAAACAAAACATACAGATACAGGGAAATAGAAACGGAATGTGAATGTACTGTTTATTCCTGTAGCAATGGGATAGACACTTATTATTATATTATATATATATATATATATAGATAGATATACCCCGGGAAAATCATATAAAGTTATTAGACAATTTAAACAACTAGATATATTATTTTTTATTAAATAATTTTAATTTTCCTCATGCACCACACAAATTTAAAACTAGTGTATCTACTGTATACATCATAATCTTCAAAAGTTTGTTCTTCCTCTTCTCTCCAGCCCAAAGTAATCTGTAGGCTTTTTGTGGGCCAAGGGACCATCGATCCATGATCTGGTTTTACTTATGATGATTCATGAGGCACAGCTAATTCAACGACCATTTATAAGGATCGAATCCGTGGTAGACATGGAAGGAGCAGAACCTTGACCAGATGATGATTTAAGTGACAAAAAGAAAGTGGATTCTTCATTACTTGTAAATGTACCAAAAGAAACACCGTCATATGGTATATCCGGCAGATCAGCATTGCCATCCAGGAACTGCACCACTTGCCTCATGCTAGGCCTGGTTGTTGGAATTGCATGTGAGCAGAGTAGCCCTAGTTTCAAAACCAACACCATTTCCTCCAACACATAGTAACCTTCCAATCTAGGATCACTGGCATCAAGTATAACTCCTTTTCTCCCACATTCGAAGACCCAATCAACCAAAACTACTTCCTCAGGCAGCGCTTGTTGCTCTATAGGCCTCCTTCCACAGGCCACCTCGAGCATGAAAGCCCCGAAAGCAAACACATCAGCGCAGGTGGTTGCCCTTCCTGTTCTAGTAAGCTCTGGAGCTAAATATCCTACAGTCCCAACCACGTGGGTGGTTTGGGGATTGGTACCATGGTCGTATAATCTGGCAAGGCCAAAATCTCCTAGCCTTCCATTTAATTCTGCATCCAAGAGAACATTGCTTGCTTTTACATCTCTGTGTAGAACAACCTGTTCCCACTCTTCATGGAGGTAAAGAAGGCCAGATGCTACTCCTCTGAGGATTTGAAATCGTTGAAACCAGCCAAGGCTTGTTCTTTCATTGCTATGTAACAACTTGTCTAGACTTCCATTGGGCATACAATCATAGACCAAGAGGAGTTCTCCCCTTCGTCGGCAATAGCCGAGGAGCTGCACCAAGTTCCTGTGCCTCAGTCTTCCCATGCTAATAATCTCAGCCACAAATTCCTTCATCCCTTGTTTGGAATCATGAGCAACTCTCTTGATAGCAATTTGAACATTAGAAGGAAGTGTTCCTCTATAAACCTTTCCAAAACCTCCTGCTCCAAGAAGCTCTTCATCTTTAAAACCTTTGGTTGCTTTATGGAGACTCTTATAGCTGAACCTCTGCGGACCATACTCCATCTCCCAATCTTCACGCAATTCTTCATATTTCTTCCTCCTTAAAAAGCAAACAACTCCAAGGATTGTCATCAGCACAACCGCTGCTGCAACGAGGAAAGTCATGATTGTTAGTCCTGGTTTATCTTTTCTTTTCCTCTTCGGGGGAAGTGGAGGGAGGCTCGAAACGTCGAGGCTTTGTGCTTGTCCACTTTTATTGAAGCTCCATCCAAGAATGTAGTGGTCGCATGCAAGTGCACCTGTGGTAGCAGAAAACCAACATACATAGATTCCAAGAGAATTTGAGACAGGTTGATGGATTTTGACAAGAGTGGATTGTTTGGTTTTGGGATTCTGGTAGGGGCTAGTGTTACATTCAGCAACTCTTCTACTTCATCATACTCTATCCAAAGTTGCATTGGGTTCCCACTTTTGAGCTCCAAGCTTATATTCCTCCCTTCTTTATTGGAAAAATACGTTGCAGGAGCTGATTCAACTGATTTCAGGCCATTCACATCAATTCCCACATGATTATTATCGATGTCTTCAAATTCAGGATTCTTAAGAGAATCAATCTCAATGGCCAAAATATGGTTTGCAGGAAGTCCGTTATTTGACACATTGAAGAGTCCAAGATACTGACTTGCTATAGCATGGATGAAGTCCCTGGAGGGACTGATGGCGAAGGCCAAGCCATGACCACCGAGATTTGGAACTTGAGGAACCATGGCAAAGACAAAGTTTGTCGAAAATGATAGAGATCTAGTTGGGTTGAATTTTATGGGAAATTTGTAGAAAGCATGACCAACTATCTGGTTTGAAAGGTTGGTTAGCTGCAAGAGACCATTGGGGTGAATTTCTGCTATTCCGTCAAGATGTAGATTGGCTTGATTGAATCCATTGTAGATGAATTGGTTTTCATCTTGAGCAAAGGCCAAGGGAGAAATGAAAACATAGATAATTATCAGAAAATAAAGAGATCTAAGAACCGTGGCCATCAGGAGAAGTAGGAGAGATGTGCCTTCCTGTGAACAGAGGGTTTTCACCGGTTCCAATGTCTCAAACTCCGAGTAACATTAAAATATTCATAAGATCCACACTGCCTGACAATCCTACACCGACTTAGGGCCCCATGATGTGTCTATCTCTGTTCCTAAAACATCACAGAAGAACTTTCCTTTTCTTTGCATATGATCCTTTAAATGAGCCAGCTAAGATATCAACATCTTAATTCACCTAGTCATGGGGAAGAGTCATCAACAAACAGTTGCCGTAAAAAATCTGAATTCACGTGTCACGATGGACCAACCAATTAACTCCAAGAGGGCAGAGGATTCTGTAGAATCTGTGATTAGGAAAATGATTTTCAACCTCTCAAATTTGTTGGTCTAAATGACATACTAGAATCTTATTTTTTCAAAGTATAAACAGAAAAATTAATTGTCCAGTTGCTTTCTTGCCTAAATTAATGAAGAAGACATAAATGGTTTCGATCTTTCCCTTGTACCTCTTCGTGGAAAAGTCTTGGCAATTTTACCATAGTTTGAAATAAATGAAAAAAAAATTAAGCAAATAGATTTTGTCTTATTGAGTTCATGAGTAATTTCATACCTCTCTCTCTCTCTCTCTCTCTCTCTAAATTGCTCATTTCTTCTCTCATTTTATGAGATTATTGTGTTGCTTATGCTGAGTTATTTGTGTTTGGTGGAACCTTTGTAGCTGTCGAATCCAGTGTTATTTTAGTTATCATCTCCTTCAAATCACTGCTTTTCTCCCTTCTCATGAAATTGTTGTGTTCTTTCTATAGTGTTATTTATGTTCTTCAGGTACTCCCATGTTGTCTTTGTTTAGTAGGCCCACAGCAGGAACTAACGAAGGAAAGGGAAGAAGTTTTCGTGTGTTTTTTACTTGCACGCATGAAGAAATCGGCCTGCTTGTGCAGACAGCGGTCTTTTCCTTCCACTGAAATTTCCCTTGTATGCTTAATGAACGAAAAGTCAAGCTGCTCGTGCTTTCATTGTGTCCAAAGTCTCAAGGTGACAATGAAATAATATTCGGAAGACTATTGTCATTTTTTTTTTCGCCATTTCATTCTTCACCAAATTGAAATATGCATGTATGGGTGTGTATACACATTTCTTGTGGGAGAAAAACTATGTTAGGGGTCTCAGATCAATTAAAGTTTTTAAAAAAGTATTAAAGGGACATGACAAACACATAACGCAAAGAAATAAAAGGGCAATAAAGTTAGCAAAAAGAAAGAGAGACGAATCGAAAAACAGAAGACAAGTACGTTTGAAAGCGCTGGCTTTTCCTGCTTTTCTAACTTGATCTTTTTTCTCTTCTAATTATAACTGTGAAACCCCTTTGTATTGGCTCAAGTGTTACAGGTTTTGGGCTTGGGTATGCTCCACCAGGTCTAAGATTTAAATTTCCTTGAATGCAAACAATTTCTAGGGGCTATCAAACTAAATGATTTTTCTCTTGAATTACTCGAGAATCTGCGCATTCCTGAAATTAGTCGAGACATTATTCCTAGACACCCAGTGCTAATATATAAAAAAATGAACTGAGAACAAGCATGGGAGTTGAGAGCTTGCATATAACTTATTCAAATTTATGCTGCTGAAAGGCTGATGAAAGCACTATAGAATTGAACCTCATTAAGCTTATTGCAGCCTCGTTTTTGATAGACCATGTTGAGAATTAAGAACGTGGTGTTTGAACAACAGGGAGTAGTAATATTGTCACTTTGTTTTCATGAAATAATATCATGTGACACAGCACCTTGATAATAATATATATGACAAGTACTGCTAAGTTTCTAAAGGGGAAAATATTTTAGCTACAAAGGGATTAAATAAAAATAAACCCACAAACTAATGTGTCTTGATGTGGTATGTCAGATTATAAAGTTACTTTTATTATAAAATATATCTAATGGATTTCTTGAAACTACTTCAGTTTATGGGTTTATTTTGTATAATTTATTTGTGTCTGTAACAGTTCTCTTCTAAAGGAGTTATAAAAAGAGAATTTATAAAGGCCAATGTAGTGTATCATTAGAAAAAAATTCTTAATTTGATGTAAATTAAATAAAATTACGTCAATTTCTAAAATAATTCTTTTTTGTTTACTAAGCATTTTACATGTGTACGGCTAGCATAGTTCGTTCAAGTATACCGTGTTTAGAATATAATATAAATAATAAATTCTACATTTTTATGATTTTAAATTCTATCAGAACAGAGGTCTTGTGTTCAAATCTTGACTCTACACTCTATCTTATTCTATTAAGCTCACTCATTGAGAGAAATTTTGGCCAACACGTGAGGTGAGTTGAGTGTTAAGAATATGATCCAAATAATAAAATCTATCTCCTCACATAATCTTAAACTTTTACAACGTTGATCATCTAACATAATGACGGATATGACCTGACATAAATATGATAAATGCAATAATTGTGTGGGGCAAAGCGGGGCGGGGGGGGGGGAACTTTTCTATTGTGTGAAACATTTATGTAAATAGTACTGCTAGATACAGTCTTAGGGTGTGTAAGCTCTATGTACTCATTTTGAAAAAATAGTGGGGTCCACCGTTAAAAAATTATTATTTTTTCATGTGAGTCCTAGATTTACCTAATTTTTCAAATAGAGTAGGCGATGCTTGCATATCTTAGAACTGCAAACACAATTTTCTTATGTAAATTAAAAAGTGATTGAAAAATCATAAAAACATAACTATTTTTCATATAGATCATCAACCTTAAATAAGTTTTATTATATTTTTACTTTGGATTCCATGTTAAGAAATCTATTCTTGTATAACAAAAACTTTTAAGATCCATATTAATAAATTTATTATTTATTCTAAACTTAATTTTAATTTTGATTTTGGAGAGGTCGCATCTTTGAAATTAGATAATATATAGAAATTAAACAAAATTTTGGGACTATAAGAAAAAAGATTGAAGAGAGGCATTTCAAAGTATATTGAAATTTTAGAAAATTTTAGAGAGCATATAGAGATTATAAATCTTTTGGAGGGGCCATTTTCTACATTTGTAGAATTATGCATAAAAATTTAGGGGATATTTTATGTTTTCAAACAATTCCCAAGTATAATGTAGGTCCGCCACTGAACATGTCTTAAACTGTAATACATATATAGAAAAATTCTACATATCACACTTCTATTCTACTTTCATTCTATTAAGATGAGATAACATTGCCCATCGATCTGAGGTCATTTGATTGCATTGATTTCAACATTTTGGAACTTACAGAGCTGTAGAAACATGCAGTTTATTGGTGACATGAATGTTATTACTTACTCAAACTGGAAATTACCTGTGCAAACTACAAATATTGATACCTAAAACTCAAACACAGTTCAGAAATTTGTTTCTTTATCATCACTAGGGTGCATTCATTCTTTCTCAATTGGCTTGGAGTATTCTCCCATAACTTTCTTCTTCCCCAACTGCAACAGGAAGATACATTAGTTATCATATATACCTCAAAAGAAAAATGACACCATTTACAGGGAATCCAAGTCCTTAATTGTTCAAGCAGTAAGCACATATATACATTTGGCGAACAGATCACTTCTTATCATGCAGAAAATGTATCTTTGGTTTAGCTTAGTACTCTAATTTCATTACCATGATCAGTTAAATATAAGTTCGTGATATAGCTTTTATTTTTCTAAGAAAAATGAGAGGTGGGGGTGACCAGCATAGCAACCCTCTTGAGGCGTGACCATAGGAGCCCTTCCTTGCTGCGGAATGTCCGGTTTGAACCATAACTACTGCCTAAAGGGCGAGCCCATCACCACAACACCTCCAAAGTATCCAATTGGTCTAAAACCCTTCTCATGGCCTAAAGGTCAGGCTTTACTATTACAAATAGTTTCATCTTATGTTTTGACTCGAACTCCGGACTTTGAAGCCATGAAATATTAACTTGTACCAACTAGGCTACCACCTTAGTGGAAAGTTCATGATATGCTTGGTCATAAAAGATTTTAACTCACTGGAATGATATTAGAATATAATTTAAATGATTATTATTATTATTTTTTTTTATTGATTAGAAAATAAATAATGAATTTAAACCCGGACTCTACTCTACATTCAATAATGCTCTACTCTATGCATCGCGTCGACATGAGTAGAGCATTGAAATATAATTTAAATAATTAAATTTATCTTTTTTTATCAATTTAAATCATGATTCAGCAGCATTACTGATAGAAGACGTTAATTAGTCTCCGTACACATTTAGAGTCGAATTTAGCAACAAATCATGAACAAATTAAAGAGTATTAGTTACCTTCATGTGCATTGGTGGAGATCGGAAGGCAAAGAGAATGGAGTTATTGCTCTAAGCAAACTAAGGGGCCGTCCTCCTGGTGACAAGCTGTCTGAAAGGCAAATAGAAGACACATTTGTCTCATTCAAATCTGCATATTCGGATCAGGAGTCTGAGGGCAGTTTCTTGGAGGTCTTTCAAGGCCCAAGTTTGAAAGCCTTCCTAATTGGTGGGGGTCTGGTCCCTTTTCAACAGGTATTTTGTCCTTTCACTGTTTTGAATTGCCTCTTTTATTTTCATTTTGAACTCGAGTTCAAACAAGCATATGATGGAGAAATGTGGAGTTTTTCTAGTTGGTAAGCCAATTTACCACCTGACTGTGACAGATAACTGGGAAACCAAGCGTTCTACATTATGCAGGTCCAATACTTCAGGTACTTGTTTACATAAATCTTTGATTTTGATTAAATGCATTCCTTTACGTCAGTTCACTTAACCACACGATATTCTTTGTTATTCTGATGAGACTGTGGCCTCTGATGCTACCCGAGTTTCTGTTGTAATTGGCCTGTTCAAAGTAAGTAATAAACTTCTAGTGATGTCTTTGAATATGGGGGAGAGTCTCCCTGCATATTTGTCTTGGTAAAGCTAATGGTAATACTAATAATATTAAATTTGTGATGTTTGCTCCTTCAGTTTCTGATGACATCGATAGCTATCCTAAAAGTAGATGATCTTGGGAGAAGACCCCTGCTAATCGGAGGAGTCAGAGGGCTTGTATATCACTTATGACCATCTATCTATTAAATGATTTTAATCATTGGATTTTCACTAATAAAAATTATGATGAAAGGTTAAATCTGCCTTTTTTTTCAATTACTACAGGCTCTTTCTTTATTTCTGCTTTCTGCTATTTATAAATTTCTCGGGGGGTTCCCTATTGTTGCTGTAGGCAGTCTACTTCTCTATGTCGGTTGCTGCCAGGTAACATTTTGTCTTTTAAGGATTGAAATTCTCTGCACTATTTCTTTCAGAGAATCAAATATAACTCTGAGGAGAAATACTAGAGTGTTGCAAAAGTGGCTGAATTCAAACTTGTAACATCCACTGAAAAGTCTACCTCAGAAAGCTACCTTGATTTAGAACTTTCTGAAGAAATAAAAATAAAAGGAAAGCAGTTATATATAACGAGTAATGTCAGTTTTTTCTTCATTACAAGGTTAATGTGAATGTTGATTCATTAACAGATTTCTGTTCTTTGAACGGACTTTCAGATTTCATTTGGCCCAATCAGTTGGCTTATGGTGTCAGAGATATTCCCACTTCGGACAAGAGGGCGAGGGATTAGTCTTGCAGTTCTTACTAACTTTGGCTCGAATGCCATTGTAACCTTTGCATTCGCACCATTGAAGGTATTGATCTACTTTTATGAATCCAACCATTCCTTTCAAAGCTGGTTATCTCATTGTTTACTGCTCTCATTCCCGGTGATTTTGAATGTGGAGTGATTTGCTTATATTGCAGGATTTTTTAGGAGCTGAAAATCTCTTCCTTCTTTTCGGGGCTATTGCTTTGTTGTCACTTTTGTTTGTACTGCTCGTTGTCCCGGAGACCAAAGGGCTGAGCTTGGAAGAGATTGAGTCCAAGATTTTGAAGTGAAATCGCAAATTGAAAAAATGAACCAGTCGAGCTTCCAATACACCCAAGTCGTTTTGGTTAGTCTTTGAACTTGTTTCTTTTTAGTTTTTATTTTCTTTCTGTGAACTTGTATACCATCTTGATACTTCAAGGTCACCTGTTTGAAGCTTCCTTGAGCCGCCTGTCTTTCCATTTCATAAAAGCAGCCTTATTATATTGTACATCAAGTAATGGCTCTTCTGCTAATGTACTAATTAGCTGATGGTATTTTTTTATAATCACTCAGGCACCCAATCAGAATGGATTATGTAAAGATTTAGAGCATATTATTAGTAATTTGTGGTTCCAACTATTAGCACTAATCGTTTCGGCTTTCGCTAGTTCTTACTGATTGCATTGAAACTTGGACATCTCCTTTTTATTTATGGTGATTGCTGCAATCTAGACTCGATTAGAATTTTAGTAGGAAGTGAACAGAGATTATATCCTGCACTTGATTGCCAAAAGGTATACAAGTTCACGTTTTCGGATGTGAGACAGATTATTTTCTTTGGCAATATTGTCAGCACCCCTGATTTCTGTTATATTACCGTTTGTCTCAATAGCTTAAACTAATGGAGAGAGAAGTGAATTTAATTGTTAGTTCCTATTTTAACACTCCAGCTCAGGCATGGTTGAGCTCCTTTTTTATTAGTGAGCTCGACATATGGAATATTTAATGAAATGTAGGTGAAGTGTGAAGTAGAGATTGAACGTAAGACTTCTACTATGATGATGTTATGCCAAAGAGATACTTTAGACACAAATATATTTTATAAAAATAAACTGACAAATTGACGTGGTTTGACATGGTAAGTCAAATTGTAAAGTTACTTTTCTTATAAAGTAGATCTAATGCACCATCTGATACTACGTCAGTTTGTGAGTCTACTTTTGTAAAATTTCTGTGATTGTGGCACTTCTCTTAGTTAAACGACTTTACCCCATTTCATTAAATATTCTGTGTTGAGCTCGCTAATTAAGGAGGGCTATGATCCACTCATGAGAGACAATATTGGATATTAGAATATAAATGAAATGATTAAATCCGTATCTTTCCATCAACTTAAACTTTTGTAACAATCGATTATTTTAACAATTTCTTGTATTAGGGGGAGAAATCAATGTTGTGTAGCTATAAATTCCCTCATTCCTGATAAATATATCAGCTTAATGCACGCATGTGGGAGGGAGAGGAGGGAGTCAAGATAAGCAAATATGCAGTAATTATTATTTTTCTATGGAAAAAATAATAATCTTGTACTGAATAACGAGAAATGATTTGATCAAGTACCAGATAAATAATCTATCATAGTATGTAATTTTGAAAAATATGAAAGTTTGCTTTTGTGAAATCTCGTTATCTTTTACCAACTCATAAATTCTTTGAGTTTAAAGGCTTAAATTAAAAAATTACCACTTCAATCTTGATCTCTGATCAATAAATTCAAAGGCTGGGTTGGTTGCACAAAACCAAACTATCTCAATCTTGATCTTTGATCAATAAACTCAAAGGCTAGTTTGGTTATACAAAACCAAACTATCTCAACTCATATTATCTCATATAATCATTATAATTTTCTCAAATTCTCACATAAAATATACTAAACAATTTAACTTTTTTCAAATTCATAAACAAAACTAGTATTAAAAAGTTATATTATAACAATATTTTATTTAACTTTTAACAAAACATTTTATCTCAGAGCATCCACATCCGGTTTTTCATCCTCATCCCTATAATTTAACTCAAAATAACATTTTCTCAAATTTATCCCTAAAATTTTTTTATCTTCTAAAAACTTCCTACATCCCATTCCTCATCCCTATCTCTTTTCTTTTAAATAATATTTCTCTATTCTTTTTTTATTACTTTTTTTTCTCTCTTCCATTTACAATCTTAATTACTAACTCTTTTGTCTTATTATCTTTTTTTCAAATATCATTTTCTACTAAATATTTATATAATTTTGACTATCCAATACAGTATTTTTTTTAAATTGAAATTCGTATTATAAAAATAGAATTTTTTTTTAATTAGTGCATTTTCTAACGTAATGGAAAATTTAATTAGAAGAGTACTCAATATCAATTTCTCTAATGAGGATCCGTAGTCACGTATTGATGATAAAATTTTTTAATTGGATGTAACGGTAATATTTTCTGTCTCTTCTCCAACGGTAATATTTTTTATTTTTTCTCCAACGGTAACTTTTTTTGTCTTCTCTCAAATGGTAACATTTTTTGTCCTATATGTAACGATAACTTTTTCCTCTATAAATACGCATATTGCTAGCATTCACATTCTCACAAACTCAAGCCTCATTTCATCTATAGAACCAAACTTCTATTGTATCTTTTGATCTCCTACTCCTTTCATCAAATGGCTCGTACTTTCTTTCGCAAATTATTGACATACGTATCCTCTGAAGATGATAGCGATGTTCAAAACATGGAGGCGGAGGGACAGTCATCGAGGCGACGTGGCAATAGCCAACGTCGTAAGTTTGTTCAGCGTGATCATATTCAGGGGCACGAGCGCCTATTTCGTGATTACTTCGCTGAAAATCTAGTATATCCTTCGAATCTATTTTGAAGGAGATTTCGAATGAGCCGTTCCCTATTTCTTCATATTCTAAATGAAGTAGAGTCTTACAAGCCGTACTTCGTCCAGAGAAGAGATAATGCCGGGCGACTCGGTTTATTTTCTATGTAAAAAATAACCGCAACACTTAGAATGCTGGCGTATGGGGTTACTGGAGATTTTATGGATGAATACATACGTATTGGTGAAAGCACCGCAATGGAGAGCCTCAAAAAGTTTACTGAGACAATAGTAAGTGTTTTTTCATAAGAATATCTAAGGTCTCCAACTGCTAATGATATATCCCAATTGCTTGTGGTTGGTGAACAACGGGGATTCCCAGGAATGCTGGGAAGCATTGATTGCATGCATTGGAAGTGAAAAAATTGTCCCGCAGCCTGGAAAGGTATGTACTCCGTCCACATCCGTGAACCAACTATTATTTTAGAAGCAGTTGCTTTATATGATCTCTGGATATGGCATGCATTTTTTGGTATGCCCGGTTCACAGAACGATATTAATGTGCTAGAAAGATCTTTTATTTTTACGGAACTTGCCCAAGGACGTGCTCCTCCAGTCAATTACACTATCAACGGCAGCGACTATACTATGGGCTATTACCTGGCGGACGGTATTTATCCCAAGTGGTGAACTTTTGTGAAGACGATTCCATCACCACGGGGGAAAAAGAAGAAAAATTTTGTGAAAGCACAAGAATCTGCAAGAAAAGAGGTCAAGCGTGCATTTGGGGTACTTCAACAACGATTTGTTATCATTCGTGGACCTTCCCGGATGTTCAAAGTGAAGGAACTAACAAATATAATGAAAGCATGTGTTATTCTACATAATATGATCATTGAAGACGAGCGTGATGATAATGAGAGTCCGAACATTGAGTATGATCAACTTGATGATGATCTCCCCGAATTGTCGCACAATCATACAACTGAGCTTACGGACTTCATCCAGCGTCATCATCATATTAGAGACAGCTCGGCATATCATCAGTTTCAAGAAGATCTAATTGAACATCAATGGCTATTATATTTACAACATTAGTCGGGGCTGTTTTAGATTTTATTATTTCCTTAATGTTATTGGTGAACTATGTTTGAGTTAATCTGATTTGGCTTTGTATTTAGTTAATGTTATCAATTTCTAGAATATAATAATGGTAATCAAGTTTCGCGCTCGTATTGCTTTTAGTATAATAGTGGATTTCTTGAGTTTGAATTATTTTTTGTTTGTTTCTGAAATTGTAATTTAGTGTTTAGTTACACAACCCTATCAATTTACACTATCATCAAATACACAAAAAATTAATTACATGTATTTTTACACATATATAATTGTCCCAAACATAAAATAAGAAACATGATCATAAGTAATCAATCCAAATCGGCTGAAAGACTACGTCTCGCCATGATTTCCCTCTGGAGTTTCTGGAAATATAGTCGCTGCATTTCTGCCCTGACACTCACATTTATCATCATAATGCGCTGATCTGATTCCTTCTTCGCGAGCTCCACTTTCTCATCCTCCAACCGCAGCCGTTCGTCCTCTTGACGTAATTTTTTGGCCTCTGTCTCCTTGTCATGCTCCATCTTCTCGGCTTTAAGGCGAAAAAACTCTTTCTCTTGAGCGCGTGACTCTTCTAGAAGAGTATACTTCATCTTCTTGAGTTGGAAATTCTCCTCTGCTTGCCTGCCTTGAGCCTTTCGTTTTCATTTTTCAGCTTTCCTTCTAGTCTGTCCAATTCGATAACTTCATTCTCCAGCACATTATCCGCCTCCTTATAAAAAACTGAATCAATTGTAGTGCCAGAACATAGAGTTGGGGTCAGGGATGGAGACATCGTTTTCTTTCGCTTTGGATCCTTCTTTGTTGCGCGCCAAATCCACTTAGGTTGGTCTTTCAACAAGTGCCAACAATGCTCGAACTGGAAGGAGCATTTCTCTAGTGATTGGTACATAACCTTGGCTTTGTCAAACTTGCATGGGAAAAAGAAACCAATGTTAAATCAATGTTTTTTACAAGAAATTGGGTGAGTAAAACATTCTGGGATTTGCCCATGTTACCTTGTCTTGCTTGGTCATGTCACTTTGATTTAACCCTTCAACTTGAGCTAGTTTCGCACAAAATTTGTTTGTGGCCTTTTGGATAACTAACCACCGGTGAATTAAAGACTTTATTGTTCGCTCATTTGTGGTTTCTTTAAATTGTTGAAAGTACTCAAAATTTTTTTCCCAAAGTTGGGAGTGTTTTTGATCTGTTCTCTGGACGGCATCAAGACTACAATTTAGCCATGCAGAGACAAGTAACTTGTCTTCTTCGGGGGTGAAATTCGCACCCCTGACTGATTTCCTAACTCTGATAGGCTCGTTAGGGGGTAGGGGTGGAGAGTCATCAAGGGTCAATGGAGATGTTCCACATTGCCCACCATAAGTGGGGTCGACTTGAGGATCTTCACTAAAGAGGCTGGTGAAGTACATATGACCACGGTCTTATGAATCCATCTCTAAAAAAACATTTATATGTTAGAGCCCGTATCACTTTCAAGTTTACACATTTTGTTCGAGGCTCAAGAACCGAATGGTGACATCAAGAAAATATGGCCACCCACTCATGGCTGCAACAACCGGTTGTTAGTACTTGTTGGCCGTTTGGGTTACCTAGCCATTGAGGAGATGACCAATCATATCCCGTATCCCTACATGCGGTTGTCATCATCACAGCCGAGGGGGTTTAGTTTACACATTAATTATATTCACAACATAATACAAAACACCAACCAAAACACCATGCAAATTAAATAAATAAAAAAATAAGAGCATCCCCATCCGATTCAGATTCATATTATAATATAATATATATTAATTAGTAAAACGGTTCAGAATGGTGTAAATATTGACAGCATGCGTAAGTAAGGCGCCGAACATCTCTTAGTTGCAAAACCCCACCCGAACCCCGATTGCCATTTGTGGAAAGTATCACAAACTGCAATATGGCCATCCGGATGAGGATTACCCCGCCATATCGATGGGTCCCTATTAACACTAGTGAATTAACCCCTATAACACCATCATCATAGCCTATTAACAGCTTCCCTCGCCCGATATATATGAAACACTGTAAATGAACTACAAAATTGAACAAATATTAATTAACAACATTTATTATTGTTAATTATAGTTTGGTTCAGCAATGGAATTATATTAAAGCTAGCAAACCAAATAATTAAATAATCCAAGTCTTTCTAACAGTCCCAACCACAATTCAGCTCAAAAACTCATAAAATTGATCATAAGTGTTGCCCAGATGACTAACACAAGAGCGGGGGTGAATTGAGTTGTATTTAAAAAAAATAACAATTATAAATCAAATATACAATATAAAATATAAACAAAATATGAAACAGTAATAAATATAAAGAGTAAGGGTAAGAGAGAAGCAAACTCAGTATGTTAACGAGGTTCGGCCTCACTGCCTACGTCCTCGCCTCAAGCTACCCCTTGAGGATCCCCGAATTCACTATTCAATCTCCTTCAGGTGGAGATAGAAACCTATTACACCTTTGAACAACACCGCTACAAAGGATCCGTGTAGAACACCCTCTACACTTGCAATCACCTTACACGTGGTGATTCAACGATTCCCTGTGTAGAACACTTTCTACACGCACAAGGGTTGTACACACCCTTTTACTGATACAAGAATTGATAGTGGGTAGGATATCAGAAAACACTCCTCAATGAGTGAAATAAGAACAATACAAGCACAAACTATATCTCTCAAAATGAATAAGGGTTAAGGCTCAATGCTTAGAGAAGAGAGAATGAAAGCTTTGAATGAGAGTTGTATGCTCTTGGTGTTGTGAATGTGAAGCTCTCAAATGATCTATTTATAGGCATATGAGACTTCATATTCAAATTTAAAAAGATTCACATGTCAAAAACATCATCATTCATTTTTCAAAAATTTCAAACCTAATCTTTTTACTTTTTGCATATGACAAAAGGAGCACACTTTGCTTTTCAAAAATTTCAAACCTAATTTTTTACTTTTTGCATATGACAAAAGGAGCACACTTTACTTTTCAAAATATTCAAACAAAGGCATCTTCCTTTTGCATAAGTCAAGAAAAGCATCAATCACTTTTGAAAATATTCAAATAAAACATGCACATGTGAAAGATGACAATCAATCATCTTTAATATTTTCAAAGTTCAAACCTTTAATCATGGCATGCACATGTGAAAGATGACAATCAATTATCTTTCAAAATTTTCAAATTTAATTTTCAAAATATTCATGCACATGTGGAAAATGTATTTTAATGCTTTATGATAAAATATTAATTTTTGAGCCTTAATCCTAATTTCGAATTTTAAGAAGATTTACAACATTATTCTATGACTTTAATGTGAACTTGCTCCCTTCTTGCTCATGCTTGGTTTCTTGATGTGCTTGACTCCATTGTGTAGATAACTTGAGCTTGAGACTCCTTTATTCTATGAATTCATTTGTTATCATCAAAATCCATGTGTAAATATATAATTACACAAAACTTGAAACCTTAGGTTTAACAATCTCCCCCTTTTTGATGATGACAAATACTTGATAGAACCTGAAGCCTGTATTAATACTTAAGCTCCCCCTGAGAATGTGCGTTAGTTTTTCAAGCAAAAAAAAAAAAATAATTCCAAGCATATATAACAAGTTTAACAATTTAAACAATATTAATGTTCTAGTCTAAAACTTCTCCCCCTTTTGGCATCATTAAAAAGGATCGACAGCAAGTAAATAGACTGAAGAAAACGGTGCGTTAAAAAACACTGTAGATAGTTGAAAAAGAGAGCCGTCCGTGACCCGACAAGTCCTGCAAAGCCTCGAGGCCTAACTCTATGAATTTAGTGCGGTTGAAGATAGAAACAAATCGCCTGATGTTGTTGACAAACGAGATTGAAGGCTCCGAGTTTCTAAAAAAAATGTCTTTTTCACTGATCGGGAAAAAACACATTGCTCTTTGACTTGGATGATAGCTCGTCTTGTTCTTTATACTATCTCTATAAAAACAGTCTTAAAGTTCATCCAATCCGCATCAAGTTTTCTTCTTATCTCTATAACTCATCTGCATTCCTTCAACATTCTCGCTTTAAGTTTTCAATTCCTTTCTCAATGGCTCATTCTTCTACATCTCAACCTCCTGTCCTTTCTGCAGCTGCCATTGGTGCTATGTTGCAGCAAGAAAATAATAGTATGGCAAATAAGTCAGACTCCGATGCTATCTACGACTTGGTGAGTCTCGGGACTCGCTACTCATCCTCTATTGTTGCTTTTTCCCAGCGGGTTCAAGCAAAAAACCATGAGGTTGAAAAGCTTAAGGAACAAATTGTTGTACTTCAACGAATTGTTCAAGAGTCTCACACAAGGGAAGGAATCCTTCGGCAGAAGAATAAAAAGTTGAAATCTCTATTGGATTCTTCATTCCGCTTGCCAGTTCCCATGAATAGGGATGACATGATATTGTATGAAGAGAATGAGCGTCTCAAACATGAGGCTAAGAACCTCAAGTTTATGTAAAAGTATTTAAGAAAAATCTATCTATTTTTATGAACTTTGATCTGTCTTTTAAGAGATATTCATAATATGCATCATACCTATTTCTCTTCTAATCATAGATAATCTATCTTCTGGTAAAGGTTTTGTGAATATATCTGCTAACTGATCGTGTGTGTTTGTGAACTCTAGTACTATATCGCCTTTCTGCACATGATCTCGAAGAAAATGATATCTTATTTCAATATGCTTAGTTCTAGAATGTTGTATTGGGTTTTTTGAAAGATTTATAGCACTTGTATTATCACATTTGATTGGAATGTGATTATACATGAGTTTAAAATCTTCAAGTTGTTGCTTCATGTAAAGAACTTGAGCACAACAACTACCCGCAGCAACATATTCTGCCTCAGCAGTAGATAGTGCAACAGAATTTTGTTTTTTACTAAACCAGGAAACTAATGCATGACCTAAGAAGTGACATGCTCCACTAGTGCTTTTTCGATCTATTTTACAACCAGCATAATCTGCATCTGTGTAGCTGATTAGATCGAAAGATGTGTGTTTAGGGTACCATAACCCTAGGTTAATTGTACCACTAAGATATCTAAGAATGCGCTTAACTGCAATTAAATGAGATTCTTTTGGAGATGATTGAAAACGTGCACATAAACACACACTGAACATAATATCTGGTCTACTGGCTGTCAAATATAATAAGCTACCAATCATACCTCGATATACTTTCGAGTCAACTGTCTTACCGGATTCATCTTTATCAAGTTTAGTAGATGGGCTCATTGGTGTTCCAGTTTCCTTAGCACCTTCCATCCCAAACTTCTTCAGCAATTCCTTAATATATTTTGATTGATTGATGAATGTCCCACTTTTTACTTGCTTAATTTGCAATCCGAGAAAGAATGTAAGTTCTCCCATCATGCTCATTTCAAATTCATCCTGCATAGTCTTAGCAAAAACTTGACACATATTTTCATTAGTAGCACCGAATATTATATCATCAACATAAATCTGAACCAAAAGAATATCATCATTTTCGTATTTAATGAAAAGAGTTGTGTCGATTTTTCCTCTTGAGAAACCTTTTTTAATCAAGAAACCACTGAGTCTCTCGTACCACGCTCTAGGAGCTTGTTTGAGTCCATATAGTGCTTTTGTGAGTTTGAAAACATGATTTGGAGAAATATGATTTTCAAAACCTGGAGGTTGCTCAACATATACCTCTTCATTTATAAAACCATTTAAGAAAGCACTTTTAACATCCATTTGAAAAAGTTTGAAATCTTTATAACAAGCATATGCAAGTAGCATTCGAATAGCTTCTAATCTTGCGACTGGTGCATATGTCTCATCATAATCAATTCCTTCTTCTTGATTGTAACCTTGGGCTACAAGTCGAGCCTTATTTCTAGTAATGACTCCGGACTCATCTTTCTTGTTTCTAAAAACCCATTTTGTTCCAATAATAGTATGATTTTTGGGTTTAGGAACAAGTGTCCAAACATCATTTCTTTCAAATTGATTAAGCTCTTCTTGCATAGCTAGAATCCAAGATTCATCAAGAAGTGCTTCATCAATATTTTTAGGTTCAATCTGAGATAAAAAAGCAGTATGATTGCAAATATTTCTAAGAGATGATCGAGTGCTTACACCTTGTGAAGGTTCTCCCAGAATTTGTTCCACTGGATGATCTTTCACAAATTTCCACTGTTTGGTTGCATCTCGTATTAAATTTTGATGATCTTTCCTGATGTCTCCATGTTGGACTTCCTCTATTGTGTTCTCTTTGTTGAGATTGAGACTTTCTGTATTATTTATACCTCCTGTTTCTTCATCAATGGATTTCTTGGAGAGTAGAGAATTAGATTCATCAAATACTACATGCATAGATTCTTGTACAGTTAAAGTCTTTTTATTGAATACTCTATAAGCTTTACTATTTGTAGAATACCCGAGAAAAATACCTTCATCCGATTTTGCATCAAATTTGCCTAAATTATCCCTGTCATTCAAAATAAAACATTTGCATCCAAATACATGAAAGTAACCAATGTTGGGCTTTTTCTCATTCCAAAGCTCATAGGGGGTTTTATCTAATTTAGACCTTAACATAACTCTATTTATAACATAACATGCAGTACTTACCGCTTCGGCCCAAAAATAACTAGGCAAGTTGTTCTCATTAAGAATTGTTCTTGCCATCTCTTGAAGAGATCTATTTTTCCTCTCTACTACCCCATTTTGTTGAGGAGTTCGAGGAGCAGAAAAATTATGCACAAAACCATTTTCATCACAAAATGTTTCAATATTTTTATTAACAAACTCTTTTCCCCTATCACTTCGGATACTTGAAATAGTATAGCCCTTTTCATTTTGAATTCTCTTGCATAACTTGGTAAAAGCATTATGTGCCTCATCTTTATGAGCAAGAAAGATGACCCAAGTATATCTAGAGAAATCATCAACAATAACAAAAGCATAATATTTTCCTCCTAGACTTGCAACTCTATTTGGTCCAAAAAGATCCATGTGTATCAGTTGCAGTGGTCTAGTAGTGGAAATATATTTCTTGGTTTTAAAAGAAGTTTTTGTTTGTTTACCAAATTGGCATGCATCACAAATTTTGTCTTTAAGAAAATTTGCCTTTGGTAAACCTCTCACAAGATCATTTTTTGAAAGTTTGGAAATAAGTTCCATGTTGGCATGACCTAGTCTTCTATGCCATAACCAATTAGTTTCATTTTGTACTGAAAAACAAATAGCATCTTGTGAGGTAATTTCTTCAAAATCGATTGTATAAACATTATTACTTCTAAAGGCAGTAAAACAAATGTTATAATCATGATCATTCAAAATAATGCACTTATCCATTTTGAAAGTAACTGTAAATCCTTTATCACATAATTGACTTATACTCAAAAGATTATGTTTTAGACCTTCAACAAGTAGAACATCTTCAATTATGAGAGAAGATTTATTACCAATTTTACCTATTCCCACGATCTTCCCTTTCGAGTTGTCTCCAAATGTCACGTGTCCTTCTTCTTTAGATCTAAGATCAAAGAACTTAGTCTTGTCTCCCGTCATGTGTCTTGAACATCCACTATCTAAAAACCATTTGTTTTTGCTTGTAGAGGACTTCATGCATACCTATAAAAACAATTAAAATGATTTTTCTTGGTACCCAAGTTCTTTGGGTCCTTTATTTATTAGTATTAGAAGAAACAAGATTTTTAGGTACCCATATGGCCCTAATAGTCATTGTATGTTTTCTTCTAATAGGACAAGTATGATAATTATGACCATTTCTATTACAAAAATTACAAATAGCATGTGACATATATGAAAATCTTGAATGATTATAATAGTATCCTTTTTTGACAAACTTATTATGAAAAGAATTTTGAATATTAGACTTTGATGTAGAAGGATTATCAAAGAAGTTTTTATAAGGTTTGAACTTTTGTTTTGGCATATATCCCAAGCCTGCCTTGTCAAAAACACATCTTTGACTACCAAGAAGTTTTTCAAAATTTCTTTTTCCATTCGTAAAGTTTTCAACAATATTTTCTAAATCAGTTTTCTTTTTCTTCAACTCAAGATTTTCGTCTTTCAAAACAATATTTTCTTTTCTTAAAATATCAATTTCGTTTGTTAAAGAAGAATTTTTCTTTTTCAAAGCAGTATATTTGATACCCAATTTTTCAAATTCTTCATATACCTCTTCTAAAACATTTTGCAATTCTTCATATGAAGGATTTTCAATATTATCAAAATTTGTTACCTCAATATCATCTTTAGCCATAAGACAGAGATTTGCTGATTCTTCATTGCTTGCTTCACTATCTGAGCTACTTGAATCATCATCCCATGTAGCTTTCATTGCTTTCTTGCCTTTGTTTCGATCTTTCTTTAGCAGGGGACAATCTGGCTTGATATGACCAGGCTTATTGCATTTATAACAAATTAAAGTATCATTTTTACCTGAATCTTTCTTGGAAAACTTTTTGAATGATTTCCTCGGAGGAGTTTTATTTTTCTTTAAGAATCTCTGAATTCTTCTTGTTATCATCGCAACTTCTTCATCTTTATCGTCATTTTCCTCATCTTCATCACTTTCACTTTCATGAGGAACAGCTTTAAGTGCCAAGCTCTTCTTTGGCTTTCCTTCTTCTTCTCCTCTTTTCAATGTGTACTCATGGGTGATAAGTGACCCGATGAGTTCATTCACTTCGAGCTTCTTGAGGTCTCTAGCTTCAAGAATCGCTGTCACTTTTGATTCCCAACGTTTTGGTAGAGAGTTGAGAATTTTTCTTACCATTTCCACTTTGGAATAAACTTTACCAAGAGCTGTCAAACTGTTTATGATGTTAGTAAAACGAGTGTGCATGCTAGAAATAGATTCATCATCATTCATCTTAAACATTTCATATTCATGAGTAAGAATATAAATTTTTGATTCCTTAACTTGAGAAGTTCCTTCATAAGTAACTTCCAAGTTATCCCAAATTTCTTTTGCCGTAGCACAAGTCATTACTCTATTAAACTCATTACCATTGAGAGCATTATATAATAAATTCATAGCAGTTAAATTCAAAGTATAAAGTCTATCGTCTTCACGATCAAACTCTTCTTCTTCCTTTTTGACCTTTACTCCACCAACCACTTTTGTTGGAATATAAGGTCCATTTACAATGCATTTCCAGATCTCTCGACCTTGAGCCTGAAGGAATATTCTCATTCTAACTTTCCAGAATGAATAATTGTCTCCACAAAAGAGTGGAGGCCGACTGCTAGATTGACCTTCACCAAATGAAGCTGCAATGTTAGCCATAAGATCTTAACTCAAAAGATAGTTAATCTTATAACAGAGCTTTAGCTCTGATACCAATTGTTGCCCAGATGACTAACACAAGAGGGGGGGTGAATTGAGTTGTATTTAAAAAAAAAAAAAAATTATAAATCAAATATACAATATCAAATATAAACAAAATACGAAATAGCAATAAATATAAAGAGTAAGGGTAAGAGAGAATCAAACTCAGTATGTTAACGAGGTTCGGCCCCACTGCCTACGTCCTCGCCTCAAGCTACCCCTTGAGGATCCCCGAATTCACTATTCAACCTCCTTCAGGTGGAGGTAAAAACCTATTACACCTTTGAACAACACCGCTACAAAGGATCCGTGTAGAACACCCTCTACACTTGCAATCACCTTACACGTGGTGATTCAACGATTCCCTGTGTAGAACACTTTCTACACGCACAAGGGTTGTACACACCCTTTTACTGATACAAGAATTGATAGTGGGTAGAATATCAGAAAACACTCCTCAATGAGTGAAATAAGAACAATACAGCACAACCTATATCTCTCAAAATGAAAAAGGATTAAGGCTCAATGCTTAGAGAAGAGAGAATGAAAGCTTTGAATGAGAGTTGTATGCTCTTGGTGTTGTGAATGTGAAGCTCTCAAATGATCTATTTATAGGCATATGAGACTTCATATTCAAATTTAAAAAGATTCACATGTCAAAGACATCATCATTCATTTTTCAAAAATTTCAAACCTAATCTTTTTACTTTTTGCATGTGACAAAATGAGCACACTTTACTTTTCAAAAAATTCAAACCTAATCTTTTACTTTTTGCATATGACAAAAGGAGCACACTTTACTTTTCAAAATTTTCAAACAAAGGCATCTTCCTTTTGCATAAGTCAAGAAAAGCATCAATCACTTTTGAAAATATTCAAATAAAACATGCACATGTGAAAGATGACAATCAATCATCTTTAATATTTTCAAAGTTCAACCCTTTAATCATGGCATGCACATGTGAAAGATGACAATCAATTATCTTTCAAAATTTTCAAATTTAATTTTCAAAATATTCATGCACATGTGGAAAATGTATTTTAATGCTTTATGATAAAATATTAATTTTTGAGCCTTAATCCTAATTTCGAATTTTAAAGAGATTTACAACATTATTCTATGACTTTAATGTGAACTTGCTCCCTTCTTGCTCATGCTTGGTTTCTTGATGTGCTTGACTCCATTGTGTAGATAACTTGAGCTTGAGACTCCTTTATTCTATGAATTCATTTGTTATCATCAAAATCCATGTGTAAATATATAATTACACAAAACTTAAAACCTTAGGTTCAACATTAAGAATAGGCAAGAGCTCCAAAATAGCCAACAAGTGTATATTGAAGTGGGAAAACCATACAACAAGTGTAGATCCTGTTCTCGGCCTAAACCAAGTCTGAAAAGTGTAGATCTCATGGGAAAAAACAGAAACAAGTGTAGATCCTAGACTGAATTGACTCAAGTCCGAAAACTATGCTAAGTTGATTATAGATGATCAAGATTTGCACAGAACAACATGACATGGGAAAAAATATCAACCCATAAATAAGTCTGGAAAACAAGTAAGAAAAAGTTGAACATCAATAACAAAACAGACCAAAAATAAAAATGTAAAAGAAGTAAACACATAAAATGGAAATCCAATCATAGAACTGGGTTAGAGGCCGGCTCTGATCACATTATGCCAATGAGATCTAATCAATAAGAATAAGGAAACCAACTGTATGGTTCTTTCACCACAATTTAAATGGAAAAAAAAAAGCTGAACAATAACTACAAGAAAAAGAAAAGCAACTTCAATGTTAAAGGAATCTGCAGATTCAAAAAAAAGTATCCTCCAAAAGACATTAGTTATTGTTAATATAGTAGGGAGTGTTTCAAGATCTGTTTCAAGAGTGTTTCAAGAATCTGAAACATGCATTTTTTCCCCTTTTCAGAAATGAGCAAAACCTATTGTTACAAGCTCACCATCTCTATTGAATAATAATTTAGAAATTATTGTAATGCATGTAACCGAATTGAATATACATGAACTGGATCAAGATTCTATATTTAAAACAAAAGAAACCCTAAGAGAACTACAAAAGAAACCAAGAACTACAAAAGAAACGAAGAAAACTTTCATAAAACCAAGAACTACAAAAGAATCCGTGAACTACAAAAGAAACCAAATCAAATTCATGAAACCAAGAACTACAAAAGAAACCAAGAAAAATTTCATGAAACCAAGAACTACAAAAGAATCCATGAACTACAAAAGAAATCAAATCAAATTCATGAAACCAAGAACTACAAAAGAAACCAAGAACAATTTCATGAAACCAAGAACTACATGAAACCAAGAACTACAAAAGAAACCAAGAACAATTTCATGACACCAAGAACTACAAAAGAAACCAAGAACTACAAAAAAAACAGAAACAAGATCTAAAAGGAAAAGCAACCAAATAAGTGTAATTAAGAATCTTCAACAAAGGTCTAGAATACTCCAAAATGAAGAGGTTCAACCAGCATTAGGTAGCAATCAATCAAAACATCATCACTGCCTATTTCAGAAGAGTGTTTAGTGACTATAAATGGTGTATTTTATTCATGATAAATACACCACTCAATTCATTTTTCCTCTACCAAAACAGCCAAGACAAGAGATATATACTAAATAATCAAACAACTAAATTAAATGATCCAATTCTGAAAGAGGAACAAGTGTATAGGATCTAGACAATCGGCCAACAAATTCCATGAGCATTTTATTTCAGCTCCATGAACTGCTCCATGCACTCAAGTAAACGGTTTTAAGACATATGGATGAATTGAAATTCGATAATCAGAGATTCATCAAATGGCACACATCTATACATTGCAAAGTGAATATCATTACTGGAAAAAAGCCCACAGAAAGCATGAATTTTCACCTCCCCCTTCCATTCAAGTTAAGCCATGGAAGAAAGCCAACATTTACACAGAGAATCGGTAACACAGAGAGAGAGAGAGAGGAAGAGAGAAAATCTGAAACAATAAACCTAAAATTTTCCCCCAACACCGAGATCATACGAATGAGAAGTGATGCGATAAATAAATAATCAAGACTTTCTCAAATTTCATCAATCAATTAAGCCGTGTGAAATTACACAATCAATTTCATCATCAACTCAAAAATTCATTACGCCATATACCTTCTTCCCGAATTTGGAGCTCTCATAGGGAGATCATGGTGTCAGGAGGAAGAAAACCGGGAAGAGAGAAACAGAGAAGGAGAGAGAGGGGGGGAGAGAAAAATAGAAAGGAAATCGGGGAAGACAAACAACCAGAGAAGAGAAAATTTTTTTTGTTTTCACTTACCGATTTCGCCTGCGCAATTGATCGGAGAAAGTGGGAGGGAGGAAGCAAACCGTTTACCCTAGCGAGAGAGAAGAACACATGGGACGGAAGTGGAGGAAACAGGAGCCAAATACACGATGCGGATGTACAGTAAATCAACAAAGATGGGGATTTCCTGTACAGACCGGAAACACTGATCGCAAAATGGGGATCGGGATGGGGGGTTTCCCACCAAAACCCTAAATTTATCCCTAAATTATAGGGAAAACGGTAACATGTAGACCCGGATGGGGATGCTCTCATCTCATTTAGATCTGTGTAATCAAACAAGGATTTGTAAAGACATACATATATATATATATATATATATATATATACTAGTAGTGGAGCAAACGTCCCTTGAACGTTTGCTCTAGTTATGAGAAAATAACCTAATAATAAAATAATATACATGCCAAAATAAAGTAGCATACACATCATAATAACATGAATAAAGCCTCTATGCCGCCCTAAATGAACCGCCTAGTTTGACCGCTGGGCAATTTTTTTTTTTTTACTTAGTGATTAAGAAAGTGATTTTATGTGTATTGATACATTTTTTTTTACTTAATGATTAAGAAAGTGATTAAAAAAATGTGAAATGAAAAAAAAAAAAAAAAACCGCCCAGCGGTATGGGTCAAGCGGCATAGTAGCCTAACCCTAATAACATACATGCCAAAATAAAGTATGTTATAAAATTTAATAAAATAATATACATGCCAAAATAAAGTAGCATACACATCATAATAACATACATGCCAAAATAAAATTATTTTCATTTGGTTGTATTTTGGTGTATTTTAATTAAATGATTATTTGATTTAATATAATTAGTGACTCTGTTGTTTTAATTTTAACGTGTTTTTCATTGTATTATTTTATAATTTATAAGTCATGAAATTTATTTTAATGTTCTTTCTTAATATTAATTATTATTTTGCATTTAAATTACTCTTTACTTTAAATTATTTTTTTATTAGGTTTAATTATTTTATTTTATTAATATTGAGCAGTAGTGTTTTTATTTAGTTTTTATTGTACTTTTTTACCTTGTTAAACTTCTATTTTCGGGTGGGCTTAGCTTTAGTGGATTTTTCTTTTATTTTTGGATCAAGGCCTTTCAGTTTTCGGGCCCAGCCCGTGTACCTTAAGCCCAGGCCTCCTTATTCCCTTAAACGGCGTCGTTTCGGTCCATGCCATTAGGGTTTTAACTCTTTCTTCTTCCTCCTGCTTGCGCCGACTACTCCTCCATTTTACTTTTTTTTCCTCTATTTTTCGACTGCTGCTGCTGCTTCTCCCTGGCTTTTCTTTCTCTCATTTTGTTGGTCCATACCCTTAAGGTTTTAATTCTTTCTTCTTCCTCCTGCTTGCGCTGACTACTTCTCCTCCATTTTACTTTTTTCTTCCTCTGTTTTCCAGCTGCTGCTGCTGCTTCTCCCTAGTTCCTCTCATTTTCGTGTTGGTCCATGCGCTTAGGGTTTTAATTCTTTCTTCTTCCTCCTGCTTGTGCTGACTACTTCTCCTCCATTTTAGTTTTTTCTTCCTCTGTTTTCCGGCTGCTGCTGCTACTTCTCCCTGGTTCTTCTTCCTCTCATTTTCGTGTTTTTCCTCTTCATATCTGGACTGCGGAAGCTCTATTTTCATCTGGTTAGCTTGCTTTTTATTCTTATGTTTTAGTTTCTTTTTTTGAACAAACTAACCTATAGTGGCTTCATGACTGAGGTAGGCGGTGACAACGGTATAGTGGATTAGACCTAAGTCATAGGAGGGTTGAGGGAGGCAGGTTGATGATGGAAGCTACGATGATTGGGCATGCAGTTTTCTGTTTTGCCATGAAACATGGTGCGTGGTGCTGGTTTCCGTTTGAGGACATGGAGTGGCTGACGATGGTTGAACACAGCTGGGGTGACGTGGGTCTATGCTGGTGTATGGCAGAGGTAGCGGTGCAACAAGGCTTGAGTTTGGACCTGGGCAATGGTTGGATAGAGGGGTTTGAGGGGCTTCCGACGTGGTTCATTGTGTTTTGTATGGACTGTAAACAGACTGCGTAGAAACTAAACATACAGATATACGAAAATAGAAACAGAATGTGAATGTACTGTTTATTCCTGTAGCAATGGGATAGACACTTATTATTATCTTTATATATATAAAGTGGCTATCTAACGGAATTTTATTGGTTTTAACGGTTTTTGTTGTTTTACTGTTAAAATTAATACCGTTAGTTGCATGAATAAATTAAGGTGGCTCTCTCTCTTCTTAAAAGTTCTTAATTTTTTAATCTCTCTCTCCCCAATCACTTATGAATAAATTCATAATTATTAAAATTCATGCAGCATGCATGATCCTGTAACCTACGCATTGATGATCATTTATTTAGGAGGTATATTAGATATATATATATTCTATTATATATATCTATATAAATTATATAAATATATATTCTATATTCTATTATATATATGATATTTTCTATAAATTATAATTTCTATATAAATTTATTTATGTGATTTAAAATTTCTATTCATTCCTTATATAAACAAAAAGAAATGTAAAATAATTAAGTTTAAATCTATTTACCAACTATATTTACGAATACAATTATTCTAATAAAATATTATTTATTTATCAATTTAAATTCATTATGAAACATTAAAATCAAATAATAATATCTTATAAAAACTTTAGTATTTTATTTCTTTATAAAAATTATGTTACTTTTTAAAAATAATCACTTTATTAAATTAAGAAAACGTGCTATGCACGTTACTTTACTGTTAACGATTTATCTCTTGTGCTGCACATATTTGGTTCAAGGTCCTTTTTTTTTAATTCTAAATGCTTTAAAACTAATTTAAGTCTATCTTACTATTTGATCTTAGAATTTATATATTTTTTTCTAAAATCATTACATTATCAATCAAAAAAATTTTCTTAATAAAAATAATATTAATTTTTAAAAATAATATTTCTATACACTAGACGAACGTCCCTTAGACGTTGCCCAACTACTAATATTATATATATATAGATAGATATACCCTGGGAAAATCATATAAAGTTATTAGACAATTTAAACAACTAGATATATTATTTTTTATTAAATAATTTTAATTTTCCTCATGCACCACACAGATTTACAACTAGTGTATCTACTGTATACATCATAATCTTCAAAAGTTTGTTCTTCCTCTTCTCTCCACCCCAAAGTAATCTGTAGGCTTTTTGTGGGCCAAGGGACCATCGATCCATGATCTGGTTTTACTTATGATGATTCATGAGGCACAGCTAATTCAACGACCATTTATAAGGATCGAATCCGTGGTAGACATGGAAGGAGCAGAACCCTGACCAGATGATGATTTAAGTGACAAAAAGAAAGTGGATTCTTCATTACTTGTAAATGTACCAAAAGAAACACCGTCATATGGTATATCCGGCAGATCAGCATTGCCATCCAGGAACTGCACCACTTGCCTCATGCTAGGCCTGGTTGTTGGAATTGCATGTGAGCAGAGTAGCCCTAGTTTCAAAACCAACACCATTTCCTCCAACACATAGTAACCTTCCAATCTAGGATCACTGGCATCAAGTATAGCTCCTTTTCTCCCACATTCAAAGACCCAATCAACCAAAACTACTTCCTCAGGCAGCGCTTGTTGCTCTATAGGCCTCCTTCCACAGGCCACCTCGAGCATGAAAGCCCCGAAAGCAAACACATCAGTGCAGGTGGTTGCCCTTCCTGTTCTAGTAAGCTCTGGAGCTAAATATCCTACAGTCCCAACCACATGGGTGGTTTGGGGATTGGTACCATGGTCGTATAATCTGGCAAGGCCAAAATCTCCTAGCCTTCCATTTAATTCAGCATCCAAGAGAACATTGCTTGCTTTTACATCTCTGTGTAGAACAACCTGTTCCCACTCTTCATGGAGGTAAAGAAGGCCAGATGCTACTCCTCTGAGGATTTGAAATCGTTGAAACCAGCCAAGGCTTGTTCTTTCATTGCTATGTAATAACTTGTCTAGACTTCCATTGGGCATATAATCATAGACCAAGAGGAGTTCTCCCCTTCGTCGGCAATAGCCGAGGAGCTGCACCAAGTTCCTGTGCCTCAGTCTTCCCATGCTAATAATCTCAGCCACAAATTCCTTCATCCCTTGTTTGGAATCATGAGCAACTCTCTTGACAGCAATTTGAACATTAGAAGGAAGTGTTCCTCTATAAACCTTTCCAAAACCTCCTGCTCCAAGAAGCTCTTCGTCTTTAAAACCTTTGGTTGCTTTATGGAGACTCTTATAGCTGAACCTCTGCGGACCATACTCCATCTCCCAATCTTCACGCACTTCTTCATATTTCTTCCTCCTTAAAAAGCAAACAACTCCAAGGATTGTCATCAGCACAACCGCTGCTGCAACGAGGAAAGTCATGATTGTTAGTCCTGGTTTATCTTTTCTTTTCCTCTTCGGGGGAAGTGGAGGGAGGCTCGAAACGTCGAGGCTTTGTGCTTGTCCACTTTTATTGAAGCTCCATCCAAGAATGTAGTGGTCGCATGCAAGTGCACCTGTGGTAGCAGAAAACCAACATACATAGATTCCAAGAGAATTTGAGACAGGTTGATGGATTTTGACAAGAGTGGATTGTTTGGTTTTGGGATTCTGGTAGGGGCTAGTGTTACATTCAGCAACTCTTCTACTTCATCATACTCTATCCAAAGTTGCATTGGGTTCCCACTTTTGAGCTCCAAGCTTATATTCCTCCCTTCTTTATTGGAAAAATACGTTGCAGGAGCTGATTCAACTGATTTCAGGCCATTCACATCAATTCCCACATGATTATTATCGATGTCTTCAAATTCAGGATTCTTAAGAGAATCAATCTCAATGGCCAAAATATGGTTTGCAGGAAGTCCGTTATTTGACACATTGAAGAGTCCAAGATACTGACTTGCTATAGCATGGATGAAGTCCCTGGAGGGACTGATGGCGAAGGCCAAGCCATGACCACCGAGATTTGGAACTTGAGGAACCATGGCAAAGACAAAGTTTGTCGAAAATGATAGAGATCTAGTTGGGTTGAATTTTATGGGAAATTTGTAGAAAGCATGACCAACTATCTGGTTTGAAAGGTTGGTTAGCTGCAAGAGACCATTGGGGTGAATTTCTGCTATTCCGTCAAGATGTAGATTGGCTTGATTGAATCCATTGTAGATGAATTGGTTTTCATCTTGAGCAAAGGCCAAGGGAGAAATGAAAACATAGATAATTATCAGAAAATAAAGAGATCTAAGAACCGTGGCCATCAGGAGAAGTAGGAGAGATGTGCCTTCCTGTGAACAGAGGGTTTTCACCGGTTCCAATGTCTCAAACTCCGAGTAACATTAAAATATTCATAAGATCCACACCGCCTGAAAATCCTACACCGACTTAGGGCCCCATGATGTGTCTATCTCTATTCCTAAAACATCACAGAAGAACTTTCCTTTTCTTTGCATATGATCCTTTAAATGAGCCAGCTAAGATATCAACATCTGAATTCCCCTAGTCATGGGGAAGAGTCATCAACAAACAGTTGCCGTAAAAAATTTGAATTCACGTGTGTCACGATGGACCAACCAATTACACTCCAAGAGGGCAGAGGATTCTGTAGAATCTGTGATTAGGAAAATGATTTTCAACCTCTCAAATTTGATGGTCTAAATATCATACTTGAATCTTATTTTTTCAAATTACAAACAGAAAAATTAGTTGTCCAGTTGCTTTCTTGCCGAAATTAATGAAGAAGACATAAATGGTTTCAATCATTCCCTTGTACCTCTTCATGGAAAAGTCTTGGCAATCTTACCATAGTTTGAAATAAATGAAAAGAAATTAAGCAAATAGATTTTGTCTTATTGAGTTCATAAGTAATTTCATACCTCTCTCTCTCTCTCTAAATTGCTCATTTCTTCTCTCATTTTATGAGATTATTGTGTTGCTTATATTGAATCATTTGTGTTTGGTGGAACCTTTGTAGCTGTCGAATCCAGTGCTATTTTAGTTATCATCTCCTTCAAATCACTCCTTTTCTCCCTTCTCATGAAATTGTTGTGTTCTTTCTATAGTGTTATTTATGTTCTTCAGGTACTCCTATGTTGTCTCTGTTTAGTAGGCCCACAGCAGGAACTAACGTAGGAAAGGGAAGAAGTTTTCGTGTGTTTTTGACTTGCAGTCATGAAGTTCCACTGAAATTTCCCTTGTATGCTTAGTGAATGAAAAGTCAAGCTGCTCGTGCTTTCATTGTGTCCGAAGTCTCAAGGTGACAATGAAATAATTTTAGGAAGACTATTGTCATTTTTTTTTCTTTTTTTTTTCGCCATTTCATTCTTCACCAAATTGAAATATGCATGTATGGGTGTATACACATTTCTTGTGGGAGAAAAACTATGTTAGGGGTCTCAGATCAATTAAAGTTTTTTAAAAAGTATTGATGGGATAAGACAAACACAAAACGCAAAGAAATAAAAGGGCAATAAAAGTTAGCAAAAAGAAAGAGAGAGACGAGTAGAAAAATAGAAGACAATGACGTTTGAAAGCCCTGGCTTTTCCTTCTTTTCTAACTTGATCTTTTTTCTCTTCTAATTATAAATGAGAAACCCTAGGGATTGGCTCTAAGTGGTAAAGGTTTTGGGTTTGGGGGTATGTTTCTTTAGGTCTAAGGTTTAAATTCCCTTGAGTGCAAACAATATCTAGGGACCATCTGATTGAAGGATTTTTCTCTTGAATTATTCGAGGGTTTGTGCATTCTTGAGATTAGTCGAGACGCTATTCCTGGACACCCGGTGCTAATAAAAAAAAAACTGAGAACGAGCATGGGAGTTGAGAGCTTGCATGTAACTGATTCAAATTTATACTGCTGAACGGCTGATGAAAGAACTATAGAATTGAACCTCATTAAGCTTATTGCAGCCTCTTTTTTGATAGACCATGTTGAGAATTAAGAACATGCTCTCTGAAAGACGGAGTAGTAATATTGTCACTTTGTTTTCATGAAATAATATCCTGTGACACAGCACCTTGAAAATAATATATATGACAAGTACTGCTAAGTTTCTTAAGGAGTTATAAAAAGAGAGTTTACAAAGTGAGGTACACCGATGTAGCATATCATATGAACTAGTTGTTGAGAAAAATAAAAAATAAAAAAAAATCAGATGTACCAGTTTAACATTAGAAAAAAAAAATTCGTGTAAAATAACGTCACATCAATTTATAAACTAATTTTATTTGTAGACTAAGCATTTTAAGAGTATATGGCTAGCATAGTTGGTTCAAGTATATCGTGTTAAGAATATAATATAAATAATAAATTCTACCTCTTCCCTATAAGGTTAAAATTTTGGGAGAAATTATAATTTCATATGGTATCAAAGTAGAGGTCTTGAGTTTGAACTTTGATCCTCTACACTCTACCCCCATTTAATTCTATTGGACTCACTTATTGAGAAGAACTTTGGCCTACATGTGTGAGGGAGTGTTAAGAATATAATACAAGTAATAAAATCTACCTCTTCCCATAATCTTAAACTTTTGGTACAAAGGGATTTCATACACCATTGATCATTCATTTGAAATAATGATGGACAAGACCCGCCATAAATACGATAAATGCGCCTTAAATTGCAATACATATATAGAAAAATTCTACATATCACACTTCTATTCTACTTTCATTCTATTAAGATGAGATAACATTGCCCATCGCTCTAAGGTCATTTGATTGCATTGATTTCAACATTTTGGAACTTACAGAGCTGTAGAAACATGCAGTTTATTGGTGACAACGTTATTACTTACTCAAACTGGAATTTACCTGTGCAAACTACAAATATTGATACCTAAAACTCAAACACAGTTCAGAAATTTGTTTCTTTATCATCACTAGGGTGCATTCATTCTTTCTCAATTGGCTTGGAGTATTCTCCCATAACTTTCTTCTTCCCCAACTGCAACAGGAAGACACATTAGTTATCATATATACCACAAAAGAAAAATGACACCATTTACAGGGAATCCAGGTCCTTAATTGTTCAAGCAGTAAGCACATATATACATTTGGTGAACAGATCACTTCTTATCATGCAGAAAATGTATCTTTGGTTTAGCTTAGTACTCTAATTTCATTACCATGATCAGTTAAATATAAGTTCGTGATATAGCTTTTATTTTTCTAAGAAAAATGAGAGGTGGGGGTGACCAGCATAGCAACCCTCTTGAGGCGTGACCATAGGAGCCCTTCCTTGCTGCGGAATGTCCGGTTTGAACCATAACTACTGCCTAAAGGGCGAGCCCATCACCACAACACCTCCAAAGTATCCAATTGGTCTAAAACCCTTCTCATGGCCTAAAGGTCAGGCTTTACTATTACAAATAGTTTCATCTTATGTTTTGACTCGAACTCCGGACTTTGAAGCCATGAAATATTAACTTGTACCAACTAGGCTACCACCTTAGTGGAAAGTTCATGATATGCTTGGTCACAAAAGATTTTAACTCACTGGAATGATATTAGAATATAATTTAAATGATTATTATTATTAATTTTTTTTTATTGATTAGAAAATAAATAATGAATTTAAACCCGGACTCTACTCTACATTCAATAATGCTCTACTCTATGCATCGCGTCGACATGAGTAGAGCATTGAAATATAATTTAAATGATTAAATTTATCTTTTTATACCAATTTAAATCATGATTCAGCAGCATTACTGATAGAAGACGTTAATTAGTCTCCATACACATTTAGAGTCGAATTTAGCAACAAATCATGAACAAATTAAAGAGCATTAATTACCTTCATGTGCATTGGTGGAGATCGGAAGGCAAAGAGAAGGAAGTTATTGCTCTGAGCAAACTAAGGGGTCGTCCTCTTGGTGACAAGCTGTTTGAAAGGCAAATAGAAGACACATTTGTCTCATTGAAATCTACATATTCGGATCAGGAGTCTGAGGGCAGTTTCTTGGAGGTCTTTCAAGGCCCAAGTTTGAGAGCCTTCCTAATTGGTGGGGGTCTGGTCCCTTTTCAACAGGTATTTTGTCCTTTCACTGTTTTGAATTGCCTCTTTTATTTTCATTTTGAACTCGAGTTCAAACAAGCATATAATGGAGAAATGTGGAGTTTTTCTAGTTGGTAAGCCAATTTACCACCTGACTGTGACAGATAACAGGGAAACCAAGCGTTCTACATTATGCAGGTCCAATACTTCAGGTACTTGTTTACATAAATCTTTGATTTTGATTAAATGCATTCCTTTACGTCAGTTCACTTAACCACACGATATTCTTTGTTATTCTGATAAGACTGTGGCCTCTGATGCTACC